>JAQIUQ010001210.1:0-31988 GCA_030378365.1 Hybognathus amarus | reverse complement strand
ATTAAAACTGTCACTATTGAAGTGAAATGTGAAATAAAAGTGTTGCGTCATTACAGTTAAAGATGCTCACGTGGCATGCAAGATTACTTTTCTGCATCGTTAGAGCATTCCCACCAATCACACAAGTCCCTGTTGAGCTCATAATGCAATATCCATGAATTCGCGGGAATTCCTGCTCGCCTCAGTCAGTCAGACAGACAGTTAGATGCGAATTCTGTCGTGGGAAATTTCAGATACGATGTAACCCACCCAGCAAAAACTCGTTGAAAAGACGACTTTGCCAGACGTCTAAACAACGTTCCAATTTGGTTGAAAAGTTAAAGGTGAAAAGATGTCTTTTTCAGGTCGTTGAAAAGACGTCTATAAAAAGACGTACATTTTACGTCAAAATTTTGTTGAAAAGTGAAAGGGGAAAAGACGTAATTTTCAAAATACCTCTATAAAAAGATGCTCTTCTTAAGTCAAAAATTTGTTGTAAATCGTCTTCTTCAGGCTTAACTTTAGCATAATTTAAAGCATAAATTCAATATTATGTAATATATTCATCATTATTATTATTATTATAAGTAGTAGTAGTAGTAGTACCTACTCTCAAAATAGAACAACTGACAAAAAATAACATTAAACATTTATTGTTAAAAAATATATATTTATTGACAAACACATGAAACATTCATTGGTTTGCAGCCACATATCCCCCACCGCCAGATCGTCCAGGGACATGTTTAAGGTGGTCTCCCACGGCTTTGTAGATCTCATGATCAGTTGCCTTGTTATTCCACTTTTTGATTGCATCTGTAATGATGACAAAGAAAAACATTTGTGTTCCGCTCAGTTTGTTACTCAAAAGAATTAGAGTTCGCATCTAATCGCAATTTATAGTTCATTCGCATTTTCGCATGAGATTGCAGTGATATTTTAACCACTGCACCTGCAGAAATTATAAAATTATTATTATTAATTGTAATATGGCTTAACTCGATGTTGTTTCAGTTGACTCCCGTCGAATCACAATCACAAAGCAATTCTTATTTGTTAAACATGAAGAGGACGCTCACTCTGGCGCTATAACCTAGAAACGTTCGCTATTAGGCGCATATCCAAGTGTTTGTGGAGCGCGCACTGACTGATACGGCGCCAGCGAGGTCACTTGTATTTTCCTATTAACAGTGGAAACAAATACTAATTTTTGACCATACAGAAAATAATAATACATTGATCGCAACTCCTTTTATTTGTAAACTCACAATAACAAGAAAACGTGCTTTAGTAAAATAAAATAAAACAGCCGCGTTTTCTCGTCTCCAAAACGAAAATGAAACATACTGTAGCCTCTCACAGACATGAGACACACACACACACACACACACATATATATATGTGTGTGCGGTGCATGTGCGTAATTATGTCCCTGTAAATCATTTTCTTTCAAGTGGACTTAAATAAATAGTTAAAAAGTGTGTGTGTGTGCGTGCGTGCATGCGTGTGTGTGCGTATTTATGTCCCTGTAAATCTTTTCTTTCAAGTGGACTTAAATAAATAGTTAAAAAGTGTGTGTGTGTTCGTGTGTGCGTGTGTGTGTGCGTGCATGTGTGTGTGCGTATTTATGTCCCTGTAAATCTTTTCTTTCAAGTGGACTTAAATAAATAGTTAAAAAGTGTGTGTGTTTTGACTTTTTTGGCACATTTTTTTCTCACAGCTGTTAAATGCCCAGTGTGCCCAGCTCGGGTGGCCTACATTAGTGAGCACCTGAGGGACGTCCACAGCATGCGCAACCTCGAGCAGAGGGGCATAATGACGCGTTATGCCCGCTGCAGAGTAAAGCTAATGGACTTAGCTTGCTTGCTCTGCGGCAAGGTCGTCAGGTACCCGGAGAAACACCTCATCAAGAGTCACCCGGGACCTGACGGTAAGTCTGCGTTAAAACTGACCCCGTGTTTTAAATCGGTGTGTGATACAGCTGTCTGTTTGTCGTTGGTTTAATGAATTCCTTGTGTGTTTTTCTATGTTTCAGACAAGCTCGAGGTTGAAAGCAGTGAGGGCGTTGGAGAAGTCGGTGACCGTGGGGAAGCTTCACACGCTGCGGATGAGCAACCCAGCCGTCCCCATGGTCCCCGACCTATCCCAGGCCGATGCCTCCCCGGGCCTTCGCTCCCCCGGCCTCCGGTCCCCGTCCCTGGGGTCCCCGGCTGAGGCCCGGTCCCTGGGGTGCCCGGCCGAGGCCCGGTCCCTGGGGTGCCCGGCCGAGGCCCGGTCCCTGGAGCCGGCGATGCCTCCGGTGCCGCACCCGAGACTGGGCACTGTGACCTGCAGGACCTCATCGGTGATGGATCCGTCGATCGTCACGATCCTGATATCGGTGATCATCGATGATTGTTAATGATTGTTGACGACTAAAATAGAGGTTTTGTCTTTCAGATGAGCTTTTCTCCTCCATTAATCCGGTGCCAGCGCTGTGGACCCCCGACAACCTGGAGGCCACCACCACAGGTATGAATCCCCGTGTCATCACGGTTCTGATAGCGCTGCACATAATACACGAGTGGTCCACTAAATCGACGCTTTGTTTTCCAGTAGACAGCACTCCCACTGAAATGTCTGAGCTGACCGCCGTCGGGGCCACAGCGCTGGCACAGGACTGGGAGACAGTGGACATGGGTAAGAGTCCGTTTGTCAGCACGATTCTTGCCCAACTTTTTATCTACTTTTAATTATTTTTGAGGTTTTTTTTATCAATCAGTTGTTTTAATAAAGTTTTAATGTTTTAATGTTCTAATAAATGTTTAATGTTCTTTCCTTCGGTGTGTGTGTCCATTGTGTTCTTGTCTTTAATGGGTCAACAAATTGTCATCTGCTTTGTAATGAGCACTTGCTTTCACACAACTTGAGTACAGTGAGTGAGTTTTCACCTCTACTGTACTAAGCACACTCTATTGAACACATCACACTAGTTTTGATCATTGTGTCTTTATTAAAATCCACACGTTGATGTACATTAAAGCCATAAATGATTATCATTAGCCTAAAAAAAGTCCAGTCCACTTTGGAGAGTCCTCTTAGTTTAAAGTGGCCTGGAACCCCCCCAGTCCACTTTGGAGAGTCCTCTTAGTTTAAAGTGGCCTGGAAACCCCCCAGTTCACTTTGGAGAGTCCTCTTAGTTTAAAGTGGCCTGGAAACCCCCCAGTCTACTTCGGCCTGCCTGCTGATTGGACGACCACTCCCAGTCCACTTTGGACAGTGGCCTCAAAAAGTTTATAAAAGAGCCCCACACAGGTCAAATTTAAATCTGCAATAATGGAGGACACAATCCTTGTGTATAATTTTAATGGCTTCGACTTTGCTCGACTCGGATGAGGAGTTTCGGGTGGCTGAAGGGGGCGAAGAGGAGGAGGAGGAGGAGGCGGTGAACACCACCCTAGTCATGGCGGAGCTGAGGAGGGAGGTGGCCGACCTCCGAAAGGCCCTCGCCGACATGAGGCGCCGTGACAACGCCCTTCGGAGGTCGACAGAGAGGAGAAGACAGGAGCCGCTGCCACCTCCTCCACCAAACGGGGGCCCCGGGAGCTGCGGGTCCTCAGGGGCTTGGAGTTCAGAAGCCGGAGGCTGGCGAGGGCAAGGAGACTACAAAAGAGGACACGTCCCACTCAGTAAGTACATCTTTTGGTGGGTCAGTTTAAGTTTGAGTGGGTGTGGGGTTTGCTGACTCTTTGTCTTTGTCTTTTTTTGCAGGAATGGCCGACCCAACATGAGGGCGTCGCCCTATGCTGAATAGGAGGAGGAGTCAAATTCAATCAGTTCTTAAATAAATCTTTTAAAAGTTTCACTTGTCTTGTCTTTTTTTATGCTAATTGGACCTCGTTCAGGGGTCGATTTCATGAAGGTCTTGGTTAGTACTTTTCAAATATAGAGGGTTATTTGACAAACAGTGTGTTCGTGGGATGACCCACACACAATTTATTCCATTGCAAAACATAGTGGGTTCGTGGGCAGTGGAATTATGGGATGGCGCTTGGTTCTATGGACCCCAGGGGTCCCTCTGAGTGCGGTAAAATAGTTTTTATCATGACAGGAACTTTAATTAAAATGTCCATCAAATAAACTGTCTGAACCCCCATTCAATAGATTGCAGGTGTGATTCTGTCCAGTTGCAGCTTATTGCATGAAGCCCGGGTTTAGTATGTTTAAAAAATAGTGCACTCATCTGGGGCCCCCAGTCTGTAGAACCAAGCGCCACCCCAAAATTCCACTGTCCACGAACCCACTATTTGTCCAATAACCAACTATTTTCAAACATAATAACCCCAGCCTTCATGCAATAAGCTGCAAATGGACACAATCCCGCCTGCAATCTATTCAATGGGTTTTCGGGTAGTATAGTTCAAAACTAGTGAGTTATTGGACACATAGTGGGTTCGTGGACAGTGGAATTATGGGGTGGCACTTGGTTCTACAGACTCAGCCCCCCCCCTGAGTGCAGTAATATAGTTTTCATCCAAATATTTTGAAAGCTAAGCTTAAAAAGCACTGTCCAAATACCCACTATTTGTCCAATAACCCATTATTTTTTAAATGTACTGACCAAAACTCCATGCAATAAGCTGCAAATGGACACAATCCCGCCTGCCATCGATTCAATGGGAATTTTAGCATGGTATTTTTTTGTCTTTTTTTTCACTTTTTTTTCTTGATAAAAACTACATTACTGTAATTAGGGGGCCCCCCTGAGTCTGCGGAACCAAGCGTCGCCCCAAAATTCCACCGTCCACAAACCAACTATTTTTATAATGGCATAAATGCTACGTGGGATGTCTATATCTCAGCTCTGGAAGGGTCTAGAGCCTCCATTTTGGCCCTCAGGTGTTTGTCCCATGACCCTCTATCAGAATCCTGAATTTTAGAAAATTGGAGAAACTCAAACTTTTGACCCGAAAAAAACGACAGTGGTACCCCTGTCGTAATTTTTGGTCCGAAAAAACAAGTTTCTCCGATCTTCTCGAAATTCAGGATTCTGATAGAGGGCCTTGGGACTAACACCTGAGGGCAAAAATGGAGGCTTTAGACCCTTCAGGGCTGAGATATGGACATCCCACGTAGCATTTATGCCATTATAAAAATATTGGGTTCGTGGACGGTGGAATTTTGGGGCGCCGCTTGGTTCCGGCAGACTCAGGGGGGCCCCCTGATTACAGTAATGTAGTTTTTATCAAGAAAAAAAGTGAAAAAAAGACAAAAAAATTCCATGCTAAAATTCCCATTGAATCGATGGCCAGGCGGGATTGTGTCCATTTGCAGCTTATTGCATGGAGTTTTGGTCAGTACATTTCAAAAATAATGGGTTATTGGACACATAGTGGGTATTTGGACAGTGTTTTTTAAGCTTAGCTTTCCAAATATTTGGATGAAAACTATATTACTGCACTCAGGGGTGCCCCTGAGTCCGTACAACCAAGCGCCACCCCAAAATTCCACTGTCCACAAACTCACTATGTGTCCAATAAACCATTATTTTTAAATGTAGGCCTACTAACTCCACCCTTTGCTGCAAATGTACATCAATGTGTCGATTTTAATTGAAATACAATGATAAAGACTAATGTGATGTTCAATTGATTGTGCTTAGTACAGTAAAGGTGAAAACTACAGTCACCATGCACATGGTCGAGGGAAAAAGGTCATTTTCTCAGGAGTCGTTTTCTCCAGCTTCCCCAAACTCTAATAGATTATAGTAGAGGAAAAGACCTTTCCAAAGAGCCCACCCACGTTGTCCAATTCACCCGGGTTCCCGAGATACGGGCGATTTTGTCCCGACGCATGGGCGCCGCCATTTTGGAATTCGGCGGCCATTTTAAAACGCGCCCGATGGTTTTCGGCTCATATCTCCGCGAAACCTTGACCAACCCTTGACCATTCTTTTCAGCTCAATTAGACGCTTCCAAAGAGCCCACACACGGCTGGATCCATGAGTTTTCAAAATAAAAATTAACGTTTTAAGCTCTAGCTCTGGCCCCTGGGGGCCCACGGGGCCGTGGGTGGTCTCCCCTGAAAGGTCTTATCCCGTTCTAAATGTGATTCAAATTTGGTGTCCCTAGGAGCAAGTATGGCTTCGTAAATGAGTTTTAGGCTACGTTGCTGCTCCTTTGTCCTTTACATCAGAAATGTGTGTTTGATAGCCAATCAATTAAAGTTCCTGTCATGGTGACAACCATGTATCTGCACTCATCTGGGGCCCCCGAGTCCGTAGAACCAAGTGCCACCCCATAATTCCACTGTCCACGAACCCACTATGTGTCCAATTGCAGCATGTTTCATGGCAAGTGAGCATACATGCACTCTGAACTTTGAACTGCTATAACTCTGGGACCAAGCCGCCCAGATGCACCAAACTCGGGTCAAATTAGGGCCCCTAGGGGCCCTCTCCAACGGGCCCTAGCCCGAGGCTCTAGCGCCCCCACGGGCCGAGATATGGGGCCCAACAGAAAAGGGGTCACTTCAGAAGGAAGGGTCCCAGGACCTCGGGACTCGGGGGTCTGAGAGGGCCCCTAGGGGCCACTCACCACCCCAAAGGACGAACCGCTGGGGCCCGTCGTTTCCGAGATGTCGACCGTTTTGTCCAAAAGTTCCTTATGTAAAACGGGGTGTATCTCAAGGAACCAAACCGAGTTGGACCCTGAAACTCGGGGTGTGGGGAGCCCCTGTGGGTCCCCTTCAGACCCCACCGTCCCCAGCTCCTGGGACCTTCCGTTTCCGAGATACGCCACTTCCTGTTCAGCTTTGACCGGATGCATATCGGGTGTTTTTTTTCGGCCTTTCGACCCCCGAACGAGGTCCATGGGCCCCCGGGCTTTTCCGCCTGCCTCAGGGGCCCGCTGGCGAGTCGGAAAACGGCGCCCCTGAGTCGATCGGCCGTTTGCGACGTGGGTTATGGGACGGATAGTGGTTTTGCGGACGAGAGTCCCTTTTTCGGCCTTTCGACCCCTGAACGAGGTCCGAGGGCCCCCAGGCTTTTCCGCCCGCGTCAGGGGCCCGTGGCGAGTCAGAAAACGCCGCCCGCTAGTCGATCGGGCGTTGCGACGTGGGTTATTGGACAGATTGGGGTTTGCGGACGACGTCCCTTTTCCGGCCTTTCGACCCCTGAACGAGGTGCGAGGCCCCCCAAATTCTTCCGCCCGCACCGGGGGGCCGTGGCGAGTCGGAAAACGGCGCCCCTGCAGTCGATAGGCCGCTGCGAAGCGGCGTCCGCGAAACCACTACGGCGAATACATTCATTTAATGGGCGAGTGGGATTTTGACAGAAAGGTCCCAGGGGCCCCAAATTTTGCACGCTGGCCCTTAGGCCCCACCTCGAGCGACATACTGACAGCAGGGGGCGCTAGAGCAAAAGGAACCCATTTGATCCTTCTCTATCGAGCCTCCATGCTCTTCCACTGATGAACTCTGAGAGGACTTTGAGAAAGTTGGTTAAAAATGGTCTCCTTGCTACAGGAAGGTCGTGAGGTTTTCACCCTTCGGGAAAGTGTGTCGGGGGCCCCTGGAGGGCCCGGATCTCAAATCTCACGCGTGCCACGACCTTTTGACCCCCGAACGGGAGCCGTCCCACAAACCACTTATCTCGTAGCGGTTTTGCGGACGACGTCCCCTTTTCCGGACTTTCGACCCCTGAACGAGGTCCGAGGGCCCCCAAACTCCTCCGCCCGCTGCGGGGGGCCGTGGCGAGTCGGAAAACGGTGCCCCCTAGTCGATCGGGCGTTGTGACGTGGGTTATTGGACAAATAGTGGTTTTTGCGGACGAGAGTCCCTTTTCGACCTTTCGACCCCTGAACGAGGTCCGAGGGCCCCCGACCTTTTCCGCCCGCACCGGGCCGCGGCGAGTCGGAAAACGGCGCCCCCTAGTCGGTAGGTCGTTGCGAAGCGGCGTCCGCGAAACCACTATGGCAAAATACATTCATTTAATGGGCGAGTGGGATTTTTTTCCAAATGTCCCCGGGGCCCAAATTCGGCACGCTGAACCTTTGGCCCTCCCCGACCGACACGCCGAAAGCAGGGGGCGCTAGAGTAGAAGGAAGGCGCTGTCAGCCTCTAACCCTAACCATCACGCTAACCCTAACTCACGGGCCCCTTTTTGGACCTTTCGACCCCTGAACGAGGTCCGAGGGCCCCCAGGCTTTTCCGCCCGCGCCGGGGTGGCGCGGAAAACGGCGCCCCCTAGTCGTTCGGGCGTTGCGACGTGGGTTATTGGACAGATAGTGGTTTTGCGGACTTGGTCCCTTTTTCGGCCTTTCGATCCCTGAACGAGGTCCTAGGGGCCCCGAACTTTTCCGCCCGTGCCAAAGGATCCCCCTGAGTCTTTATAAACTCGTTTCGTCAGAAAAAAATCGAAAGACAGAGCTTCAACGCCAAAGTGTCCACGAACCCGCTATTTTTAAACAGCCAAACTGTAGGTGTGGCCTAATTACAAAGCCTGTCGCATGAATAATTTCACAAAACAGCTGGATTTTGCAATCGCCATGGCCCTGAGAGTCAGAATATCACGTTTAAAGAACGTTTTCACCAAGATATTCCCACATACTAGCGTAAAAAAAGTTTCCCGCCAAAACGTGTCTTCGAGGACACTGGTTTCCGTGGCCATCGAACACTCAAACGACTCGGGAAAACAGCGCCACGCGTTCAGGTGGTTTAGTCGACGGGGACGGACGCCGCAGATGACGGGAGGAGGAAACACGAAAGCATCCCACTTCCAACATATTTTTTCCCGCCAAAATGTGGTTCCGCGGACGCTTTTTTTTGGGCTAATTGAACATAGAAACGGCCCCCGAGCGACATGCCGAAAGCACCGGGCCCTGGGGCCCAGGGAAATATTTTTTATCCTCCGTTCAACATGTCACGCTCAAGGATGTTTGACTCTAGCCCCAAAAGAGCCATTCAAGCCTTTGAAATGAGTGGATGACGGGGGAGGGGCGTTTTTTTGCAAAGGTCCCAGAGCTCCGACAATTCGGGGCCCCGAGTCAGGGGTCCCTGGAGAGTCAGGAATATGAAGTCTCGAGGTGCCACGACCCTCCGTCTGCGTACGGGGGCCACTTTTCAGTCACCCACCCACAACGAATGGCTCGGTACAAACGGGGCCGACGAAACGCTTGGAAAGCAGCCAAGGCCCTCAAACTCGGGGGCCCCACTCGAGGTCCCTTGACGACGGAGCCCACCGTTTGTCGGATCGCTGCGACGTTCCGTCTCCGTGTGGCGGCTCGTTTCGTTGGGTTGACCTTTTTGACCTTTGTCATTTTCAAAATGTGCATTTTTCACCCTTTTTCGACCTTTCGGTTCCTTAACGAGGTCCGAGGGCCCCAAACTTTTCCGCCCGCGCCGGGGGCCGGTGGCGAGTCGAAAAACGTCACTCCCAAGTCGATCGGCCGTTGCGAAGCGGTGTCCACGAAGGCCCGTTTGGCAAAATACATTCATTTAATGGGCGAGTGGGATATTTTTCCAAATGTCCCAGGGGCCCCAAATTCGGCGTGCTGGCTCCTTGGCCCTCCCTGACCGACATACCGAAAGCAGGGGGCGCTAGAGTATAGACAAACTTTTCTCAGCCTCTGTGAAGAAATCCTCTCTCAGGGCTATTTCACTCTCAGATTGAAAAAGGCTTTTTCAGGCATTTAAAACATTTTACGGGGGAGGGGCGTTTTTTTAAAAGGTCCTAGAGATCCACGCGTCGGGGGCCCCTGGAGAGTCAGAACCTGTAATCTCAACAAACCACGCCCCTTCGTCCCTGTACGGGGGCCGTCCAAGGACCACTTGTTTCTCAGTGGTTTTGCGGACGAGCGTCCCTTTTCTGACTTTCGACCCCTGAACGAGGTCCGAGGGTCCCCAAACTTTCCCGCCCGCACCGGGGGCCGTGGCGAGAAGGAAAACGTCGCCCCCTAGTCGTGGGCCGTCGCAAAGCAGCGTCCGCGAAACCACTGTGGCAAAATACATTCATTTAATGGGCGAGTGGGATTTTTTTCCAAATGTCCCCGGGCCCCAAATTCGGCACGCCGACCCCTTGGCCCTCCCTGACCGACATACCAAAAGCAGGGGGCGCTAGAGCAATTTCAAATTTTTCTAAAGGCCCCAGAGATCGGCGCTTCAGGGCCCCGCACCAGGGGCCCCTGGAGGGCCAGAATCTCAAATCTCAACGCCCCACGACCCCCCGTCCCCGTACGGAGCCCGTCCGCGGACAGCTTGTTCAGTATTGGTGTGTCTGGCACTTTCTGGACATATAGTGGGTTATTAGACAAATAGTGGTTCCGTGGGATGGGGGCGTGGCCCGGGAGTGGGGGCGTGGGTCTACGGCACTTTTGGGTAAATATAGTGGGTAATTGGACAAATAGTGGGTTCGTGGGACGGGGCGTGTCCCGGGGGCCGGTCCCGCGGTGTTTGGCAATTATAGTGGGCAATTGGACAAATAGTGCTTCCGTGGGATGGGGCGTGGTCGGGGCGGGTACCCGGCACTTAGTGGGCAATTGGACAATTAGTGGGTCCGTGGGATGGGGGCGTGGCCTGGGAGTGGGTGGGGTAGTGTTCCGTAAACTTCCCACCCACACAGTGGACAATCGGACAAATAGTGGGTCTGTGGGATGGGGGGGCGGTGGGG
Source organism: Hybognathus amarus (assembly GCA_030378365.1). Classification (NCBI taxonomy): domain Eukaryota; kingdom Metazoa; phylum Chordata; class Actinopteri; order Cypriniformes; family Leuciscidae; genus Hybognathus; species Hybognathus amarus. The sequence continues at coordinate 21,364 of JAQIUQ010001210.1, read as the reverse complement.
TTTCGCTCTCTCAGCGCCAACTACAGGCGTCCGTTTCGTCCAAAATCCGTGCGTATTGGTAGAAACGAGGTTAGTCGAAATCAGCCCTCTCACTACCAAGCTTATAGGGGAGTGGGCATCCCACGAACTCTTACGATCCCTCGGGGCCATTATGCGCTCAATGGCAGCTTTTTAACATGGGGCTTTGTCCGCGAACCCACGGTTTGGACTAACTCATCTAACTTGACAGAGTGTCTCAAAGATATAAAATGCTGGATGACGCGTAATTTCCTGCTATTAAATTCAGATAAAACGGAGGTATTACTTATTGGTCCAAAAAACTACTCACAAAACCTCTTACAATACAACTTTAATATATTTATTTTATTTATTTAACCTTTATTTAACCAGGTAAGCACGTAGAGAACAATTTCTCAGTTGAAACGGCGACCTGGCCAAGATAAAGCGAGGTGCATGACATACAGATAGTTACACATTAAACTATACACATTACACTTTAAAACACAAGAAATACAATTTCTAACTAAATGCAACATTTTCTGGGTAATAGAATAGACAAAGTCGGTATAAACAATTAATAGAGCACAATCTATAATAAAAAACATTAAATTATTATCTAAAGAATATCAAGACAACTACACAAGTAGTAAGTAATACTGGGCATGATTGTGCAGGATAAACATAATAAAAATAAAGTAAATAAAATTATAAGGTGGAAGGTCAGCATGTACATTGAACAGGCAAAAGCTCTGATAGTCGATTCTTAAAAGAAATGAGAGAGATGGTATTCTCAAGTTTCAGAGTCTTTTGTAACTCATTCCAGTCAGATGCAGCTGCAAACTGGAAGGAGCTACGGCCGAAGGAGGTGTTTACTTTAGGGATTACTAGGGAAATGTACCTGCTAGAACGTAGGTTTCTGACAGGTAGAGCAAAAGTTAGGAGAGAGTTTAAGTACGGAGGAGTTTTACGTAAGATTGATTTATATATAAAATGGTACCAGTGGGTCAGGCGTCGGGTATGTAAAGAGGACCAGCCCACTAAAGCATATAAATCGCAATGGTGGGTATTTAAAGGAGCATTGGTGACAAAACGGATGGCACTGTTATAAACCACGTCTAACCTTTTCAAAATAGAGGTAGAGGCAGATCTGTAAATGACATCGCCAAAATCCAATATTGGTAGTACAGTCATTTTTACCAGTGTATGTTTGGCAGCATAAGTGAAGGATGCTTTGTTTCGGAATAAAAAGCCAATTCTCGATTTAATTCTGGCTTGAAGCTCATTAATATGAAACTGAAAAGAAAGTGAGTTATCCAACCAGATGCCTAGATATTTATAGTTGCTCACGTAATCCAGTTTAGATACATCCAAAGTCAAGATACTAGTCAGTTTGGCAGGAACAAGCAATGTGCGATTAAACAGCATGCATTTAGTTTTGCTCGAGTTTAAAAGCAACTTAAGTCCCCGAAATGCATGTTGAATGTCGTTGAAGCTCTTTTGGAGGTTGATTAACACAGTGTCCAATGCAGGGCCCGAGGTGTATAGGATGGTGTCATCTGCGTAAAGGTGGATCTGCGAGATAACAATAGCAGTTGGGGTTCAACGTGTCACCCCCTTTAAAAAGGGGGATGACTGCTGCTGTTTTCCAATCTTTAGGGATCTCTGAGGATACGATGGAGAGGTTGAAAAGACTAGTGATAGGAGTGGCAATAATTGCTGCTGAAAGTTTCAAAAAGAACGGGTCTAGATTATCTAGACCAGCTGATTTATAAGGGTCAAGCATTTGTAAATCTTTCATGACATCTGCTGGTTGGATTTGGATAAAAGAGAAATTGGAGGAGCTCGAGCAAGGTGATGCGGGGGGAGGAGAGCTTATGGCTGTATGGATTGCCAAGTTGAACACGTGGCCAGCCATAGCAAAATGCTTATTGAAATTTTCAACTATAGCAGTTTTGACAGTAGTGATGGTGTTGTCAAATTGCAGCGCAGTAGGCAATTGGGAGGAAGAGTTCTTATTCTCCATGGTCTTCACAGTGTCCCAGAACTTTTTTGAGTTGGTACTACTGGCCACAAATTTCTGTTTAAAGAAACTACTTTTGGCATTCCTAACTGCCTGTGTGTACCGGTTCCTTACTTCTCTAAAAAGTTGCATGTCATGTGGATTTTTTGAGGCTATAGCAATGCGCCACAAAGTGTTTTTGTGCTGGGCTAGAGTGGAAAGATCTTGAGTATACCATGGACTGTATCTATTTTTGATTCTAATCTTTTTAAGAGGAGCATGCTTGTTCAAAATAAAGAGGAAGGCATTTTTAAAAAATAACCATGCGTCCTCTATTGTTGGTATGAGGTCAACATTCTTCCAGGGTACCCGGGCCAAGTCAATTAGGAAGGCTTGTTCACTAAAGTGCTTCAGTGAGCGTTTCACTCTAATGAGTGATGGTGGTTTGATTACTGACCCATTACGAATACATGCAATGAGGCAGTGGTCACTGAGATCCTGACTGAAAACGGCCGAGGTATATTTTGAAGGCATATTGGTTAAGATAATGTCAATAATGGTTCCCTTCGACATGTCTTTCGTGTTGTACCGGGTAGGTTCATTGACAATTTGTGTGAGGTTAAGGGCATCTAATTTAGATAGTACATTTGCAGAGATGCTTGAGCATGTCCCAGTTTAGATCACCTAATAATATAAACTCAGAAGATAGGTGGGGTGCTAACAATTCACACAAAGTGTCAAGGGCACAACTAGGGGCTGATGGTGTTCTATAGCAAGCAGCAACAATAAAAGATTTATTTTTGGAAAGGTTAATTTTTAAGACAAGTAGCTCAAATTGTTTAGCCACAGACTTAGATAAGACAATAGAACTCTGTAAACTATGCCTACAGAATACAGCTACCTCCTTTAGTGGTTCTATCTTGACGGAAGATGTTATAGTTGGGGATGAGTATATCAGAGTTTTTTGTTGATTTTTTAAGCCAAGTCTCAGAGACTGCTACGATGCCAGGGTTAGCAGTATGTACTAGTGTAGTAAATAGATCCAGTTTGGGCAATAAGCTTCTAATATTCACGTGCATAAAACTCAAACTGGTACAGTCACAGAAGTCTTTAAATGATAAAACCGGGGGAGTTAGAGTATCAGAGTGGGCTATTGGGCCAGAATTCGACTCTATATCTCCCGAGGATATGAGAAGGGCTAAAATGAGTAATCGGCTAATGGCTTTAAAAACTGGTCGTTTAGTACAAGTCTGAAAGTGAAAAAAGGAAAAGGATTGCGGGGGGTAATGAACTAAATTTACTAAATTAAGGATAAAGAGTGAAAATGCAAACGTGTTGACCTGTGATGGTGAACCAAGTTGTTTAGTAATAAAAAAGGAGGCAGCCTCTCTAGAAAAGCCAGACGAGGTAGAGGAAGTCACAGAAAAAATTGGGGGGGTGATTGGATAATTATTCCAAAGATAATTATCTTTGGAATAGTGAAAAGGACTTCTATAATAAGGAAAAACTATAAAAGATAACAGAAGCAACCAAAAACGAGCCATAATAATTATAAAAAAAAAAAAAAAAAAAAAAAAGGTGCGTATACGCACTCAGTGCATGAAATCAAACAGTAACGTTACTACAACAGAAGACCCACTCGCAGCAAATAGCAATGTCTTTGGCTTACGGAATCCAGGAATGATCAGACCAGCAAAGCATAAGCGTCCCGCCAACAAAGAGTGAAAGTCGACCGAAGAATCCGTGGAACCGACCGGGCAGTCCAAGACAGAGAGCCGCCGAATCGGGCCCAGACAGGGGCGGCCAACCGAGCAAATCGACACCACACCAGTCAGCAATCAAACAGGGCAACGGTTGGACCAGCCGCAGCACCGAAGAGCACAGCACCGGAACGTCAGCAAGGGAATCCCCCCGGATAGATCACCCCGTCGGTCAAGCAGGAACAGTCAGCAATCAAACGGGGCAACGGATGGACCAGCCGCAGCACCGAAGAGCACAGCACCGGAACGTCAGCAAGGGAATCCCCCCGGATAGATCACCCCGTCGGTCAAGCAGGAGGTATGTCGAGCTTAATGCCGTGACGATAGCCAGTGAAGTTATTGTTCACACTGTTAACAACGCAGTTAGTCGGTAATGGTAGCTGGATTAGCCATGGCATGGATGTTCCTGAAGATGAACTACAAAGAGTGAGCACTAAAATGGTACACCACGCAGGCTGGCTGGCCGAGGTTGTACGGGGTCATATGTGCCGATTAGGCATATATAACAAATATATGAATAAAATCCCAGTGAGATAGAATAAGATACCAATAAAAATCTATTGTGCTCGTATTAATAAATGGATACAATACATAAAAATGACTTAACAGGGACTACACAGGACAGAACACAACGTGTCTTGCACCTTCCGCCATCTTGGATGCTTCCCCAATCTGGGGGTTTTCCAACAGGACATCCAATATAGATGGATGTCCTGTTACTTTATCCACTACAGTAAAAGACCTGGGTGTTATACTAGACCGCAACTTGTCTTTCGAAAATCATATTTCATATGTTACAAGAACAGCCTTTTCCACCTTAGAAACATTGCTAAGCTACGTAACATGCTATCTGTTTCTGATGCAGAAAAGTTAGTTCATGCATTTATGACCTCGGAGACTAGATTACTGTAAAGCCTGTTTTATGCTTCTGCGTCGAATCGACGGCGTACCCCGCAGACCCCTATCCGTCGACGCGAACCCCTCTCCGACCCCTCCGCCGTAGCTCGACGTGCACCTCCAAAAATTTGTAACTGCGCGTCGAGGCGACGCAGACAGCAAGGGCTTTGATTGGTCAGATTATACATCAATTCAGGAGTGTAGCTTTTCCGGTTTCCTTTTTAACATTTGCACCCTCGTACTGATAATTATAATACTCTTAAAAGAAAGTAAATAAAGAATTAAACCTAAATAAACTGTTGGTTTTTATTTCATTGATAATATATGTCTATAACTGTTATCCTTTCTTTCTTTTTTGCTCACAATAAACTTCAATCAATCAATAAATCAACGTTTGTTCACAGTTTGTTGTTTATTTTCAATACAATGTTCACGGTTAACTTACATCATTGATAATATACTAACCAAGTCTGCCACGGGACACATTATCCTGCCATAGCACAGTTGGATACTGAAAAAAAGACTTCAAGTCATTCAGAAAAGCTATCGTTATGGCAGCTCGGGTGAAACCTTTCTTTTACTGTCTATTGGTGGAACGGACCCTGGACATCCGTGTTGATTCTGTGGGGATAAAGTTTGTGTCGTCTTGTTATTCGACGTTGATTAGCTCCAGCTGACAGCTGCAACAACATTCTCTCTCTTTCGCTCGCGGCGCACGGGACCATTCGCGAACCACACACCCCCTAGCGTTCTGGCGGTGAAATGCACCGCGAAGCACCACAACCTCACGCAGAAGCATAAAACGGCCACGACGCGTAGCAGTGACGACGTAGCTACGCCGTAGAGTTGACGCAGAAGCATAATGAGGCCTTAATGCTCTATTAGCCGGTTGTCCTGCATCCTCAATAAACAAGCTACAAAATGCAGCCGCTAGAGTTCTTACTAGGTCAAGAAAATACGATCATATAACACCGATTTTATCATCTCTACACTGGTTACCTATTAAGTTCCGTATCAACTACAAAATACTACTACTGACCTAGAAAGCCCTAAATGGTTTCAGCTCCAATGTACTTAACGGACCTTCTTTCGCCCTACAATCCACCGCGCTCTTTAAGATCACTAAATTCAAGGCTTCTGGTCATTCCTAGGATATCTAAGTCCATTAAAGGAGGGAGGGCGTTCTCGCATTTAGCTCCAAAACACTGGAATAGCCTTCCCGATACGGTCCGAGGCTCTGACTCGCTGACACAGTTTAAAACTAGACTAAAGACGCATCTCTTCAGTCAAGCATTCACATAATGCTTACCTTTTATTCCTCTGTTATGCCATACAGAACCGTTTGCCGCTGAAACTGCTTAACGCACCAGTGGGGCTCGACAGCCTTTTAGACAAATGGGTCGACACGTTCGGCACGTATGGTTGGCTTGCGGAGAGTTTGCGAGATAGTGATTTTCGAACATCAGCTATGCTAATTATTTCCCATCTGCCTTTCTGCTGTTATCTCGGGACGTTTGTCCCCGAAGAATGTCGTTCGTCAGGTCCAGTTTGTATCCAGCCTCTCACGGGGATCTCAGATGCCCCAATGCCTGTGAAGAGACGACTTGACGCTGGCGATATGTTATGGCTCCGTATTATATATAAACAATATTTATATTTAATATTTATATATAAACAATATGAATGTAAGCCAGAGGAGAACTGGCCCCGACTGAGCCTGGGTTCTCCCAAGGTTTTTTTCTCATCCAATCTGATGGAGTTTTGGTTCCTTGCCACTGTCGCCTTGCTTTGCCTTGCTTTTGGCTTGCTTAGTTGGGTTTATTTAACAATATTATTTATCTGTGTTGTACTACTGTCATGTTATCACTGTGAAGCTGCTTTGATACAATCTGTATTGTGAAAAGCGCTATATAAATAAATGTGACTTGACTTGACTTGACTATTTACAAGCAAGCAGGAGGATGCCCAGCTGGAAAATGATGGCCGTGCAATGTCATGATCTAGCATGTATCGAACTTCAGCAGCCAGATGTAAGAATTTATTTGGGGACACACGATAAAAACGCTGGCGAATGGGCTCAGCATCCCCCACATCAATATCGTGCACTGCCCAATGTGTACATGAAGGTACATCACCAAATAGAGAGATGTGATGATTAATAAGAGCCATCAAGTCGGTACATTCACTCTCTGTTAAATGGATCAACATTTTATGCAAATTTTTCAGAGTCTCTGAATTTTTAAGATGTCAACAACACCGTATCCTCAGGAAAAGAAACCACATCATCAATTTCTCCTTCCAAAGGAACAGGTGAAGTACTCAACTTCCAGTGCAGGTTCACATCTGCTCTGGTCTCTAACACTTTAGGATAACGACAATAATAGGGCTTCAACAAATTAATTTGACACAGTTGTGTTGACTTCCTTCTCTCTGGGGTGGCAATAAGATAATTTAAGTCACTAATTTGTTTCACCACTACGTACGGACCAGTAAACCGAGCTTGAAATGGTGAGCCCTCCACAGGTAACAGAGCCAGCACTTGATCACCAGGCATAAATTGTCGTTTCTCAGTTCGCCGATCGTAAAGTGTCTTCATACGTCCTTGCGAGGAACACAATTGTTCTCTTGCCATCCTACCCGCTTCATACAATCTCTGCTTAAAGTCTCTTTCATAACTTGACAAATTCTGAGGCGGTGTACCTTCAGTCCAGTTATCGCGGAGCACAGCTAACGGTCCCCAAACGGTGTGTCCAAACACCAAATCATTGGGACTAAAACAAGTACTTTCCTGGCTCACCTCACGCGCTGACAACATCAACCACGGCAGTCCCTGCTCCCAATCACCCCCAGTTCTGTACAATAAGCATGCAGCAGGGACTTCAGCGTCTGATGGAACCGTTCCAATGCCCCTTGAATTTGAGCATGATAAGCACTAGATTTATTGTGCTTAATACGCAACAGTCTCAAAACCTGCGAAAACAAATGAGACGTAAAGTTAGAACCTTGATCACTTTGCACAATCTTTGGGATGCCAAAGATAGAAATAAATTGAGTCAAGGCCTTCACCACCGATTTGGCAGTGATCGTATGGAGGGGATAGGCCGCAGGGTACCGAGTCGATGCACACATCACGGTGAGCAAATAAATACTACCCGATTTTGATCTAGGCAGTGGGCCTACACAATCAATAATCAAGTGCTCACTGCTCAAAAGGTGGACTAACAGCAGGAATAGGAAACAATGGAGCAGGTTTGATCTTCTGATTGGGCTTGCCTATTAGTTGACAGGTATGACATGTCTTGATATATTGAGACACATCCTTCTTCAATTTAGGCCAAAAAAAAAAAATGACAAAGGATTCTGTCATAAGTCTTTCTTACCCCAAAATGTCCAGCAAGTTTATCATGGGAACTCTCCAGCACCAGTAATCGATATTTCTCTGGAACTACCACCTGCAAGATAGGATCCCCAGCAAAGTCACTTCCATGAGGAATCCACTTCCTCACCAACATTCCATCCTGCAAAATATAACCCTGAGCAACATGCCTAATTTCATCAGGAGACCTCAAACTCTCAAACAATGTATGGAGAGAAGAATCAAGTTTCTGCTCCTGTATCAAATCAGAAGCGGAAACAGAGAAATCATCAGGCAAGGAAAATGCTGGTCAAAGAATCAGATGTTAACCTTGGCTGTGCAGAGGTCATGGATCGAGTTACAGCACAAGCAGTAAATACCTGTGGAAAACTCTTGTTGCTCTCATCAGGACCTGGGAGAGGAAAAGATGAAACCACAGGAGGTGAAAAGGTAACAGGCCAAACCCTCCCCCCTGCCAAATTATGTCCCAGAATGATATCCACCTCCTTCACTGGTAACGATGGATGCACCCCAACCACCACTTCTCCATTCACAAGTTCAGATGACAACCTAATTTTATGTAATGGGACAGATAGGATATTTAACCCAATTCCTCTAATAAGGACACTAGTCTCGGTATCACTCACAGAGGAAAATGGCAGCACATCCTGCAAAATAAAGGACTCCGATGCTCCCGTGTCCCTCAGTATCGATTACTGGAACATTTGTCTCTTTACCAACCAGCGACACGTGCCCTTAAGAGATAAAAGGTGCATAATCTCCATCCTTTAACTGGTTAACTGCTCTAGGAGATCCTTCAGAAGACAGGCTAACAGAATTCAACAATGGTGCCACAAAGCCTGCTGGTTTAACACTAAGACCCTTTCCTCCTTTACTCTTACCTTTAAGCACAGGGCACTCATTTTTCCAATGGCCTTTACCATGACAATAATTACAGATCAGAGATGAATCCCTGGGCATATGATCTAATCTATCTTCAAAAGTATCATCTCTTTTCCGAACCTCAAAACTACTCTTGTGCGTTAAAGTATAATCATCAGCCAACTCAGCAGCTTTAGCAGTTGTTTCAGCTTTCTGCTCATTTATGTATGTTGCTATACGAGCAGGTACAGAGTTCTTAAAGGAGTCATAACCTAGTATTACCTTGGATACCCACACTCTATTATAGTCTTTCAGGCCCTTCTAAAAAAGAAAGGTGGAAAAAAATAAACACAGAGCTCCTCTGACGCTTATTTCTGAATGCATTATTGCATATATATGAATGCATATAATGCATCTGATGCGATATTTTGGCTGTCGTGGACGGTCATTTTAATAATGCAAATGAGGGCCGCGTTGATTGGTGGCAGGAAGGACGGGGCTTGACACCGCGGGTAACTTCAGCATATCATTACAAAAAGACCGCGACCTACGGAGTTCAACCATATGTGTTTGAGCCAGACTCTGAACTAGAGCTGGAAACGGAAGATATAGAGTCAATGGAAGGACGTTTACATCAACATGTCTCTGAATGGTAAAGACAATAATTTTGACTGAGACATACATTAACATCAGTAACGAGCTAAAATGTTTGTTGCTATTTTCACCCACATAAGTTTACCGGAGATGTAGTCTACTTTTTTTATCAGCTTACAGTGGTTATAGAGATCAGACGTTTGCTATCATGTGTTGTTTTTGCCTTGTTTCACGTTCACGCACTTCTTATAGCTGTTTACTCAGCTCTTACGGTGATTTTCTGAAGTAAAACTGATGCTTCATCTTTTGTGTGATGTACAATAAACTTTATTAAACTCATCAGTATATGTTTGATCATCATTCGAACCTAGTTCCGAACAGCAAGCTTGTAGGCAATTAACAAATAATGGATACATACAAGCAGATGACAAATACGTTATAAGAACCAGTAATTATACTACTAAACTATACCTGTTCCAACTCTATACAGCACTCTGACTCTGTAGGCATTATTGTCCGAACTCGAAATGAACGTTGTAAATTATTCCAGTGTTAAATGTTTAGCGCAGACACCTAACGTTGAGCCAGTTGTTGGACACAGCGTCATTAAAAATGAATTTCATCCACTGGTCCCTGGTAGTTTCATGTCCATTTTTGGTAGAGAAAACACATTTGAATGTTGATTCTGGCAGTCAACCACAGGACAACTCACGTGTGCACTACATTTCTGCATCTTTCTTCGACTGAATATGAGGGGGAGAGGGACAGCGGGGCTTCCTGCAGCATCCCTGCCAACACAGTCATGTGGGGCCCACATTGGTTTGACCTGGGCTGTCTAACTGGGACCCAGCCAGTTTTGTCCAAGGTTTCCATGGTGGCCCCAGATGGGTTTGCCCAGATGAAATGAACACTGCTCAGTGTGCACACTACAGGCTGTTAAATGTAACACTGAATCAGTGTTGGAGTTAATGAGATAATTAATTGAATAATGATTGAGCATTATCGGAGAACACCTGCTGTTAATAAGCAGAATCACTGAAGAAAAGAGAAACACAAGAACTACTTCCAGCCTCAGCCTGAGATGAAATCAACTGAAGATAAATACACAAAATCTCTCAAGATCTGATTAAACAACTCCACAAACAGCATTACCATCTTCACTTATAACTAACCAGATTTACTTTATTTCTGGTAGACATCTACAGAAGATCTTATAGAAAATTAACTGAGGTTAAGATGTTGATTATTTATTGAAAATAATAGTATAGTTTGATGTCACCATTATAGTGATCAGCGTTTGCTTTAGTTGGGCTCTTTACTTTTTAACATTAGCTTCTTTCTGCTAAACTGATTGATGAGTAGAATATAATCATGTTGTGGCTTAATTCACTAATATTGTGTGTGAGTTTTAAACCGGTGATATGTTATTCATTTTGTTTTATTGTTGTGATTCAACAGCAAGAGAACCAGCACATTTTTACCAATAGTTTTTTAAAACACCATTTACACATTTTGTATAGGGCTGGGCGATATATCGCACGATATTGTTATGTGCATCTCTTCAGTAAAGCCGGTTCCTTGATTAGTAGTAAATCACCTTCACCTGCTTTCAGATGGAAGATATGACACAGATATGAGTGTTAAATTAACACTCAAGAGTGTTAAAGTTAATGAGATAATTAAGTGAATAATTGAGTGATGATTGAGCATTATCGAAGACACCTAAAGCAGAATTACTGAAGGAGAAACCCGGAATTTCAGGTCACCGTTATGGAGATGAGTGTTTGCTTTAGCTGGGCTCTGGACCCTTACACTATTAAATTCATATTTTGTTTGGCTGTTGTATCTGAGTCACACCTGCCAGATGAACAAAGAAAAGAGTGATCTAGTTGTGTTGGTTACATTATATCATTCATCATTTGAACTAAATGCTGAGATTTATGCTGTTGGTTACACTATAATTGTGATTCTGCAAAAACAATTCAGAAAATAAAATAAAATATAAAGGATTTTTTAAAAGTTATAAAAAAAATAATCCTAAAGAAAACAATAGAGCCCTTTCAGGGCTTGGGCCCTAAAAAACCTTTCCCTTAGGCACACACAGACCTCAAGATTCAGTCAATGCATCTCAATTATGGTGTCAAGGAATTAGGAAAAGTAAATTACATGGACAATTCAGATCATAATTTATTCATACCGCAATGCATGATGGGAGGCATTAATGAGTTGTGATTGGTGGCAACAAGGATTAATTTTGTCACCACGATTGAGATACACAGACTGATTATTGATGTCTGTGTTTCTAAATGAATGCATTTGAAAGTGATTTTATCAGAAAATTTTTTCAACTGTTTTGAACTACAAGAAATACACAAATATCATATGCCATAGAACTACTAAATGGTTGCTAAGAAGTAAAACCAGATCATCTGAATGCGTTTTTATTTTTCAGATCACAGCATGATTATGTCAAAACATAACCAACACTATCAGATCACAGTTGTCTTTGTTCATTTGACTGTTATAAATCAATAACAACAGTCAAAAGAAGTTTGAACTGTATAAGTGTCAAGAGCCCAACTAAAGCAAACACTGATCTCCATAACGGTGGCTTACAATTTTAGATTTTGTCCTTCAGTGATTCTGCTTGTGATCATCAGGTGTCTTCAATGATGCTCAATCATCACTCAATTAATCACTTAATTATCTCAATAACTTTAACACTCATATCGTCCATCTGAAAGCAGGTGAAGGTGATTTACTACTAATCAAGGAACCGGCTTTACTGAAGAGATGCACATAACAATGTCATGCGATATATCGCCCAGCCCTATACAAAATGTGTAAATGGTGTTAAAAATAATTTGAGTTTCTTATAAAAATGTGCTGGTTCTCTTGCTGTTGAATCAAAACAACAACAAAAAATGAATAACATATCACCAGTTTAAAACTCACACACAATATTAGTGAGTTAAGCCACTACATGATTATATTCTACTCATCAATCAGTTTACAACATCTGATTGTATCTTTTTTTGTTGTTCTCAACATAACAATCTGATACAACTGAGCAGAGAGAAGCTAATGTTAAAATTAAAGAGCCCAACTAAAGCAAACACTGATCACTATAATGGTGACATCAAACTATACTATTAACCTCAGTTAATTTTCTATAAGATCTTCTGTAGATGTCTACCAGAAATAAAGTAAATCTGGTTAGTAATAAGTGAAGATGGTAATGCTGTTTGTGGAGTTGTTTAATCAGATCTTGAGAGATTTTGTGTATTTATCTTCAGTTGATTTCATCTAAAGCTGAGGCTGGAAGTAGTTCTTGTGTTTCTCTTTTCTTCAGTGCTTCTGCTTATTAACAGCAGGTGTTCTCCGATAATGCTCAATCATTATTCAATTAATTATCTCATTAACTCCAACACTGATTCAGTGTTACATTTAACAGCCTGTAGTGTGCACACTGAGCAGTGTTCATTTCATCTGGGCAAACCCATCTGGGGCCACCATGGAAACCTTGGACAAAACTGGCTGGGTCCCAGTTAGACAGCCCAGGTCAAACCAATGTGGGCCCCACATGACTGTGTTGGCAGGGATTCGTGTGCGGTGTCCATATATGGCATATCCTGCCCCGATCTTGACGTCAGAGTCGGGAAAAATTAAAATCTCGTATTTGAGTGCGCGTGCACACGCGGGCTGGTTTACGAACCCTGGGGTAAACAAACGCTTCACTTTTGAATATCGGCTTCGGCCAATGTTTAATCTTTAGGCAATCATAACATACATTGATTCTAGTGGAAAAGTAAAAATGACTTTGTAAAAAAAAAAATTTTTGGTTATGACTCCTTTAAACTGCTCAAGCACAATTAAGTTAGACAACTCTTCAGAACGTGGTTACCTCAGATGCCATACACCATCGATTAAATGCAGTAGTGAGCTCTCTAGCAAACATCACATGAGCCTCCTTCTCACCCTTAGACAATGTTCTGAATTTTTCTGGGTAAGCTATCTGAGCTACCAACTCATCAGCTTTTAAAACCAGCGGCTTGACCAATATGTCGAGTAATCACTCCGAGTCCGAGAGTGGGCAGGGCCAAATAAGTCTTACTTGAGCCCTGCCTGTCAGTACACATTGTAAGAAGCATGGTCCGATTCCTTACTGGGGCCAACCTTTTGCCTCTGCTACTCGCTCAAACAATATTAAAAAATATCCGGGATCTGCCATTCAGCATTCGAATCTCAGCATAAGTTTTAAATTTCCAGCAGTATGAACACTTGAGCACCTTGCAAATCATCAGTTGAACTATTTAGTCCACGTTGCCTCATCATTTCCAAGCAATATCTCTGCAGCTCAACATTAGTCTGTTCATTCTAGTTTTCTCACGCTCTACTTCCAATTTTAAACTTTCCTGTTCTAGCTGTAACAACAATAATCGTTCTTGTTGTTCAAAAGTTAAAGAGCCGACATGAGGTTTAACTTGAGAGGTGGTAGCTGTATGGACATCTCAACCAATACAGCCTTTTTTATTAGTTTTGATTTAAGTACCTCTCTAATTGTACTATCCTTTAACCTCTCTCCAAGTTCAATTTCAGTAGTGATCCGCAATCTCAAATAACTGATCTTTTGTACACCGAATCAAGCAAACATCCAGAAGGAGAACTAATAAACTCTTTGAGCTGAATACGCGTTAGGCATTTTCACACCTAAAATGCGATATAGATGGAGGAAGAAAAAGTGTCTTTACAAACCAGAGCAGGAGGAATAAAATAGTTCCCTCTAAAAATTTTACTAACTCGACACCTAAAATCTACATGTGGTTACTGGTTGAGGGTATTTTTGACACCCAACTCCCACTCAGTCACGAAGAAAAGCAACCAGCACGCTGGCGACTCACTCATACCATGGATATGCATTGCGAGACAACTGCTCTACTCACAGTCGCCACACGAAAATAAAAAAAATTACCTCACATCCACTCGATTCCAAAGGGGAACGAGCAGCTGAACTGCTAACCAGGGAACACCAAATATTGTCAAAACTGTCAGGCTGGGCGATATATCGAACGATATTGTTATGCGCATCTAATCAGTAAAGCCGGTTCCTTGATTAGCAGTAAATCACCTTCACCTGCTTTCAGATGGAGCGGCATTTACTACAAAGAGCCGTAGATCACTGACAAGCTGAGCCATATCGCGTTAATATCGAGGACATATCGATAGCGATATTTAATGCGATATGGCTCAGCTTGTCAGTTAATTACGGCTCTTAGTCACGACAAAATCTCCTGTATTAAACTAACACACCTGAGAGTGTATATGAGTCCACATTCAAGAGTGTTAAAGTTAATGAGATAATTAAGTGATTAAATGAGTGATGATTGAGCATTATTGAAGACACCTGATGATCACAAGCAGAATCACTGAAGGAGAAAACTGAAATTTCAGGTCACCGTTATGGAGATGAATGTCTGCTTTAGTTGGGCTCTTGACACTTATACTTTCACTTTAAACTTTATTTGTCTGCTGTTATTGATTTATAACAGTCAAATGAACAAAGACAGCTGTGTTCTGATAGTGTTGGTTGATGTTTTGACATAATCAAACTGTCATCTGAAAAATGAAATTTACTCAAAGTGTTTGATATAACTCGTTAACAACAGTTTCGTGTTTCTACTGCATATTTGTATTATTCTTATAACCTAAATATTCTGATCAAAACACTAGTTTCTTTATTTAGAAACACATAGCTCAATAATCAGACTGTCTGTCTCAACCGTGGTGATCTGTGCCACCAATCACAACTCATTAATGGCTCCCATCATGCATTGCGGTATGAATAAATTATGGTCTGAATTGTCTTCTGTTGGTTTACTCTTCCTACTTGAATATTTATTCTAACGTCACCATTATTTAGACCTGAGCATTGACTAGAATCTTTCAAGAGGTCTCTGTGTGCCTTCACAGAAGGATTTTTTTTTTGAACAATGTTTGAGATGCTAGCCAACATTCTGAAGCCACCGATTATGGAGATACAGTGTCTGCTTTAGTTGGACTCTTGACACTTATATATTTAACCTTTATATTATTTATAATATCTACTTGTTGCATCTGAGTTATATCTGTCCGATGAACAAAGATAAACAATTGTAATACGATGGTGGTCACATAATGGCGCTCATCATTTTAAATTCATGTTTGTGATTTATACTGTTTGGTTCGTGTATAAATGAGATTCTGCATAAATATCCAGAATGTTAAATATAATAAATTTCTTAAACATTGTTTAAAAAAAAGAAATCCTTCTGTAAGGCACACACAGACCTCAAGATTCAGTCAATGCTCCTCAACAACGGTGACGAGTAGAATATTCAATTAGGAAAAGTAAATTACATAGACAATTCAGATCATAATTTATTCATACCGCAATGCATGATGGGAGCCATTAATGAGTTGTGATTGGTGGCAACAAGGTCACCACGGTTGAGACAGACAGTCTGATTAATTGAGCTCTGTGTTTCTAAATAAAGAAACCAGTGTTTTGATCAGAATATTTTAGGTTATAAGAATAATAAAAATATGCAGTAGAAACACAAAACTGTTGTTAACAAGTTATATCAAATACTTTGAATAAATTTCATTTTTCAGATCACAGCTTGATTATGTCAAAACATAACCAACACTATCAGAACACAGCTGTCTTTGTTCATTTGACTGTTATAAATCAAGAACAGCAGACAAATAAAGTTTAAAGTGAAAGTATAAGTGTCAAGAGCCCAACTAAAGCAGACATTCATCTCCATAACGGTGACCTGAAATTTCAGTTTTCTCCTTCAGTGATTCTGCTTGTGATCATCAGGTGTCTTCAATAATGCTCAATCATCACTCATTTAATCACTTAATTATCTCATTAACTTTAACACTCTTGAATGTGGACTCATATACACTCTCAGGTGTGTTAGTTTAATACAGGAGATTTTGTCGTGACTAAGAGCCGTAATTAACTGACAAGCTGAGCCATACTCACCGTAAAATTGTCGCTCTCGATATGTCCTCGATATTAACGCGATATGGCTCATCTCAGTGATGCTTAAGGCTCTTTGTAAATGCCGCTCCATCTGAAAGCAGGTGAAGGTGATTTACTGCTAATTCAAGGAACCGCTTTCCTGATTAATGCACATAACAATCATGCATATGTGGCCCAGCCCTAGCCTAAAGTATACTAAAGGACAGTACCCACCCAGCCACAGCCTATTCATCCCGCCACAGCCTGTTCATCCACTACCTTCTGGGAAAGATATGAAGTTGCTGCCGCACCACCAGACTGCAGAGCAACTGCTCCACTGATTATAGTTTATTTCTGTTTACTATTTTTATAATTGCTTCTATATTAGCCTAATAATGTCTCTGCTATGTATAGGAAGGGGAGTTACAAACTGAATTTATACTTTATACAATTATATATATTATATTTGACAAATATATCTACCCACCTACCTTAAAGAAGAATAAAGTGAATGTTTTGAAAAAGCGAGAATAAAAGTATGACCTTAAAAAGATTGAAATGTTGTGGAAGGATGAGGACACCCAGAAGCTACATATGAGGAAACCCACTAACATCTTCCTCTGCTTGTAAACAGAAAGTTTTGCACTTCCATCATCTTATGGTAGGTGGGTAATCTTGCAAAGCGGTGAGCAGCAGTTAACAAGAAGTAGTTGAAGAAGAATGTCCTCATCTCAGTTCTCAGCAGCATGCAGTTCTGGAAATCTCTTCGATTCTTGTCTCAAGGCCCATAGGGAAGTAATGGAATAGTCGAATAAAGTCGTATATTTAAGTTTATTTTTCGCACAAAAAGTAGTCCCGTCGCTTGATAAACTTATAACCGGCGCCACTGTAGGCATGCATTGAATATTTAAACATTTTCTTCAATGGCTTTATGGGCCGTCAAGTGCCAGTCCCCTTAGGCAGCCATGTATGTGGGAGTGATCCAGCTCTCAGATTAAATCAAAAATATCTTCATTTGTTCCGAAGATGAACGAAGGTCTTACAGGGTTAGTACAGCATTTGGTGCTAGTAATTAATGACTTAATTTTCATTTTAGGGTGAACTTAACCCTTTAACAAATATTCTGCAGCCACTGATTGTACACCCACTTGAGCAAAATGATGTCCAAAGACGTCTTTTTCAACATCTTTGTCACAAAAGTCAAAGAACAACGTCAAAGACGCAATTCCACTGGAGGGGCCGAAAATGGAAAAAGTCTCATGATCGCCTTTTTTGACGTGTTATGCACGATCCCACAGCATGATGTTCATTGAACCACTACGTACAAGGTTTAAAAGCTAGTTCAAATGTGGCCATTGTGGACATGTTTTCAACATAACTTATGGTCTCATTTAGACGATTTAAACTGTTTCTGGACCAAATAAACACTCTCAGGATGCATTAAATTAAAACTCATGTTTATTTACATTGTTTAGATGTGGTTTAGATGGTGATATTTGTTTCATTTTAAATCACCATTGTGGTGATCAGTGTTTGCTTTAGTTGGGCTCTTGGTCCCAATTCTTCTTACTTTAGCTTTTGTAACTGTTTACATAACAACATTGATAATGCAGTGAAAGCCAAGAAAATAAAAATCAGCTGTCTTCAGCTCTTTATCAATATTATAAAGTTGCAGACTTGGAGCCTGCATCTATAGTCCCCCACCGAGAGTCCCACATTCTCAGAGGCCTTGTTTTTCGAACACAGCGCCTCCTGGTGTTCAAAAGATCAAATAACACCGGCACACAGAGTACAGCGCACGATTATCCAAATGCAATTAAAAACAATAGGATGCAATATTGCGGTCTCCAAATAAATTATCCAATAAATATTTGCGTTTCCTGCTTAATGCATGTGCAAACCCCCCCCCCCCCCAAAAAAAAAAACAAACTAATTGTTACTGATAGAAAGGAGATACAATTGCAATTTCAAATTCCAATTTTTCTTTCAGTTCAACCTATAATGGTCTAATTAACCTTACCATGCTAACATTACAAAATCATTTTTTTCTACTATATTTTGAATGCCAAAGCAAAACAAAATCAGAATAGACAAAACACCAATAATAAACAATTCTGTACTTTATTTAATGATCACCTAAACATCATCTTACTGTTAAGAAAAAGGGAAGAAAAAATTGTGTTCATGACTTTACTTTTTGTCTTCGATTGCATTACAAAAACTCAGTAAGTCACTTTGCATAATCATAAAATGATGTTGCTGGGTTCGGCAGGGGCAACTCCATCGATGTATGGTGTATCCTGGAATAGCCTACAACATAGGACCAATAGCACATGTCCTATGATGTTTCAAAGCTAAATTATAAACGTTAGCTAGGCTATCTAAATATTTTCAGGGGGAAGAGGGCGAAAAGACGTACATTAACGGCTAAAATCTTTGTTACAAACTAACTTTACAAATATTCAATGGACTATTCATATGTTGTATCGATGAGCTAAATTAGTTTTATAAAAAATGAGATCAAACGATAGGCTGCTACGATTCGCTAAATGAAATTGAAGATAGCCTACTCTACGTTCTGGCTTAAGTTCTTCACATGTTCTTCACTTATCCTGATACAATCTTGATAGGAGAGGCGCTGTCTCGAAATACGAGGGGTCTGAGAATGCGGGACTCTGGGTGGAGGGGGACTGTAGATGCAGGTCTCCAAGTCTGCAGCTTGCATACTACTCCTCTTTATTGATGATGACAAAATCAACACAATGCAAGCATTAAACAACATCTAAACCTTTGTTTTTATATCTGAAATTTATTATTATTCATCTTGTGGAACTGTATTATTTGGACCAGTAACTTTATAATGACCACTGCATACAATTTGTTTTAAGAACGTGAATCACACAGTCACACACAGATATCAAGATTTTGGATATGATTCTCAACGACGTGACAAGCCAAAACAAAAAAGCCTGGGAATCAATGATGTTTTGTACTATGAAAGCTACCCATCATGCATTGCAGTATGAAGCATTTTTTATTTATTGTCACCATTTTTGTGAATCATATGCAAAATATTGATGTCTGTGTGTGACTATATAGTACATTTTCTCAAAACATTGTGTAAATTTGCTTTTGTTCAACTTCCATGCCATTAGCCCAAATAATGCAGTTCCATAACATTAGTGGTTATTAACTCCAAATACAAACACAAAAGTATAAACACAATATTAAATGCCCACTTTATGTTGATTTCATCATCATCAACAATAAGAAGCTGATAGGAGCCAATTTTCTTGGCTTACTCAGTCACAACAATGGTGTTATTCAAACACACAGTTACAACAGCCAAAGAAAAGCTAGAGTACAAATTATTGGGACCAAGAGCCCAACTAAAGCAAACACTGATCACCACAATGGTGACTTAAAATGAAATAATATCACCATCTAAACAATGTTAGGAAATTACATTGACATAAACATGAATTTTAATTTAATGTATCCTGAGAGTGTTTATTTGGTCCAGAATTGTCTAAATGAGACCATAATGTTGAAAATGGCCACATTTGAACTAGTTTTTAACCTTGTACGAAGGATCCATTAACGTCTTTTTCAGACGTCCAGAACACGTCAAAAAAGACGTCATAAAAACTTTCATTCCGGCCCCTCAGTGGACGTCTTTTCAACGTCCGACTTTTGTGACAAAGACGTTGAAAAGACGTCTTTTGGACATCATTTTGCTCAGTGGGCATCCAATGCCTTTGAAAGCATGAATGTGCTATATAAAGTTTTAAGACTTGTATGGATTCTCTTCACTTGCATGACACTATCAGAGTTTTGTATGTTATACACACTCGAATGTGTTTAAAGAAAAAAGATTCATACAGTATATAGCATATTGGTAAATCATTCTTTTGGCCAGATGGCCTACATTAGGACATTTCTGATCTGAGTTTGTTGTCTGAGCTGCTAAGAAGCTGATAGCAGTGTAGAATCAGTTTAAAACAGAAGTAGGTTTAACTCTGGGCTGGATGAATAATGATGATGATGATAACTAGGCAAATAATATAAAAAAAGAAAACAAATAAAATGAAGAACAATAAAAACATCAGTATCAGTAATCTTGATTTAAAACAGTTACCAAAGACACCATACAGTCAGTCATTTAAATACTGCCACCTGCTGGTAGAAAGGGGAAACAGTGGTCCATTATGGTGGAAACCACAATAAATATATATTTGATTATATAATATAGCGCTAACAGTAACAACTCTGCACATACAATAAGTTCTTAGGTTAACCTATATTACCAACTGTTGAGCCAAACAATGCGCTCATTAGTACTGGTGATGTCTGGATAGGCATGATATTAAATAGCTGTAATAAACTACTGTTGCTAACATATGTATTCTGGTCCAGGATTATATAAGCCTATTTATTCATTGATTTTTCTTCTTCTAATGTTACTCTGGTATAATGTTAGTGCAGCATATTTTGACCGTTCCAAAAGCTTGGCTTTTATTTTGATCGGTCATATTTACTGTTACTTCCGGGTCACGTGGCCAACCTGTCTACGTTTTAATGTAGATCTTCAAACAGAAAAATGGAAAAAGTTATTTACTAAAAGTTATATATCAGACCGTTATTTGATTTTGGTTTTGTCATTTTTCATTTTTGGATTTTGAAAGTGTTTCCGGTTACATTCGCTTCCAAAAAAGGAATAGACCACGTGAGTTCCGTTTTTGGTTTCTGAACGAAAAATGAATTGACAGAAGTTCAAAGACTCACTTCATTCTTTGCTCAAAAGGAATAACAATAAAATGATTTCCAAAAACGAAGAACGGGCAGGTCCGTGTACTTTTTCGTTCATT
>JAQIUQ010001209.1:0-17608 GCA_030378365.1 Hybognathus amarus | reverse complement strand
TGTTCATGTCTAGGAGATGGGTGGAATCTATTGTATAACAATTGTGTTGCAAATTTTAGTTCCAGTTCTAAACTGGGAGGCCATAATGTAGTGATGTGATGTTGTGAGATGTAAAGGCCTCTCGAATTGTCTTTTCACCCATCTCCCGAATCTCAGGTTATGTTCTAACAATCATGAAGTCCGGCCGTCTGGGTGTCCGTCCTCCGAGGAATTGCAGAAGTTAACCTGTCAGAAACAAATGCAGAGAGAACCACAGTTAATTTTGATGTTTTTCAACAGTTTCAAATCCAGACATATGGACACATTCGTTTGCTTGCTCCATTATCATGTCCATTGAAATTTTAATTCCAGCTGTCACATGAAACTGAGTTTCATTGACCAGGTCTGAAATATTGCTGTTGTTGGTTCAGTGTGTGACACCTAAACACTGGTCTTGCAGTCAGCCTTCACAGTCTGCTCTCAGCATTAGAGATCCCAGTCTTCGGGTTTTAAACTTCAACTTGCTTTCATTACAGCCAGATCTGTGGGCATGAATTATTTCAAGGTGTCATTCACACATTTGGTTAGTGGTGGTCTCTCGTTGCTTCCTTGGTCAGTTGGCAATTATCTGTGCCACACTTAAGAATTAAAACACACCTCCGCCCCTTTTGGCACAGGGTAATAGGTCAACTAAAACAAACTGTAAGGATTAATTTCACACTTCTCCAGTTAATGCCTGAATGGAGATTATAATATAATGTATAGTAGAATTTAAAAATATGAATGAAATTATTATTTCTGGTCTCTGGAAAAAAATGACAGGTTCGTTAAATTTAGATGTTAATCTATTAAGCTATTTGCTATTGGGCTGTGACCCGACTAGCAAATGACGCTAATAGTTGAAGGCCTTGAGTGACCAAAGTTGTTAGCTCAGTGGGGGGTTTAGAT
Organism: Hybognathus amarus; assembly: GCA_030378365.1. NCBI lineage: Eukaryota > Metazoa > Chordata > Actinopteri > Cypriniformes > Leuciscidae > Hybognathus > Hybognathus amarus. The sequence continues at coordinate 16,681 of JAQIUQ010001209.1, read as the reverse complement.
GCATCTGAGCTTTGGTTCCTTGCAGAGCGCTGGTTTGTGTCATCAGACTGTAGTTGTCTGCGTTTTATGAAGTAGGGAGGAGGTCTGCCTCTGCCCAACGACCAGCACTTTTCCTCTGCATGACCTGTTTTGTGACAGGAATCACAGAATCTGCTCAGTTTGCCACCGTGTGGCTTTCTGAATTCTCCTGCAAATGGAGGATTTTCATGACATTCTAGCACAGCTACCTCACCATGTATTTGTTTTCGTGATTCAATTCTTGTTGCCCAGCCAACAATTCCTTCGAATGTATTTTTTGCTGGAGAAACACCATACATGAGCGATTGCTGTACACGCGGACCTGCATTTGTAAGGAGTAATTCAAGGAAAGTTATATTGTTGTGGTTAACACCCTCAATTCCAGAATACTCCTCAAACAGTTCAAACATTTTCTCTGCATACGTCTCAAACGATTCTTCAGTACTCTGTTTCCGACTGAAAATCAGTTCCCATCCAATAGGACTACAACCACGTAGATCGCGCAGACATTGTTTTAATCTATTTAAGATTTCACTCTGAGATTCGTTTTGATGCATTGACTGCACAATGGTGCCTGTCATCAAAGCTGGTGGTATCTTATAGTTCAGAACATCTGGAATTGAGCTGATAACAATTTGCCAAATATCTTTTGGTTCAAGCTGAAATGCATGTTTTAGGCTAACAATGCGTCTCCACCATGGTTCGAATGGTCCTTTCAAAGGGAATGGTCCGATCTCTGCTTTAAACGAGCTACATTCAGTTACCGTTAAAGGACGCCGAATGGTTGACTCTGTGCCGTTTGGGTGCCGGATCACCTTAAATGCTGAAATAGGCACTTTGTTCAAAATTGTATCACCTGCTTCATCTGTCTGAAAAGGTACAGGGTTATTAGAGCAGGATGACTCGTTTAAGAAGCGCATATTTTTAGTCTCATCGCTGTTGAGCGTTTTGGGAGAAATTGACTTTTCAACAATTAGTTTAGCCTTAAGATCTGCAATGGTGTATTTGTGATCTTTACATTTTTCAGTCAGGGCTAACTGCTCAGCTAGTAATCGGTCTAACTGTGTTTGAAGATCTTGGATCTTTGCCTCAGACAATTTTGCCTCTGCATTTTTAGAATGCACTTCTTCACATTTAACATCCATAAGCGAGGATAGAAATGTTGTTGATTTGTCTAGCCGTTTATAACTTATGAAGTTTAAAGCCTCAATTATCTCATCATGTTTTGATTTCTTCTGTTTACTACCCACTGTTTCCCACCAAGTGAGAATTTCATTGTCAATAGCGTCCGTTTTAAGACCTTTTTTAGTGAGTTTTTTCAGTGTCGGCTCAACCTTTTCGGCCCATAGTGTAAACAGGACAGTATCTTTATACATGTTTCAATTTATCTTTGGGGAAATTCTTTCCCTGAATCTTTGAGTATAAAAGGTTTTTGTTTTATGGTTAAACGAGATTCGCGTTCACAGTTTCTGATTCTCGGTTATGTTCCTTTGCGTGGTTTTTCCGCAGCTATGGGAGTTTTCCACCAAGGATACAAAAATTCAGACTATATGAAGCAAAGTCATTTTAACGTTTGATAATTCATTTCATTCTTTAGTTATATTTTCCCCGTTTTTAGATTAGGAAACTATATCACTCTGCGGTCCTTCTCTAAAGTCCGCATGCCACACTCTCGCCAGGTCCGGTCATCAAATCAGAGGTAATTTGACTAAATATCTTGTTTAAGTATACATAAAATGATACCGGATGTTAGCCGTCGCTAAACTGACGCAAAAAATGTGGAAATATACGAATCCGATCTCTACTCGGGAAAATAATCATATCAGAATGATTTCAAACGTGGCAATATTTCATTTTCCAAATATGAAAAGTATTTCTGTCTCAAACTTTTCAAGAATTAATGTGCATTGTGAATAACAGTATAACCACGTTCAGCATAGACACACACGTTTAATTCAGTTCACACAGGATACCTTGAATACAACATCAACAGCCTTTACCTAAGTGCTCCAAAACACTTACAGTAAGTCCTGTATTTAAAGAATAAACTTACATTTAGCCTATGTGCATGTAGTAGCACAAACAACTAAACCGTGTGTTCTTTGAGTGCGTTATATTGTGTGAAGCACAACTCCAAATTTTGAAAATACAAACTATTGCATTATTGCTTTTTAATCCCATCTGCGTTACAGTGGAAGCTTTCAAATGCAATATAAAGTTTGTCAAGATTAGTTTATGTTTATTATAGAATCTTATTCAATGTGGCCTCGGGCCTATATGGTGGGCTGGTCAAACTAAGGGTTAAGCGTTTTTGAATGCAGCATGTCCTTAGCATTAGCATTAGCCTAGAAGCCGCATGGCATTAGCATTAGCTTGTTGCAGCATGGGCAATACTAGCATTTATCTTAGCCTTGTTTTCTCTAAACAGTATTGAAAACACTAGCATTTAATTCTGCTAATTGTGTCTTAGCTTGTAAATCATATCATTGTATTTTTCAAAGTTTTCCTTCCATAAACAATGCATCGATTTGCCTTTTTATAAAATCACGTGTTTTCCGATCGTTTATACACTTAGATTTTTATTTCTGTTGTTTGTCAATTCTCTTCATGTGTTGCTGGTGTGTTTCAACAAAGCCATTACAACAATGAAGATAGACATGCAAATGCAAAATGTTTATCGCTCCTTGAGTAACGTTAAGTCTACCCGAAAATCATTTGAAAGATGTTATTTCAAATTTAGATTTCTTTTGCTTAATCAAACAATGATATCTTTAAAATCTATTAAACAAGGGTTTTACTCTTTTATCTGCGCGCCGCGGCCGTTTTCATGTCCTCACATTTTAGTTTCGGACTAAACAGAGGGCTTTCCGAACCCGCAAACACGGCAAACAACATTTTCTCAACACTTTTCAAAAGATTAGAAAAAGTTGACTTACCAGAGCCGCAGAATAAAGAGAAGTTCAAACCTCTTGTTGATTAAGATTCCCATACTTTGCTGGAAAGGACGTTGCTCGCGAAAATCCATTTGTTTGCGATCACGTCGAGGTCACCACTGTAAAAAGGACCACGAAATCGATCCAAAGAAGGGTTTCGATTCGTGGTGAAGGTTTCAAGCGTGTTCCGTCTTTTCCATGGCAAAGTGAATTTTAGTTAAATGCATCACATTTAATCTTATGTGTTAATTCGTTTCATCTGACTCCATAAAATGAAAAGGGTTTATCAATGATATCTGTGCATCATTTAATACGTTAATGCTTGACTATTCCTTTTAACTTAATGAAAATATAGTCAAAGTCTGTTAGAATAATCAAGTATAACAATTTATTGTCAGGTAAAGGTATTATTGTAATTCCACAAGATAATCAATGCAAACCATCAAATATTTCAAAGAACAAAACTTTACCCAACATATTAGGCTATATGAGCTGAGCCTAGACACAACATCATGGGCTGATCTATATACAGAATGGCAGCCCTGAGCTCTAGTCACATCTCTCTTTATAATCAGACCTCCTTTCATATGCAAGTTTCAGTGGAAACTTACTGGAATGTAGCCATTTGGTTAGTTGTAATTTGCATTCAGACAATAAGGCAGAAGGTGTTAACTCAAGGGCCACATTCCTTTGTGTGAGTTATTCCTAAACTTCTTAAAAACCTTATTACCTTTTCTTTTATTACTTTGAGAATGAGACATTATTACCAGTCACCCTGAGACCATCAAAACGAGACTAAACAGTCCTAAAGATTATCACATTTACATTAAAAACATATATATATATTCTTGAGAGTTTTCAGTGTCATTGACTGACTGAGAGGGAGAGAGAGAGAGGATGTAAATTGGGCAGAGAAAGGGGGTAGAGTGTCAAATGTTAATTTGCACGCAATGCCATTTGTTTTCAGAGGGAATTGGTCAGATATTTTCTCGGCCTGATATTTTCTCTTTAATCAGTTTTTCCAGTCTTACACTTCTGACCCACAAAACACATCTTTGGACACGTTCTGGATAAGTTACGTTTTATTTATATTCACTGTTGTTACTCGTATTAATAGATTGGGGTGTAGTCATTACCTTTAAATCCAGTAATAGTAGGCTAATCTCATAAAATTCAAAACATTTGTTTCATTTATAAAACCAGACAAGGTCTAGCACCTCTGTGATTTCATAGATTTAGAGGGATTAATGCTTTCAGTGTGCATTCAAACATATATTTATTTTATATGATTCGCCTTTCCCGACCATAATGTGTTGTATGTAGCTTTAATTTAGTGATTTTACACCTTACGGATGCATTTTATTACACCCAGTTGAGGGACTAACGATGGAAATTAGCACTTTTAAGCTAACTTACACTTATGTTACTTACAGTTATGGTACATTTATGTTGATTAATGTAACACTACCCCTTTCAAATAAAGAGAAAATGAAGGCATAGCTTTGACACGTAACTATACAATTATATATTTATATTATGATCCATGTAGCTTTAAAGTTTCTGTTTGTTTGTTTGTTATTAGAACATTTATAAATCGCCTGTTGCAAAAGCAGAAGTCTATTTTCTTTAAATAAAGGTTTACCTTTTTATTTTCTTTAAATAAAGATTTGTTCTTATGCTTTAATTTCTTTAAATCAGTCTGATGACATGCATTATTTCTGTGATTGATCAGTAAATTTGCGAAGAGGCTTCCTCATGCAGTTTAGACATGTTTGTGACAAACACGTAGTATTTACTTAGACTTTTTAAAAATATATTTAACATTTTAAATGTTTTCTTCTGACCAACTTACATTTCGTATGAATTACCTGTCTTTCTTTTCATTCAAAAAGATTGCAAAAACAAAAATGTCTCGTAGAGGGACTAATGCCTTTTACTGTGCATGTGATGCAATGTTCCGCATCCTTTGTCTAACTTCAAAACATAATCTTTATACAGAAATCACTAAGAAAATCATTGTTTATAAGAAATACACAAAAGTTTGCAAATGACTGTTTATCATTAGTTTTTAGTCATCTTGCTCAGATAGCAGATGACACCATTCACATCTTGTTTTCTTTGACAGCCGCCAACATTCAGTGGTTATAGTAATAAATGATCATTAAGAATTTAAGCGATAGTCTCTGTTTGAGAATGCTTGACTATCTATGACTATCTATGATGCTGAATCACACAAAGTATTAACACAAAAAGTAAGTTTGTGCTGTTTTTACACTACCACAGAATGACTCTTGCATTGTGAGATGCACCTATTAAAGCTTGAGTTAAGTTAAAACCAAACGTTTCTTACCTGTTGTGCCAGACACAAATTGTTCTAACAAATCTTTTTTTTGTTTTATAAATACACTTTTCTTATTTCTACAAATATCATGCTATATGAGGTTAATACATGGTGAGCGAGAGACACAATGTTTTTAAGAAAAGACAGTGATTTTAAAATACAGATGTTTTTCTTTTGACAATTCCAATGATCTCAAACCGTGATGTTTAACATCCAAAAGGTGAAGAAGCAGTTATTTATGCAAAAACAAATTAATTAAAAAACAACAACAATACAAATAGTTTAAGTTGACATAAACAAAACACCCCAGATCATCCCATAAGTTATAGTAAACATTTACAATGTGTAATTCTGCCAGTTTGACATGACGGATCTGTACCACACTATTGTAATGCAAACACATTTGAGGGTAAACGTTACCTGTCCTTGTAAAGGATATGGATAAAATTCAAAGATTATGTTTGCACAAAAGTAAACTACAGAGGTCAATTTGCTAAAAAGTACATACATGAGACAATTAAAATGAAAATAGAAAAAAAAACAAAAAAAAAACACACACTTGTGATCAGTTTTGAATGTTTGTAATCAATATTTTATATACTAGTCGATTACGATGCTTACATCTTGTTTATTTTTGCACAGTGTGCAAAACTATAGCCTCAGAGAATGTACAAACATGTTCATATAGGATTTTATGGGAAAAAACCTGTACAAATATAGCATAAAGAGAATTAAATGACCGTCCTTCTATATTTCTTTTACAACATATTTCTGTTATCCCTACGAAACATCGACATGAAAGATGAGTATTGCTGTTTTTTGTTACCTAAAAACTATATCACTTCAAATCCATCTAACTATTACAGTTAACCCTCTGGGGTTCTTCGCCGTACAGTCACACATGGGACCTTCACGGTCATAAGTGACCGGACCCCTAAAATAAAAATAAATAAAATTTCAGTAAAACCAATGAAATAAATTTTTGTTCTATAATATTTTTTCTTTTTTTCTGTGGTGTTTTGAGAGAATTCTATGAATATAATTAATATTTATGCAATAATTATGATCCATTTTTTCCCATTGATGATAATAGAATTTTTTTATATATATATCATTTTATTATTTTTTTAATTAATGCTATATTTTAGGTTAAAGTAGAGTCTAGGCTCTTAGAGAAAAATTGTTTCAAGCAGATTTGCGCCACCTGTTGGAAGTAGTGAGCATATTTATCATGCAATGTCATATTTTAACCACTAGATGGACATACAGCTTTCTGTAGAAAGGATTGTAGATTGTAGTTGTTTTTGGACATTAATTTACTGTTTTTTTCAGGTTGTGGTTAAGAGATTCTCAAAGACTATTTTTGTCAAGTTTTTTGATTGTTTGGTTGATTTAAAAGGTAATTAAATGGTAATTTGTTGTTTTAAATTGTTACTTTATAATGCAGTCAAACCTGAACATTGCCTTAGAAAGAGAGCAAAGCATTTTGCTACCCAATGTTTAATTCTAACTTAATAAAAATGCAATTCTTTCAGTCATACATTTTTATTAACCCTTTATAATAAACATTTTCAGTAAATTAATATATTTGTAAAAACAAAGTATATATTTTATTGAATGAACAGTAACTTATTCAAAAGGCAATAGCAACAAAAGTAAACCAAAATAACAGCAAATTTATTTATCAAATGTTAAATGAAAAATAGAAAAATAAAAAATGGGTTTTAAATACCATCCTAACTATATTTACATATTATGTGCATATTAGGTCCGTGTACTTTTTCGTTCATCCGTTATTCTATTTTGGAAGTGAAATGAAATTCTGGAAAGGGTGTCAGTTTGGTTTTTTGTTTAAAAGAAAAAATCAGAAATGGCTGTATTTTGTTTTCCAAAGGTATTGTTATCATCAAATAATAGTATTAGAAAATTGGACCCATTTACGATCGTTTTTTAATTTGTAATATTTATTTGTACGTTTATTGTATTTCAAATGACTCGAGCCGGCGCCAGCTGAGTGCTGATGAGGGGGCGTTCACATTAACGCATGTCACCACTCTTTTGTCCATGTACCTGGTGGCGGGGTTAATCATTTCAAATAATCTGACGAGGTGAATGACTAGCATGGCTTCCCTTGAGGCTTACGCTGATATAATTAGTGATATGTTGAGAAGGCATGCGACTCATGCAGACATTTCACAGCACCTTACAGATATTGGCGTGGTACGTGGGTGCTCTGTGATGAGTGTGCGAAGATTTTGTGATGGTCACAAACTCAAGCGGGGACAATCTGATGCGCAGTTGGAAGTAGATGTGTCGACTGCAATTGCCGAGGTAAGCAATTGTCACAGGAAAAATCAAGCTGTCTTTTATGTTGACAAGCTTCTTAGTTCATCTTCTGTAGACTGGATCAACCTTCGGCAGAAAAATGATGACTGGCTACCTGGCGACTAAAGGAGTTTTTGCTGCGGAGAATCGTGTTGGACTAATTCTACGTGGAATTGAAAGACCTACCATGAAGCGAGATGCAGGGTAACGTTAATTTAGGCCAGGGTTCCTCAATTAATTTTTACCAAGGGCCAAATTCTGCTGACAATACAGAGCCAAGGGCCACCAACCACAATGTTATGACCTCAATGCTTGCTCTGCTATTTTTGTTGTTGTTGTTTTATTAAAAAGAGTCACAAATCACCACATAGCCCAATTATTCTGATTTTATTTATTTTTATTTATTGTTTTCTTTTTCTCACGAGTCTGTTTTATTCAAGAAAATTTGAACAGATGTATTCATATGCAGAAAACTTAAGAACTTTGCATGGTGAATATTAAAAACAAATTAACAACAACTCTGGATCTCCATGTCTGCATGGGAGTCGACTGATCCTGCTCATCACAACACTGGATCTCTTCTCATCAATCTCATCAACTCTTCTCCCTAATAGCAGATTAAATCATTAGACCTATCAGCCTTAATATTTTATTGTTCTTACTTGGATCAAACTAAAAGTATTAACTGTCATGTACTCACCATTCAATGAGAGAAGTGACAACGAGAGGCTGAAGCAATGCCTCTGATGTTAGGGCTATATTCTGTTGTAGCAATTCTGAGACACTGATCAAGATGCACACTGGACAGTCTGTTTCTATCCTGGTTCTTGATCATGTTCATTATAGAAAACGAAGACTCACAGATGTAAGTGGATGGGAACATTGAAAGAAGGAACATTGCAATAATTCTGCTGTTCTTGAACTTAGCTTGAGAAACCACTTTTGTCCAAAAGTCGCTCACACTCGCCTCCTTGTGTTGCTCTCTGATCAAATCAGACTTTGACATTTCCAAAATCTCCAGCTGCAAAGATGCTTCATCTAAGGAGGAAACCAGGCGTTTGGCCTCAGCAGTCCATTGTCCATCTGCTGGGACTGAAAATGGCTGTCTTAGGAAGAGAAGGAGTTCACTTGACAGGTTGAAGCTCTGAAATCGCTCTTTGAAATTCTCTGCCAGTCTCATCACAAAGTCGCGCATTAACGGGTCCTCTGCCACCTGGTGTCGCTCGCAATGCTGTTGTAAATACGGAAAGTGCAGCTTTCTCCCTTGAAGATCCCGCTCAAAAAGTGTCAGCTTTGAACGAAAAGCTTCAACCGCTTCGTACATGTCAGCAATACTGTGGTTTTTGCCTTGCAATTGCAAATTAAGCTGATTTAGGTGAGACATGATATCGCACAAAAAATGCACGAATGCCATCTCTGTGTTGTCTTTCAAAAAACTCAGAAATGTCTCTGCCCTTTGGCTTTGAAGGCTGCTTAAAAATGTACAAAGTTCATTTTGAAGTTCACACACTCTTTCCAGCACACGACCCTTGCTCAGCCATCGGACATCATTGTGCAGCAACAGATCATGCCGTTCTGCAGACATTTCCTCCAGCAAGGCTCGGAAAAGGCGATGTTGCAGACCAGAACTCGCGCGAATAAAGTTTACCAGCCTCATCACAGTATCCATTGTCTCTTTCATTTTTCCAGACAATTTGGCGCATAACACTGATTTATGAATAATGCAGTGAAATGTTATGAGATTTGGATTGACAGCAGCTAGCCTGCTTATCAGGCCTCTGTGATGTCCAACCATTGACGGAGCCCCGTCAGTGACAACTGAAACAACTTTGCTTAAATCTAATCCATTCGTTTCAAAGAATTGCATCAGTTCGTTAAAAATTATTTCTCCGGTTGCGCGTCCCTGTAATGGCAACAAACAAAGCAGCTCTTCGCGGAAAACCTTCCCATCAAAAAATCTGACGAACACTGACAGCTGTTCAATGTCAGTTCGGTCGCAAGACGAGTCTATTGCAAGTGACATGACTTCAGCTTTCTTTATGTCGGATAAAAGATTGGACAGACACTCACCCGCCAGTGTTTCTACTCTTCTTGTTGCCGTGCAATCAGATAACGGCACCTTCTGTAATAGCTCCAAAACCATTTTCTTTGTTTTCTCATCGTGGTTTAAAACTTCTGCCACCATGTCAATCGCACAGGTTTTAATTAATTCGCCATCCGAGAACGGCTTTTTGGCCTTTGCCAGGTTCCAAGCCACACGTAAGGATGCTGCGGTGGCATTCTCCTGAATGGATGTAGTTTTATGAATAACAGCAACTGACTGCTTGTAAGCTGCTGCCAATTGTGATATCTTCTGTTTGCGACTCTCAGAATGTTCAGGAAAATTGCTGTTAAAATTGCTGTGCAATGAGTTAAAATGGCGTTTGATATTGTCAGACTTACAGACAGCCACGGTCTGCGTGCACAGCAAACACGTTGGCTTTGCGTTGTGGTGGTCAGGCAAAATAAAACAAAATTGTTCAGTCCATTCAGATTTGAAGCGTCTATTTTCTGTGTCCACTTTTCTTTTCTTAACACTTGCCATATTTCCGTTGCGCGCGAATGCCTAGAGACTGCGTTCGAATTTTTGCTTACGCTGATGTTACCATGACAACCTGGAAATGAGCGCGGGCCAAACATTTTCCTTTCGCGGGCCGGATGTGGCCCGCGGGCCGCCTGTTGAGGAACCCTGATTTAGGCTATACCCAACTCTCTAATTTGAATATTTTCTGAAATAATTAAACAATGAAGCATCAAACCGAGGATAACAAACTTTATCACGTTGTCTGCCGTTAAACCTAAAATTTGTTTAACTTAGGCCTATCCAGTCAGTGCTCCTTATTAGGTGACCTGTGGAGGACATAATACAAGTGTCACTTAAGAACAGAATTTCCTTGTCTTTTGAATATTAAAAGCAAAATCTCAGAAGCCCAACATCCATGACCCCTGGAGTGGCTTTACAACCCCACAGGGGGGCCTTTCCCCAGGTTAAAAAAACATGGCACATGCCGTAAATGTTTTAGCTATGTGAAATGACAGTGGGTGGCAGTTATGAAATTGTCAAATAATTAATCGTCAAAATTGTTTCATTTCACATTACAGGGTCTGCGAACTTTAACCCAGTGCCCTACCATGCTGCCTATATGGGTCATAAACTTCATTTAGATCAAAATGAAAAATTAGCAATGTTTGGGGTGACCCATGTTATTGCAGTGGATGGGTACAGTAGCAAAGTTCGTGGCTCATGCAACAATGCCAGTGAAGAATAATCTCACCATTTATGATGAAGTATATAGGTTTGTTTTGGTTCTATTACTCTACACATTTGTATTAGTAATTTATTCTGTTTGTTCATTTGAAAGCATAAATAGTATTGTTGTTACCTTTTAAGTGCCATTTTGTGTGCCATATGCAAAGACACATAGTCCTCAATTCTGATCAATTATAATGTCTTCCATATGTGACCTGCAATCCAGGGCGGCTGTTGTCAACCATGGGATGTGGGACCAGGTGAGAGTTCGACCACGGCAAGGAATTCTACTTGTCTCTTTTTATTCAAGAAATCCTTGCTCCCCATAGGCACAATCAGGACAAACCACCATATTGCCAAACCACATCAACAAAGGTAAGAAACTTGGAGTTGTAAGTAGACCTTAAAATATGGGTAACACTTTACAATAAGGTTCATTAGTTAACATTAGTTAACTACATTAGTTAACATGTACTAAGAAGTAACAATAGTTCTTCAGCATTTATTAATCTTAGTTAATATTAATTCCAACATTTACTAATACGTTATTAAAATCAAAGGTTATATTAGTTAACGCACTGTGAACTAACATGAACGCACAATGAACCGTTGTATTTGTATTAACTAACATTAACAAAGATGAATAAACACTGTAACTAATGCATTGCTCATCATTAGTTCATGTTACTTAATGCATTTACTAATGTTAACTAATGAACCTTATTGTAAAGTGTTACCAAAATGTCATGTTTAGCAATATAAAATCATTCACCCATATCACTTTTTGTGGATTAGATTTTGGCAGTTCTAAAAGCCCCTTCATCTTAATGACACCAATAGATCTGATATTGACCATTTCAAAACAGTTTCCCCCTGAAACTATGGTTCACTTACACACATTAAAATATGTGGTTGTCTGTTGTTTACTAGAATCATAAAGTTGAGCGGATGTGGCCTGAAGTCAACAACAGGGTCAATTACCCACTGAAGGAGGCTCTGATCAATCTGACTGACCAAGAACTTCTCGACATGGACTGTAACATCAGCAGATACTGTGTGTCTAACTTGACTGGTCAACTTTGTCGTCTTGGTATGAACAGACTTGTGGATGCCTGGAATGAACACAGAATCCCTGGTATGTTAAAAACTATTTAAAAAGAACATGTGAACCAGACACTCTTTATTGGGTGTATTGTACTCATCTGAACAATTCAATTACAGGAAAAGGTGTCCCCAATCAACTTGCAGGGGTGGGTGCCCTGAAAAGGTCTCACAGGTCTTACTGCCTCTGGGACCTGAAGCAGCCAACCTTTACGCTGAGGAACTGGGAGGCACCTTAGCAAGAGAGTCATCATTTGGAACAGACCCCTTTTCAACTGAAGAACAGAAAGCTACGGTTGAACGTCTTTTTGCTGAAACTTACCCGGACATGGCAGATCTGTTCAACAGCGCAGTTAACAAAAATCTTTCACCTTTTAAAGATGCAGTGATCTATCTTATTAACTTAACTAAAAGACATGCATAGTAAGGTTATGTATGTAATTACCCCAGTCCTAGGGTTGTGTTACTGTAAACATTTAAGTAGCACCATAATAAAACAACATTTCACTGAACACTGTAACTCAAACTTAATCCACTGATGCAGCACTTAATCCACTTTTATGATGTCCTTTAAGGCTAACAATGCCTCAGACAGACCAGTGACAACAATCACATTGGTTCTGAAGTTTTCCTCTCGACACTTCACACACTGCGATGCATTTTGAAGCCACTGGTCGATGCAGACCTTGCATCCTAGGAGGGTTTTACAGCACGTGGAAAGAACTGGCTCACTCACTGGCCCTGCAAGATAGGCATGAGAGATAAATGAAAAAACTCCACTATAGGTTTTGTTGACTGTTTTATAGACCATTTCACAAAATGTAAACAACACTGGTCCAGAAACACTTCCTGTTTCAGTTGTAACTGTTCTTTATTTCACATGTAAAGAAAACATCTTAAAGATGTTTGTTTAACTTTTTGATTCAGTTTTAAATGTTCTGTTGGTTGTATTTTTTCCCAGCTTTTATGTAGTGTTAACTGAAACAGGAAGTGCTTCTGGACCAGTGTTGTTTACATCTTGTGAAATGGTCTATAGAGCAGTCTAAAAGTGTGAAATATCTGCATACCCTTGCAAACAGTACAGTTGAAAGCAGCTCGCACGTGCTCTGCCTGTGCTTCTGTCAAGATGTATGTCACTCTTTCACTGATGGCCAGCTCAGAAAGCCTTTTAATTGTCAAGGTCACCTCTGGAAGACTTTGGGCAGCAAGTATCACCTCTTCTATCTTTTCATAGATGTCCTGCAGGCCTGCAGTTTCATCCTCTTTTCGACTTAAGAAAAACGTAACATAGTCAGGTAATTTGTTTTGTGTACTTTTAATGAAGTACTCTGTTTAATATTTAAGGGTAGCTACCTTGATCTTCTTCGTTTGCCACTCTGCAATTCCACAAATTCGTTCTCTGCTACAGCAAGGACTTTGCGGGCATTCTGCTTCCAATAGATGGAACCTGTGGGGTGGGCACAATCATTAGTACTTTTCAATAATAATAGGAAATGCACAGGACATTCATACATATACAAATGAGGTGTTGACCATTAATGTTGTACCTTCTACAAAGTAGAATTGTTCTAATAGTGCGTTTAGAATGATTTCAGCAGTGTTTACACTTAAAACAAAGCGTGTTTTCTCTTGGGACTGGGTAATATGCGTGTGTCTTTGGAGGCCTGAGGAAACGGATACTAGTTAAATGCTTTACAAAATCCGAATAGTAGACTATCATTCATGAATATGTCTGTTACATACTCTTTTCTTTCAAGTATTCTTGATGTCCACTGTTTCTACCTTCATTTACATTAGACTTTGTTATGGCACTTTCACACAATGTTGGCAGAATTAGCCTGTTTCCAAATAGGTGATTTTACACAATGTATTTTAAGCAGCAAAATGAATTTGCATATAGGCTGTACAGTAATAAAATGAGGATTCAGCTGGAAAAAACCCCCCCCACTAATACCATTTTGAAACTTTTGATTTGATACAAATTATAGTTGGATCTTTAATGTGCACAATGTTGAGTTTATTCTGTGTGTAGGGTTAGTTAAATGGATTGGACAGTAGATAACAGAAAACATGGAGAAGTGGAAATATGACTTTGTTTAATTAAAATACTTTTTAAAAGGTTAAAGGACGGTATGACTTGATTCCACTGGTTCTGTGGAAGTGTTTTCATTATTAGTTTGTGGGGATTTTGTGTTTATTTTTTTCTTGTAATGTAATTAGATTTGAATGAAGTAACTCTCTGGCCTGGATCTCCACTTTAAGGAGTTGGGTTCCAGCCAATTATAGCTGCAGTTATGTAAGAGGATTCAGCAAAAAAAAAAAACATTCAAACCATTTTGATGAGATCTATAGTTGGATCCTTAATGTGCACATGTTGTGGCAACCTGTTTAGCTTGTTGAGTTTGTTCTATGTAAATGTAAGGGTTATTTAAACAGATTTCACTGTAGATAAGAACAGAAAACATGTGCATAAATGTTTAGTTCTCTACACATTACAATAAAAAATAAAATACTGTACCTCTTGTTCCCTCAGAATCAAGAATTTCGTTCCCCTGTGCGTCTGTGAGGATTAACGGGTCATAGCTGCCAAGGGCATCTTGGACTTTGCTGAGAATGCCCTGCACAGTGGCCTCACTCTCCATGAAACGGATCACCACCATTCTGCTTGGTCTTAGTTTGGCATTCACAAAGTTTGCAATGAATATAGATCTAGAATATATCCAAAAGAGTGAAAAAAAAATACAATATGACCAATTTTGTGCAAAACTTCATAACATTTATCAAATATTCACCAAAAAAGTATACTAAAGAAGAGAGACAAAAAAACAGACATCTTGGGAGTAAAATATGTGTAGCCTAGTGTTTTCAAGTTCATTTAAAACAATAAATGAAACTCAACATACCTCTGAAAAGAGCGAGTCATCGTGGCTCTTGGAGGTGCAGAGGCAGCAGGTGAACCAGCAGCAGCACTTGGGCGTGAAAAAGAGAAGCGCTGGGTGGCGCCTGCAAACGGGGTTGATGAAGGCGCCGGTGGTGGTGCTGTGCTGGCATCTGCAGTTGCAACTTCTCCGTTAACTTCGTAATGAGCACGTGGTGTTAGCTCAAAGGTGTTGAAGCTCCCCGTCGATGATGGGAATATGGCTCTGTTCGACTCATCCAGTAAATAAAGGCTTTGTGCTGATACCTACGTTGTTAATAAAAATCAAAGTTATGTTTTGCTAGCATGTAGTCGGGAATAATAGCCATCGTAAATGTTTCAGTGTGTAAAAAAATCTATTTTAAAACTATTAACCCAGCTATGTAAGATCAGCAGGATCTTCAGGAGCTAGCATAACGTTAAGTTAACTAAGTTAGCTCGTCTACCAGTAACGTTACCTGGAGCATGTTATCAAAAAGCAATGTTAAACAGTCTTACATCTAAAATTACCTGGAAAATTCTTCCAATTTTGTCCTGCGTCATATCATCCTCTCTCATATTGACCCTTTTGTTTTCTTTAAAGAGAATATAATGGTCCATGGTAGCAAGCTTACAACACTTTCAAGCAGTTTGGCTACGCTCTCAGAACAATATGAGTACACTGCACGCGCAAGTTCAGCAACTTCCGGGTCAAAACAGGTGTCAGAAAATTCAAAATAAATGTTTTATTATTATTAGTTATTTTTTATTACAGTTTTAAACATTATATAACTACAATGTATTGTGAGAGCAAAATAAAGCCATTTCTGTTTTGTTTGTTTTTTCTCTTTTTCATTTGAATCACTGCCGGTGTCTCCTTGTCCAAGCCCGCAGAAATAATCCAAAGTTGCTAGCTAGACGTCCCGACTGTCATGTGCTTCTGTTCTGTGTTGACTTTTTTGACTCTAACATTAGTGAAGTATAATTCTGAATGGATTGAAGTATAAGTCTGTCGCTGCTGAGAAACTAGTGATTGTAAATGTAATGCAATCATTGAGATGAAAAGGATAGTTTGATTTCTAACATTATTCTCTCAACAGACACTTACATCGATAGTCTGGCGTTATAATTTATTTGCTTTTGGTGTACTGTGGGTAAAACTGTTTTTAATGGTATGCTAAAAGTTACCGTTGACTCGCGCTAGCCTAGCACCGCAAACTATGCAACTGGGACGACTGGATGATTTTTTTTCAAAACTGTCTCCACTGATAAATAACACTAAGGCTGACTTGGAAATGAGGCCCGATGTCCAAAATTCCGAACCACCCCGTTACCTAAAGCTAGCTTGGCTAGTGAAGCGTCTACCAGTGCCTGGAGCATGTTATCAAAAAGCAATGTTAAACAGTCTTATATCTAAAATTACCTGGAAAATTCTTCCAATTTTGTCCTGCGTCATATCATCCTCTCTCATATTGACCCTTTTGTTTTCTTTAAAGAGAATATAATGGTCCATGGTAGCAAGCTCACAACACTTCAAGCAGTTTGGCTACAGCTCTCAGAACGATTGAGTACACTGTACGCGCAAGTTCAGCCACTTCCGGGTCAAAACAGGTGTCAGAAAATTAAAAAGTAAAAAAATACAAAATAAATGTTTTATTATTATTAGTTATTTTGTATTATAGTTTTAAACATTATATAACTGCAATGTATAATGAAAGCAAAATAAAGCCGTTTCTGTTTTTTTCTCTTATCAGAAAACCAAACTGACACCTCTTCCA
>JAQIUQ010001207.1:0-60918 GCA_030378365.1 Hybognathus amarus | reverse complement strand
GAAGTGAAATGAAATTCTGGAAAGGGTGTCAGTTTGGTTTTCTGATAAGAGAAAAAAACAGAAACGGCTTTATTTTGCTTTCATTATACATTGCAGTTATATAATGTTTAAAACTATAATACAAAATAACTAATAATAATAAAACATTTATTTTGTATTTTTTTACTTTTTAATTTTCTGACACCTGTTTTGACCCGGAAGTGGCTGAACTTGCGCGTACAGTGTACTCAATCGTTCTGAGAGCGGTAGCCAAACTGCTTGAAGTGTTGTGAGCTTGCTACCATGGACCATTATATTCTCTTTAAAGAAAACAAAAGGGTCAATATGAGAGAGGATGATATGACGCAGGACAAAATTGGAAGAATTTTCCAGGTAATTTTAGATATAAGACTGTTTAACATTGCTTTTTGATAACATGCTCCAGGCACTGGTAGACGCTTCACTAGCCAAGCTAGCTTTAGGTAACGGGGTGGTTCGGAATTTTGGACATCGGGCCTCATTTCCAAGTCAGCCTTAGTGTTATTTATCAGTGGAGACAGTTTTGAAAAAAATCATCCAGTCGTCCCAGTTGCATAGTTTGACGGTGCTAGGCTAGCGCGAGTCAACGGTAACTTTTAGCATACCATTAAAAACAGTTTTACCCACAGTACACCAAAAGCAAATAAATTATAACGCCAGACTATCGATGTAAGTGTCTGTTGAGAGAATAATGTTAGAAATCAAACTATCCTTTTCATCTCAATGATTGCATTACATTTACAATCACTAGTTTCTCAGCAGCGACAGACTTATACTTCAATCCATTCAGAATTATACTTCACTAATGTTAGAGTCAAAAAAGTCAACACAGAACAGAAGCACATGACAGTCGGGACGTCTAGCTAGCAACTTTGGATTATTTCTGCGGGCTTGGACAAGGAGACACCGGCAGTGATTCAAATGAAAAAGAGAAAAAACAAACAAAACAGAAATGGCTTTATTTTGCTCTCACAATACATTGTAGTTATATAATGTTTAAAACTGTAATAAAAAATAACTAATAATAATAAAACATTTATTTTGAATTTTCTGACACCTGTTTTGACCCGGAAGTTGCTGAACTTGCGCGTGCAGTGTACTCATATCGTTCTGAGAGCGTAGCCAAACTGTCTTGAAAGTGTTGTAAGCTTGCTACCATGGACCATTATATTCTCTTTAAAGAAAACAAAAGGGTCAATATGAGAGAGGATGATATGACGCAGGACAAAATTGGAAGAATTTTCCAGGTAATTTTAGATGTAAGACTGTTTAACATTGCTTTTTGATAACATGCTCCAGGTAACGTTACTGGTAGACGAGCTAACTTAGTTAACTTAACGTTATGCTAGCTCCTGAAGATCCTGCTGATCTTACATAGCTGGGTTAATAGTTTTAAAATAGATTTTTTTACACACTGAAACATTTACGATGGCTATTATTCCCGACTACATGCTAGCAAAACATAACTTTGATTTTTATTAACAACGTAGGTATCAGCACAAAGCCTTTATTTACTGGATGAGTCGAACAGAGCCATATTCCCAGTCATCGACGGGGAGCTTCAACACCTTTGAGCTAACACCACGTGCTCATTACGAAGTTAACGGAGAAGTTGCAACTGCAGATGCCAGCACAGCACCACCACCGGCGCCTTCATCAACCCCGTTTGCAGGCGCCACCCAGCGCTTCTCTTTTTCACGCCCAAGTGCTGCTGCTGGTTCACCTGCTGCCTCTGCACCTCCAAGAGCCACGATGACTCGCTCTTTTCAGAGGTATGTTGAGTTTCATTTATTGTTTTAAATGAACTTGAAAACACTAGGCTACACATATTTTACTCCCAAGATGTCTGTTTTTTTGTCTCTCTTCTTTAGTATACTTTTTTGGTGAATATTTGATAAATGTTATGAAGTTTTGCACAAAATTGGTCATATTGTATTTTTTTTTCACTCTTTTGGATATATTCTAGATCTATATTCATTGCAAACTTTGTGAATGCCAAACTAAGACCAAGCAGAATGGTGGTGATCCGTTTCATGGAGAGTGAGGCCACTGTGCAGGGCATTCTCAGCAAAGTCCAAGATGCCCTTGGCAGCTATGACCCGTTAATCCTCACAGACGCACAGGGGAACGAAATTCTTGATTCTGAGGGAACAAGAGGTACAGTATTTTATTTTTTATTGTAATGTGTAGAGAACTAAACATTTATGCACATGTTTTCTGTTCTTATCTACAGTGAAATCTGTTTAAATAACCCTTACATTTACATAGAACAAACTCAACAAGCTAAACAGGTTGCCACAACATGTGCACATTAAGGATCCAACTATAGATCTCATCAAAATGGTTTGAATGTTTTTTTTTTTTGCTGAATCCTCTTACATAACTGCAGCTATAATTGGCTGGAACCCAACTCCTTAAAGTGGAGATCCAGGCCAGAGAGTTACTTCATTCAAATCTAATTACATTACAAGAAAAAAAATAAACACAAAATCCCCACAAACTAATAATGAAAACACTTCCACAGAACCAGTGGAATCAAGTCATACCGTCCTTTAACCTTTTAAAAAGTATTTTAATTAAACAAAGTCATATTTCCACTTCTCCATGTTTTCTGTTATCTACTGTCCAATCCATTTAACTAACCCTACACACAGAATAAACTCAACATTGTGCACATTAAAGATCCAACTATAATTTGTATCAAATCAAAAGTTTCAAAATGGTATTAGTGGAGGGGGTTTTTCCAAGCTGAATCCTCATTTTATATATGTACAGCCTATATGCAAATTCATTTTGCTGCTTAAAATACATTGTGTAAAATCACCTATTTGGAAACAGGCTAATTCTGCCAACATTGTGTGAAAGTGCCATAACAAAGTCTAATGTAAATGAAGGTAGAAACAGTGGACATCAAGAATACTTGAAAGAAAAGAGTATGTAACAGACATATTCATGAATGATAGTCTACTATTCGGATTTTGTAAAGCATTTAACTAGTATCCGTTTCCTCAGGCCTCCAAAGACACACGCATATTACCCAGTCCCAAGAGAAAACACGCTTTGTTTTAAGTGTAAACACTGCTGAAATCATTCTAAACGCACTATTAGAACAATTCTACTTTGTAGAAGGTACAACATTAATGGTCAACACCTCATTTGTATATGTATGAATGTCCTGTGCATTTCCTATTATTATTGAAAAGTACTAATGATTGTGCCCACCCCACAGGTTCCATCTATTGGAAGCAGAATGCCCGCAAAGTCCTTGCTGTAGCAGAGAACGAATTTGTGGAATTGCAGAGTGGCAAACGAAGAAGATCAAGGTAGCTACCCTTAAATATTAAACAGAGTACTTCATTAAAAGTACACAAAACAAATTACCTGACTATGTTACGTTTTTCTTAAGTCGAAAAGAGGATGAAACTGCAGGCCTGCAGGACATCTATGAAAAGATAGAAGAGGTGATACTTGCTGCCCAAAGTCTTCCAGAGGTGACCTTGACAATTAAAAGGCTTTCTGAGCTGGCCATCAGTGAAAGAGTGACATACATCTTGACAGAAGCACAGGCAGAGCACGTGCGAGCTGCTTTCAACTGTACTGTTTGCAAGGGTATGCAGATATTTCACACTTTTAGACTGCTCTATAGACCATTTCACAAGATGTAAACAACACTGGTCCAGAAGCACTTCCTGTTTCAGTTAACACTACATAAAAGCTGGGAAAAAATACAACCAACAGAACATTTAAAACTGAATCAAAAAGTTAAACAAACATCTTTAAGATGTTTTCTTTACATGTGAAATAAAGAACAGTTACAACTGAAACAGGAAGTGTTTCTGGACCAGTGTTGTTTACATTTTGTGAAATGGTCTATAAAACAGTCAACAAAACCTATAGTGGAGTTTTTTCATTTATCTCTCATGCCTATCTTGCAGGGCCAGTGAGTGAGCCAGTTCTTTCCACGTGCTGTAAAACCCTCCTAGGATGCAAGGTCTGCATCGACCAGTGGCTTCAAAATGCATCGCAGTGTGTGAAGTGTCGAGAGGAAAACTTCAGAACCAATGTGATTGTTGTCACTGGTCTGTCTGAGGCATTGTTAGCCTTAAAGGACATCATAAAAGTGGATTAAGTGCTGCATCAGTGGATTAAGTTTGAGTTACAGTGTTCAGTGAAATGTTGTTTTATTATGGTGCTACTTAAATGTTTACAGTAACACAACCCTAGGACTGGGGTAATTACATACATAACCTTACTATGCATGTCTTTTAGTTAAGTTAATAAGATAGATCACTGCATCTTTAAAAGGTGAAAGATTTTTGTTAACTGCGCTGTTGAACAGATCTGCCATGTCCGGGTAAGTTTCAGCAAAAAGACGTTCAACCGTAGCTTTCTGTTCTTCAGTTGAAAAGGGGTCTGTTCCAAATGATGACTCTCTTGCTAAGGTGCCTCCCAGTTCCTCAGCGTAAAGGTTGGCTGCTTCAGGTCCCAGAGGCAGTAAGACCTGTGAGACCTTTTCAGGGCACCCACCCCCTGCAAGTTGATTGGGGACACCTTTTCCTGTAATTGAATTGTTCAGATGAGTACAATACACCCAATAAAGAGTGTCTGGTTCACATGTTCTTTTTAAATAGTTTTTAACATACCAGGGATTCTGTGTTCATTCCAGGCATCCACAAGTCTGTTCATACCAAGACGACAAAGTTGACCAGTCAAGTTAGACACACAGTATCTGCTGATGTTACAGTCCATGTTGAGAAGTTCTTGGTCAGTCAGATTGATCAGAGCCTCCTTCAGTGGGTAATTGACCCTGTTGTTGACTTCAGGCCACATCCGCTCAACTTTATGATTCTAGTAAACAACAGACAACCACATATTTTAATGTGTGTAAGTGAACCATAGTTTCAGGGGGAAACTGTTTTGAAATGGTCAATATCAGATCTATTGGTGTCATTAAGATGAAGGGGCTTTTAGAACTGCCAAAATCTAATCCACAAAAAGTGATATGGGTGAATGATTTTATATTGCTAAACATGACATTTTGGTAACACTTTACAATAAGGTTCATTAGTTAACATTAGTAAATGCATTAAGTAACATGAACTAATGATGAGCAATGCATTAGTTACAGTGTTTATTCATCTTTGTTAATGTTAGTTAATACAAATACAACGGTTCATTGTGCGTTCATGTTAGTTCACAGTGCGTTAACTAATATAACCTTTGATTTTAATAACGTATTAGTAAATGTTGGAATTAATATTAACTAAGATTAATAAATGCTGAAGAACTATTGTTACTTCTTAGTACATGTTAACTAATGTAGTTAACTAATGTTAACTAATGAACCTTATTGTAAAGTGTTACCCATATTTTAAGGTCTACTTACAACTCCAAGTTTCTTACCTTTGTTGATGTGGTTTGGCAATATGGTGGTTTGTCCTGATTGTGCCTATGGGGAGCAAGGATTTCTTGAATAAAAAGAGACAAGTAGAATTCCTTGCCGTGGTCGAACTCTCACCTGGTCCCACATCCCATGGTCGACAACAGCCGCCCTGGATTGCAGGTCACATATGGAAGACATTATAATTGATCAGAATTGAGGACTATGTGTCTTTGCATATGGCACACAAAATGGCACTTAAAAGGTAACAACAATACTATTTATGCTTTCAAATGAACAAACAGAATAAATTACTAATACAAATGTGTAGAGTAATAGAACCAAAACAAACCTATATACTTCATCATAAATGGTGAGATTATTCTTCACTGGCATTGTTGCATGAGCCACGACTTTGCTACTGTACCCATCCACTGCAATAACATGGGTCACCCCAAACATTGCTAATTTTTCATTTTGATCTAAATGAAGTTTATGACCCATATAGGCAGCATGGTAGGGCACTGGGTTAAAGTTCGACAGACCCTGTAATGTGAAATGAAACAATTTTGACGATTAATTATTTGACAATTTCATAACTGCCACCCACTGTCATTTCACATAGCTAAAACATTTACGGCATGTGCCATGTTTTTTAACCTGGGGAAAGGCCCCCCTGTGGGGTTGTAAAGCCACTCCAGGGGTCATGGATGTTGGGCTTCTGAGATTTTGCTTTTAATATTCAAAAGACAAGGAAATTCTGTTCTTAAGTGACACTTGTATTATGTCCTCCACAGGTCACCTAATAAGGAGCACTGACTGGATAGGCCTAAGTTAAACAAATTTTAGGTTTAACGGCAGACAACGTGATAAAGTTTGTTATCCTCGGTTTGATGCTTCATTGTTTAATTATTTCAGAAAATATTCAAATTAGAGAGTTGGGTATAGCCTAAATTAACGTTACCCTGCATCTCGCTTCATGGTAGGGTATTTCAATTCCACGTAGAATTCGTCCAACACGATTCTCCGCAGCAAAAACTCCTTTAGTCGCCAGGTAGCCAGTCATCATTTTTCTGCCGAAGGTTGATCCAGTCTACAGAAGATGAACTAAGAAGCTTGTCAACATAAAAGACAGCTTGATTTTTCCTGTGACAATTGCTTACCTCGGCAATTGCAGTCGACACATCTACTTCCAACTGCGCATCAGATTGTCCCCGCTTGAGTTTGTGACCATCACAAAATCTTCGCACACTCATCACAGAGCACCCACGTACCACGCCAATATCTGTAAGGTGCTGTGAAATGTCTGCATGAGTCGCATGCCTTCTCAACATATCACTAATTATATCAGCGTAAGCCTCAAGGGAAGCCATGCTAGTCATTCACCTCGTCAGATTATTCGAAATGATTAACCCCGCCACCAGGTACATGGACAAAAGAGTGGTGACATGCGTTAATGTGAACGCCCCCTCATCAGCACTCAGCTGGCGCCGGCTCTGAGTCATTTGAAATACAATAAACGTACAAATAAATATTACAAATTAAAAAACGATCGTAAATGGGTCCAATTTTCTAATACTATTATTTGATGATAACAATACCTTTGGAAAACAAAATACAGCCATTTCTGATTTTTTCTTTTAAACAAAAAACCAAACTGACACCCTTTCCAGAATTTCATTTCACTTCCAAAATAGAATAACGGATGAACGAAAAAGTACACGGACCCGGGCAGTATGTAATTGGTTTTTCGTTTTTTTTTTTTTAGTCTGACACCAAAAACGGTTATTTGTTTTTTCTATTTGAAACAAAAAACAGAAAAATGGTATACAAACGAATTACGAATTATCCAGAGATCCCCTGACCTACATCGAATTGTCGATTGTTCCATCCCTTTTGGTCCGTTCATTTGTTTTATGTTGTTGTGGGAGGTGTTTGTTTTTATCCAGGAAAGAAGCGGATTGGTTCCTGCAGTCTGATTGAGCCACGCCCTGATTGATCAGCTGAGATCTGGACTGGTATGAAAAGCCTCCTTTATTACTGCATTAGCCTTGTGCTCACTTGTATGTGTAGCTTGCCTGGCTTTACAACTTAGTGTATTAGTAAGACTGTTGAGAATGTTTATTCTTATGAACCTGTTAAAATTCAATAAACATTGTTTCATTTGCTTTTCCATAAAAAGAAAGCATATAATTTCCTTTTTTATGTTACGTCCTTTACCTTAGATGGGCGTAACATCGATCATATTGTTTTCTTCCATTTACTAAAACTCTTTTCTTCCTTGGTCACTTTGAAAAACCATTCCATCAACCATTTCTAATTTGCTAAAAATTGTATTGGTACTACTTACTAACTACTTAACATTTCATTAAAAATGATCTTAACATATCTTCACAAACTCTGCTACAATAACATGTCAAATCATGTATGTAAGAGTTTGTAGTTTTGAGATAATGAATATAAGGGTAAGACTGTGGGACTTTTTGTGTTGTCACATATACAAATTTTTTAATCAAAATAAAATAAAAGTCAAGAGTCAGAATGTTTGTAATAATATAACGCAACAAGGATATTGTATTACATCTGACAGGCAGTTCTAAAGGCGAAAGGGTCAAAACACAGTATTAGTATGGTGTCCCTAATAATCTTTTAGGTGTGTGTGTAATGTATATATATATATATATATATATATATATGTATGTATATATATGTATGTATTACACACACACACATTTATTCTGGCACCAGTTTAACTATTAGCTACAATGTGAAGTTTATCCAACAATAACATGCTTTATTTTTATGCTTGGAAATGTCTTACCTTAAGCATTCTAATCTTCAAATCACATTTTTCTAATTCTCCTGAGCTAAATCCAAAGTAAACAGCACAAACACAATGTGTCTTCCAAACTCGATAAAAACCAGAGGAGTACCAAAGTTTCTAATATTTTTTTTTTAATTTTTTTTTTTGAGGTGATGAGGGCGTTTACAGGTCTGTGTTCCTTCACATGGACTATTTGCATGTCAATTGCTTATGCGTGCATGGGTGTGGTCACATTATAACCAATTAGGACAGGTTTGGAAACTGTACATCTCGTTGCTTTCATTACGGATTACTTAAACAGAGAATATATGATTTACATCATTTAAAAATAGAAACTTCCAGCTTTGTAAAGACATGTCTCAAGGCTGTAATCAGCATTCGCTGAGTTGGTTAATTTTCTATCAAGAACTTCACATTGAGAGGGATGGCAGAATGCGCATAATGTTTATTTTCTTTATTTTTCGAAAAACAGTAGTGTACACAAATAAAAGACATTTAATAGTTTAATGATATATAACACTTGCCTGTGTGACAAAAATTGACAGAGTTATTATTTCTCTTTTGCGCGACCACTGACCCTAGAGGCTTAAAGTCTCTTGCAAAGTGTCCCCTCTCCTCACATTTATAGTACTTAAAATCCAGGCTCATGCACAGCCTACAGCTCCTGGTGACTGTGCACCACCCTAAAGTAGTTTTGTGTGTTCAAAAATTAATCTACTTAATACAGACAACTTCATTATAAAGAAAAACAACAAATAAAATAAAATATGATCATAACCTATGACAAATTATATTATAAACTAGATTCAGTGGATAACTCATTAAAATTTAGTCTAGAAAAACAGTAATTGTATAAAATCTGAACATTTTAACATTATTTAGTAGGGAACAAATATGAGACAATAAGTGTAGCACTTAATCTTGTAAAACTTTTCACTTTGTTTTTTGTATTGTTGTAAAATACATTCATGAAAAACAAGATAAAAATCAGAAATATCAATTATGTTATAGTCTACTATAAAAGTAAGACATTTTTTAAATGTATCTCACAGCTGTTTACTGAGGCAGCAACATAATGATAGATAGGACAGAACAAAAAAGGCTATTAATAATCTGTCATTGTCACAAAAGTGTTATGATATGATTATGAAAGACTCCAATACAGTGAGCGGCACAAAGCGCTTATGCGCATCCGAATGATGCGCTTGAAGCAACATGAAGTTACAGCGCACAGCTCTTGTTCCGCATTTAAAAGTTCAAAGGACAGACATATTGGATGCATAGTGTATTATGAACTATGATGCAATAGTTTATTCAGCCTTTTCTTTTAACAGTTTTAAATTTCAGTTACTGTGCGCATGAAGAACAATTATAGTGCAGTGTTGATTTAACAGACACCTGGTAGAAAGGAACATTATTAAGGTACAGCAATACAGTCCAGCAAGATAGTTATTTTATGCGAAACCATAGTGTTTTATCTACAGATCAAGTATAATAATATTAACATTGAATCATCTTGGAGAGAGTTTCATGTTTGACTGTCGTAACCGAACGCGACGTGCTGTTTGATGCTGAATGGAGAATGATTGACAGCCGCAGCAGAGGGAAAAGTTTACGTGAACTTGAATTTAATGACTTAAATATTAATTTCTATCTCACATTATATTATAGTATGGCTTCATATAGTATATAGTATACCTTCCCCCTCACAAGCCCCCCCTCCCCCTCCTCGTCCCTCCTTAAACACTTTTCTCATCGAATCTAAAAGATTCACGTAGGTCGCCTATTTTGGTTTCAAAGCGAGGAATTTTGCCGAAAGGTGATTGATTTTTCATGTATGAATCTTACTGGATTATAACAATAAAGGCACAATATGTAACTTTTCGGCTTTCAAAATAGCAAAAATAACTGTATCCGTGTTATATATTTCTTTTAGTTGTGTACTAACATTATCCCGAAAGTTTCCACCAACTTTCAAATCCAGAGAAATTTATATTTTAATTTGAAGACACGGGCCGTTTCTTTATTTCCGTTTTCGTTGCCCGTCTATGACGTCATATAACCTTTGACTCCTCTAGTTTCTCTAACTTTCTGCGGATCCCAGAGAAAACCCCCAAACACAAAGAACACCGACGCCCGTCACTAAAATAAAAGAAGACGAGAAAGAATCAATAGTTGATTCGTACGTATTTTGTTATTATTTTGATTGAGTGAACCCTGGTGGCCAAAAGTTACATACTGTGCTTTTAATAGCAACAAAAAAAAACGTAACGTGTTGAAACGTAAAATGACATTTCCTAATGACACATTACAGCAAAATAGATAAATAACTGGCTTAAAACCTTTTTACGGGGTTAAAATATTAAAGTGCATAACACTTCTGCATAGTACTGTACATTTAATTTATTTTCTTTTTTTGTGAACAATTTTTTTTAAAATTTGGTTTCATATAACAAACAGAAGATAAGATAACAAGGCATAAACATGTACAAGGAATACATTATACACACCCTCATTTCCTCACTCACTCAACCCAAAAACTATGTGCACACATCCACCCACACACATACACAGACAATACAAACAAAAGTAACAATTCTACATTAATCTAATCCCCACCTTCCCTCCCTAATGAGTGATCTCAAGTTTCAAGTTTCCCACTGAGCAAAATGATGTCCAAAGAGCGTCTTTTCAGACGTCTTTGTCACAAAAGTTCGGACGTTGAAAGACGTCCACTGAGGGGCCGGAATGAAAGTTTTTATGACGTCTTTTTTGACGTGTTCTGCACGTCCGATATAGACGTTCATCGAACCCTTCGTACAAGGTTAAAAACTAGTTCAAATGTGGCCATTGTGGACATGTTTTCAACATAACTTATGGTCTCATTTAGACGATTTAAACTGTTTCTGGACCAAATAAACACTCTCAGGATGCATTAAATTAAAACTCATGTTTATTTACATTGTTTAGATGTGGTTTAGATGGTGATATTTGTTTCATTTTAAATCACCATTGTGGTGATCAGTGTTTGCTTTAGTTGGGCTCTTGGTCCCAATTCTTCTTACTTTAGCTTTTGTAACTGTTTGCATAACAACATTGATAATGCAGTGAAAGCCAAGAAAATAAAAAATCAGCTGTCTTCAGCTCTTTATTGATGGTGACAAAATCAACACAATGCAAGCATTAAACAACATCTAAACCTTTGTTTTTATATCTGAAATTTATAATTATTCATCTTGTGGAACTGTATTATTTGGACCATTAACTTTATAATGACCACTGCGTACAATATGTTTTAAGAAAGTGAATCACATAGTCACACACAGATATCAAGATTTTGGATATGATTCTCAACGACGGTGACAACCAAAACAAAAAAGCCTGGGAATCAAGGATGTTTTGTACTATGAAAGCTACCCATCATGCATTGCAGTATGAAGCATTTTTTTTATTTATTGTCACCATTTTTGTGAATCATATGCAAAATATTGATGTCTGTGTGTGACTATATGGTACATTTTCTCAAAACATTGTGTAATTTGCTCTTTGTTCAACTTCCATGCCATTAGCCCAAATAATGCAGTTCCACAACATTAGTGGTTATTAACTCCAGATACAAACACAAAAGTATAAACACAACATTAAATGCCCACTTTATGTTGATTTCATCATCATCAACAACAAGGAGCTGATGGGAGCCAATTTTCTTGGCTTACTCAGTCACAACAATGGTGTCTATTCAAACACACAGTTGCAACAGCCAAAGAAAAGCTAGAGTACAAATTATTGGGACCAAGAGCCCAACTAAAGCAAACACTGATCACCACAATGGTGACTTAAAATGAAATAATATCACCATCTAAACAATGTTAGGAAATTACATTGACATAAACATGAATTTTAATTTAATGTATCCTGAGAGTGTTTATTTGGTCCAGAATTGTCTAAATGAGACCATAATGTTGAAAATGGCCACATTTGAACTAGTTTTTAACCTTGTACGAAGGATCCATTAACGTCTTTTTCAGACGTCCAGAACACGTCAAAAAAAGACGTCATAAAAACTTTCATTCCGGCCCCTCAGTGGACGTCTTTTCAACGTCCGACTTTTGTGACAAAGACGTTGAAAAGACGTCTTTTGGACATCATTTTGCTCAGTGGGAAAGTTAGTGTTGTCAATAATTTTTCTAATTAATCAAATTTACAGGGCCAACGAGCCAACATAAAATGAACTTGGCAAAATGAACGTGCCAAACATTCAAGGCCGTAGGTTTGGTCTTTAAGTTGGAAGAGACAACAATCCACCCCCTACCCCCACTTCGGTAGTAGCCTATATAATATGCAGAATAATGTGATTGAGTTCACAGAAGTATTAGGAAGGACAATTCTGTCCTCCTAAAATGTATGCAAACCTATGCCCTTGCAAACAGTCATCATGTCAAAAGTGTACAGGACAGCTAGAGGAAGTGGATATAACTCCAAACAATTTATGGTATCTATATTAAATAAGAAAATTTTTGAAAAATTTAATATTTTGGTGGGTGCAGTTGTGAAGGTTTTTCAGTGAGCTTTGATTTACAAATACTGTTTGACTTAGTTCATGCTTTTTGAGTTTTTTTAGGTATATTTTTTAGGGGTTGTTTTTTATGATTTATTGGTTATTATGTCCACTTCCTATAAATAAACCAACAGGTCAAAATGGCCACCATGATTTAAACACTGCAAGCAAGCAACCATAACAACAAGACCAAACTGGTCAGTTAGGCCAAACTGGCAACTAAGGATGAACTGAGATCTCTGTAAATATAAAACCTTGTTCCTCTGAGATTTAATTTACATCTGATGGGAACTTTATTGCTGTCTCCTTATCTGTTGGGGTTACTTTCAGCTCCTTGATGTACCCATTTGTTTGGTCAAGCATTTTAGAAGCAACTTGAATAACAGAAGGTCTTTGTAACGCTGAATCTTGGACCATCTCAAAATCATTTACCTTGGCCACAGAATGCGAGGTGCTGAGTGTAGGTGCAACAGTGCAAGGAGGCATCTTGCAAGAACTATTACTCTCTGTAGACCCACTGATTGAGGTAACAGAACAGTCATCAGGCACTTTTCCAGTTTGGCTTCTTCTGTATGGTTTAATGGGACCAATGCTATATTTACACAGCAAAATCCCCAGTGTACATATGTACACTCTCGGTGTACATATAGGTCCAACTCCAGGTTGTTAAAAATGAACACTGAAGCAGTGTTGAAGTTAATGAGGTAATGAAGTGATTAATTAAGTGATGATTGGCCATTAGTGGTGACACCTGATGTTAATAAGAAGAATCATTGAAGGAAAGAGAAACAACAAGAACAGAAAAAAGACAAACTCAAGAACTACTGACTTCGAGCCTTTATACATTATTGTACTTATTATTACCAGTGTATTTCTGTGATACATCTACACACATTCTTATTTGTATTGAACAGAAGTTTAGATGGTAATGTTTTATGGAATGTTTCGTTTCATGTCACCATTATGGTGATCTGTGTTTGCTTTAGTTGGGCTCTTGACCCTTTGCGTTTTAACATTAGTTATTCTCTGGCTGCTCTAACTCTGTGTGTATAAAGCACATTTGTTATTGAAAAGAGAAATCATGACATGGGCTGTGTTTCCCCTAAGCCAAAATTGATCGTACAGACCTTTGGTTGCAATTGTTCTGTGATCAGATTAGGCTTAAAATGCTTTTGGGAAACACAGCCTAGGTCATGATGATTTATGTTTAAATGGTGAAATTAAATATTTTAGTGTCTTGATTCACTCAACCAGCATTATAATCTGAGTATACAAAGGCTCTATTCATTTTCATTACAGTAGCTAATTCCAGCAGTGCTTTACTAATTTGAAGGTTTTTAAAATCCCACACAGATATCAAGATTCTACACGTGAATCTCCAGAATGGTGGCAATCACACAATAGATTCATGTTGCAGTGCATGATGGGAGCCACCAATCAAAATGCATCCATGGCTCCCACAATGCATTGCAGTATGAATAAATTATGCAGCTGAATTTTCCTGTAATCTTCATTGTTTTTCCTGTTTGTTTTTATTTTGCTGTTGGTTTGTAATGACTGTAATAGCTTGTTTTGTGATGTTCAGGGTTGATCTGTGTGTCACTAGTTTGTCAATGGTCACCGTTGTTGTGATTCATATGCTGATTCTTGATGTGTGTGTGTCTAAACACAAGAGCTCAAGTGAATTTTCAAAATTGTTCATATTGCTGTTGGATCTCAAGCTGTAGAAACTCAGGGCTACAATCACCAGTGCTGAAACACAACATCACTCATATTGTCAAAGATTTAGACTCTGATCATCTCAACATATTGTTAACAGGTTTTCTCAGGCAATAACAACTGTGCTTTACAAACACAATGTAGGAACAGCCAGAGAAAAACGAACAAAAAAAACTGAAAAAGGGTCAGGAGCCCAACTACAGCAAACACTGACCACCATAATGGTGGTTTGAAATGAAAAATACCATAAAACATTGCCGTCTAAACTTCTGTTGAATCTCAATAACTTTTGTAGATGTATGACAGAAATAAAGTCACAGTGGTAATAATAAGTGCAATAATGTGTAAAGGCTCGAAGTCAGTAGTTCTTGAGTTTCTCTTTTTTTCTGTTCTTGTTTTTTCTCTTTCCTTCAATGATTCTTCTTATTAACATCAGGTGTCACCACTAATGGCCAATCATCACTTAATTAATCACTTCATTATCTCATTAACTTCAACACTGCTTCAGTGTTCATTTTTAACACCCTGGAGTTGGACCTATATGTACACCGAGAGTGTTAATTTAACACCGAGAGTGTACATATGTACACTGGGGATTTTGCTGTGTAGTTTTTAAAGTAATCCCTCCAGGTTTGTTTAATGTGACAAGTTTGCCACTGAGTCTCTCAATGATGTAGGGTCCTGAGAAGTCAGGTTCAATCCTTCCTCCTTTTCTTCCATGCTTCCTCATATTCATCAGAAGAACCTCATCACCAACTTTGTAAATCAAGTCTTTGTACTTCTTCTGGACCTTTTTAGCATATGCTTCCTTCTGTTTCTCCTGTGATTTACCAATGTTTTCTTCTGCCTGCTTTTTGGCCTCATCTCTCTTTTTTTTATTAGGAAACTACATAATCACTAAAACTTGATTCCACAGGGAGACTGATGGTGGAAAGCTAAAAAACAAGGCAATATAATTGAAGCAATATAAATTCATTTGTGAACTATTTAAATTTTTACATGTGCATCCCACTGAGCAAAATGATGTCCAAAAGACATCTTTTCAACGTCTTTGTCACAAAAGTCGGACGTTGAAAAGACGTCCACTGAGGGGCCAGAATGAAAGTTTTTATGACGTCTTTTTTTGACGTGTTCTAGACATCTGATATAGACGTTAATGGATCCTTCGTACAAGGTTAAAAACTAGTTCAAATGTGGCCATTTTCAACATTATGTATGGTCTCATTGAGACAATTTATACTGTTTCTTGACCAAATAAACACTCTCAGGATGCATTAAATTAAAACTCATGTTTATTTCAATGTAATTACCTTACATTGTTTAGATGGTGATATTCGTTTCATTTTAAGTCACCATTGTGGTGATCAGTGTTTGCTTTAGTTGGGCTCTTGGTCCCAATAATTTGTACTCTAGCTTTTCTTTGGCTGTTGTAACTGTGTTTGATAACACCATTGTTGTGACAGAGAAAGCCAAGAAAAATGGCTCTCATCAGCTCCTTGTTGTTGATGATATAAATTGGGCATTTAACGTTGTGTTTGGACTTTTGTGTTTGCATCTGGAGTTTATAACCACTAATATTGTGGAACTGCATTATTTGGGCTAGTTGCATGGAAGTTGGAGAAAAAGCAAATTTACACAATGTTTTGAGAAAATGTACCATATAGTCACACACAGACATCAAGATTTTGCATATGATTCACAAAAATGGTGACAATAAATAAAAAAAATGCTTCATGCTGCAATGCATGATGGGTAGCTTTCATAGTACAAAACATCCTTGATTCCCAGGCTTTTTTGTTTTGGTTGTCACCGTCGTTGAGAATCATATGAAAAATCTTGATATCTGTGTGTGACTATGTGATTCATTTGCTTAAAACGTTTTGTACGCAGTGATCATTGTAAAGTTACTGGTCCAAATAATGCAGTTCCACAAGATGAATAATTATACATTTCAGATATAAAAACAAAAGTTTAGATGTTGTTTATTGCTTGCATTGTGTTGATTTTGTCATCATCAACAAGCAGCTGAAGACAGCTAATTTTTTATATTTTTGGCTTTCTCTGCACAATCAATGGTGTTATGCAAACAGTTGCAACAGCCAAAGAAAAGCTAAAGTAAGAAGAATTGGGACCAAGAGCCCAACTAAAGCAAACACTGATCACCACAATGGTGATTTAAAATGAAACCAATATCACCATCTAAACCACATCTAAACAATGTAAATAAACATGAGTATTAATTTAATGCATCCTGAGAGTGTTTATTTGGTCCAGAAACAGTTTAAATTGTCTAAATGAGACCATAAGTTATGTTGAAAACATGTCCACAATGGCCACATTTGAACTAGTTTTTAATCTTCTCTGAAGGACCCATTAACGTCTATATCGGACGTGCAGAACACGTCACAAAAAGACGTCATAAAAACTTTCATTCCGGCCCCTCAGTGGACGTCTTTTCAACGTCCGACTTTTGTGACAAAGACGTTGAAAAGACATCTTTTGGACATCCTTTTGCTTAGTGGGGTGGGAAGTGTGTCAGAGGGCGCAGGTGGATGTTTTAAGGTGCTGTACAGTTTCGACCAAAATTGTTCCATCAATTTCTTCTAAATCAGACATAGTTACTAATTTCTCAGGTTGTGGTGTGATCTGCCTGACCCCAGAGCACCTCAAGGATGTGCTGATTACCTTTCTGATATTATTGATTTTCTCAGAGAAGAAAGAAGCAAACTCACTGCATTTCCTATCTGAGAGCATTTCTATGGGAATCTTGCTTGGGGGGTTTGTCAGTCTCTCTACAGTAGCAAAAAGAGTGTGTGTGTTGTTTATATTGCTGTTTATAATATTTGAGAAGAAAGTCTGTCTAGCTTTGCCTAGTTCCCTATTGAAAGCATGGATGCTGTCTTTGTAGATGTTATAATGGACTACAAGTTTTGTCTTCCTGCCACATGCGTTCTGCTCTTCTGCATTGTCTTTTCATATTTTGCACTGCTGTTGAGTTTCTCCAAGGGGCTTTTTGTCTACCGCTATTCTTCCTGACTTTCACAGGAGCAATATCATCAATTACACTCTTAACTTTTGAGTTAAAAGAATCAAGGAGAAAATCAACAGAGTCGGCAGATATGCTTGGTTTTAAAGATATAGCCTTCATAAATAGCACACTGGTGTTTTCATTTAGACATCTCTTCTTGACAGACACAGCTCTAGCTTCAATGGCAGGAGAGATCAATATTTTAAAGAAAATACAGAAATGATCAGACAGATCTTGGATATGATTCTCAACGACGGTGACAACCAAAACAAAAAAGCCTGGGAATCAAGGATGTTTTGTACTATGAAAGCTACCCATCATGCATTGCAGTATGAAGCATTTTTTTTATTTATTGTCACCATTTTTGTGAATCATATGCAAAATATTGATGTCTGTGTGTGACTATATGGTACATTTTCTCAAAACATTGTGTAATTTGCTCTTTGTTCAACTTCCATGCCATTAGCCCAAATAATGCAGTTCCACAACATTAGTGGTTATTAACTCCAGATACAAACACAAAAGTATAAACACAACATTAAATGCCCACTTTATGTTGATTTCATCATCATCAACAACAAGAAGCTGATGGAGCCAATATTCTTGGCTTACTCAGTCACAACAATGGTGTCTTTCAAACACACAGTTGCAACAGCCAAAGAAAAGCTAGAGTACAAATTATTGGGACCAAGAGCCCAACTAAAGCAAACACTGATCACCACAATGGTGACTTAAAATGAAATAATATCACCATCTAAACAATGTTAGGAAATTACATTGACATAAACATGAATTTTAATTTAATGTATCCTGAGAGTGTTTATTTGGTCCAGAATTGTCTAAATGAGACCATAATGTTGAAAATGGCCACATTTGAACTAGTTTTTAACCTTGTACGAAGGATCCATTAACGTCTTTTTCAGACGTCCAGAACACGTCAAAAAAAGACGTCATAAAAACTTTCATTCCGGCCCCTCAGTGGACGTCTTTTCAACGTCCGACTTTTGTGACAAAGACGTTGAAAAGACGTCTTTTGGACATCATTTTGCTCAGTGGGAAAGTTAGTGTTGTCAATAATTTTTCTAATTAATCAAATTTACAGGGCCAACGAGCCAACATAAAATGAACTTGGCAAAATGAACGTGCCAAACATTCAAGGCCGTAGGTTTGGTCTTTAAGTTGGAAGAGACAACAATCCACCCCCTACCCCCACTTCGGTAGTAGCCTATATAATATGCAGAATAATGTGATTGAGTTCACAGAAGTATTAGGAAGGACAATTCTGTCCTCCTAAAATGTATGCAAACCTATGCCCTTGCAAACAGTCATCATGTCAAAAGTGTACAGGACAGCTAGAGGAAGTGGATATAACTCCAAACAATTTATGGTATCTATATTAAATAAGAAAATTTTTGAAAAATTTAATATTTTGGTGGGTGCAGTTGTGAAGGTTTTTCAGTGAGCTTTGATTTACAAATACTGTTTGACTTAGTTCATGCTTTTTGAGTTTTTTTAGGTATATTTTTTAGGGGTTGTTTTTTATGATTTATTGGTTATTATGTCCACTTCCTATAAATAAACCAACAGGTCAAAATGGCCACCATGATTTAAACACTGCAAGCAAGCAACCATAACAACAAGACCAAACTGGTCAGTTAGGCCAAACTGGCAACTAAGGATGAACTGAGATCTCTGTAAATATAAAACCTTGTTCCTCTGAGATTTAATTTACATCTGATGGGAACTTTATTGCTGTCTCCTTATCTGTTGGGGTTACTTTCAGCTCCTTGATGTACCCATTTGTTTGGTCAAGCATTTTAGAAGCAACTTGAATAACAGAAGGTCTTTGTACACGCTGAATCTTGGACAATCATTTACCTTGGCCACAGAATGCGAGGTGCTGAGTGTAGGTGCAACAGTGCAGAGAGGCATCTTGCAAGAACTATTACTCTCTGTAGACCCACTGATTGAGGTAACAGAACAGTCATCAGGCACTTTTCCAGTTTGGCTTCTTCTGTATGGTTTAATGTGACCAATGCTATATTTACACAGCAAAATCCCCAGTGTACATATGTACACTCTCGGTGTACATATAGGTCCAACTCCAGGTTGTTAAAAATGAACACTGAAGCAGTGTTGAAGTTAATGAGGTAATGAAGTGATTAATTAAGTGATGATTGGCCATTAGTGGTGACACCTGATGTTAATAAGAAGAATCATTGAAGGAAAGAGAAACAACAAGAACAGAAAAAAGACAAACTCAAGAACTACTGACTTCGAGCCTTTATACATTATTGTACTTATTATTACCAGTGTATTTCTGTGATACATCTACACACATTCTTATTTGTATTGAACAGAAGTTTAGATGGTAATGTTTTATGGAATGTTTCGTTTCATGTCACCATTATGGTGATCTGTGTTTGCTTTAGTTGGGCTCTTGACCCTTTGCGTTTTAACATTAGTTTTTCTCTGGCTGCTCTAACTCTGTGTGTATAAAGCACATTTGTTATTGAAAAGAGAAATCATGACATGGGCTGTGTTTCCCCTAAGCCAAATTTGATCGTACAGACCTTTGGTTGCAATTGTTCTGTGATCAGATTAGGCTTAAAATGCTTTTGGGAAACACAGCCTAGGTCATGATGATTTATGTTTAAATGGTGAAATTAAATATTTTAGTGTCTTGATTCACTCAACCAGCATTATAATCTGAGTATACAAAGGCTCTATTCATTTTCATTACAGTAGCTAATTCCAGCAGTGCTTTACTAATTTGAAGGTTTTTAAAATCCCACACAGATATCAAGATTCTACACGTGAATCTCCAGAATGGTGGCAATCACACAATAGATTCATGTTGCAGTGCATGATGGGAGCCACCAATCAAAATGCATCCATGGCTCCCACAATGCATTGCAGTATGAATAAATTATGCAGCTGAATTTTCCTGTAATCTTCATTGTTTTTCCTGTTTGTTTTTATTTTGCTGTTGGTTTGTAATGACTGTAATAGCTTGTTTTGTGATGTTCAGGGTTGATCTGTGTGTCACTAGTTTGTCAATGGTCACCGTTGTTGTGATTCATATGCTGATTCTTGATGTGTGTGTGTCTAAACACAAGAGCTCAAGTGAATTTTCAAAATTGTTCATATTGCTGTTGGATCTCAAGCTGTAGAAACTCAGGGCTACAATCACCAGTGCTGAAACACAACATCACTCATATTGTCAAAGATTTAGACTCTGATCATCTCAACATATTGTTAACAGGTTTTCTCAGGCAATAACAACTGTGCTTTACAAACACAATGTAGGAACAGCCAGAGAAAAACGAACAAAAAAAACTGAAAAAGGGTCAGGAGCCCAACTACAGCAAACACTGACCACCATAATGGTGGTTTGAAATGAAAAATACCATAAAACATTGCCGTCTAAACTTCTGTTGAATCTCAATAACTTTTGTAGATGTATGACAGAAATAAAGTCACAGTGGTAATAATAAGTGCAATAATGTGTAAAGGCTCGAAGTCAGTAGTTCTTGAGTTTCTCTTTTTTTCTGTTCTTGTTTTTTCTCTTTCCTTCAATGATTCTTCTTATTAACATCAGGTGTCACCACTAATGGCCAATCATCACTTAATTAATCACTTCATTATCTCATTAACTTCAACACTGCTTCAGTGTTCATTTTTAACACCCTGGAGTTGGACCTATATGTACACCGAGAGTGTTAATTTAACACCGAGAGTGTACATATGTACACTGGGGATTTTGCTGTGTAGATATTGTCCTTTAGCACTCTTGAACCAAGTTTGTTTGGGTGGTTGCCATCCCGTTGAAACAGTTGCCTCTGACTCCAGAAAAGATTGAAGTTGTCAATAAAGTTCACTCCTTTATATTGCAGGTTTTTTGCAGCCATGTGTCGAGCCCAAGCAACCGTGAAAACCTAATTGTTCCTCTTGCTGGGAGTGGTCCACTGATGAATGTTTCAACTTTCAGTCTTTTAAGTGTTTCAAAAAGTTAATTGAAATCCTTCTTAAGGAGTTCCGAACTGCTGTTTATGAATATAATTTTCCCCCACATGAACGATGAGATTGATTTGCAGTCTTATGTTTCATAAGAATGTTCTGAAGTTCCCTGTTTACATCAGAAGTTGTTGCTTGTGGAAGGCAGCACGTAGTTGTATCCCTGCTACTAATGTTTCTGATTATGGAGTCGCCCACTATCAGAGTCCTGGGCCCCGCTGTGCTCTGAGCTGAGTGCCGCTGTCTGCTTGACCTTGAGCGCCGGCTTGCATCAGTGTTAGCTACTGTACAGGCTGACTCAGTCTGTGTTCGATCACATTCGTCAAATTCAGGGATTCCTCATTCATTAATACTTCAAATCTGTTCTCAAGATGTTTAGGCGGTGGTAGGAGAGCCAGTGGTTGCAATCCTTGTCAGAGTCATATCTGGGGTAGATGATGCTACTGCTGAAATATGTGGTGCTTGTGACAATTTGATGTCGCGAGTGCCTTTGGGTCTCGCTCCCTGTTTGTGCCATCGATTTGTAAGTCGAATCGGCTCGTTTCTCTACAGTCAGTATAGCCTGTCGAGGAGCACTAGATTCATGGGACTCACCGGCTGTGTGCTGAGGGCGTCCATGACGAAGCTCTGTTGTGCGTTCTGTCTGGTTTGTCGGTCCCGTATTTTAACTTTGTTTCAAGAACTGCAATCCTTTGTAAAAGTCTGTGGCAGTTAGGGCAGCAAGTAGATTCCAGAAGAGGCATTTTCTTATCCTTATGAATGTAGGGAGTTGTGTTTTCTCTTCCCCGGAATGTAAGCAGTGAGAGGCTGGTTGAATAAAAGTGTGAAGTACTTTTTAAGTAATCCAAGCGTCTGAGCACTGTGCTGATTTGCTGAAGTTAAAATTAGGTGAAAAGGAGATAAAATATATAAAAAATATAAAAGCGATAGAGCAAAGCGCGGAGCAGTAAGCAGGAGCGTCCGAACAGTAGCTGAGCAGGAAGTGAAAAAGCCTAATAGCTAAAAACCCTAACCCTAACTCTCCATGCTTTGAGTGAACCCTCCGTATTTCAAGCTGAAGTGATCCTAATGATCTGAGCAGTGCTTGAAGTGGGGAAAAAGGTGCCGGTACTCTCTTGCATTGGCAAATTATGACATTTGAAATTTTTACAGGGAAAAAAAAAACTTGGAAATATTGCTCTTACAGCAACAATTTATTGTTATTTATTAACAACATAAATGTATTTAAACAAGTCGTGTGAGAGTGCACATTTCTTTAAAAAGAAACATTCTCTTTTTAGAAGTTGGTCATTAATAAACTTGATTCTTGAAGTTTGTTAAGATGGGAAGTATACAACAAATGCATGTAAATGGTAAACAACAGAGACAACCAAGAAAACAGCTCCCGATATTGTCTTTTCAGTCATACTTCGATATGTTTACAAGACAGCAAACATAAAAAAGTAGGCCTACACTAGGTTTGATTTGGGCATGTAGGCTACCTGTCTGAGTAGGCTATTACATAAACAAAAAAAAGCTTGTATTCTGACTAGCTTGCTCGTTTTATTTATTTACTTTCACCTTATACGAGCGTGAGCACAACACAAATAGAATCCTTTACTGCTGCTTACGCGACGCTCCTCCTCGTGGTGTGAATGCAGTCATTGATTAACATGCAAGCCGAAAAAGATACGCGCTACACGCTTGCGGTGATTATAAATATTACATAAAACAAATAAATATTACAGCTCCGGTTGCCGTTTCGCAGCCGTTACGCGCGCAGATGTGTGTGTGTGTGCGCTGTTAGACTGTTTTTTTTGGGGGGGGTTTTCTTACAATGTTGTCATGTGTAGACTTTTGTGGTTCAGTGTCTGGAATGTGATCTTTATGGACGCCTATTATTATTGCAGACAGTTCCTCATCACTGTTGTTTGATATCTTCTGTCTGTTGTTTTGGTGTTTGAATTTGTACTAATTGGTTATTGTCAGTAAATGTGAGTGTGAGTGGACCGTACATCATGAAGTACTCTTCAATGTCTTGGGAGTCCATGGTGTTGACATCTTTTTCTTTGTTTATGAAGTGTGTGAGAAGGGAAGGTGTAATTGACAGGGATGTTTCTTGACTGTTTAAGTTGAATGGTTACAAATCCACTGCATCTAGTCATGTAACTTGTACCTTTTCGTGAGAATCTTGCAGGTACTGCACCTGTGGAAATTGTCCTTTGAGGACAAGGTATGTTGGGGGGTATGACATTTTGGACATTGTTTTTTTATGGTTATTGCTGCACCTGTGATTTCTGTGGAAACTGTGTGTAGTGTGGGCGAAGGTGTTTGTATGTCATGACTTGTAGCAGGTTCTGATATTTTTTTGTGTAATGGTGTAAAAGTTGATGTGCGTGTAGTGGTGAGTGTGGTGTTATCACAAAATTTCCTGGTGGCCAGATTGGTGAAACAGTAGGACTTGCCTGCTTCTACAAGTTCGATTTTGTGCGTCCTATAATGAGAGTGCAATCACTCCAGTTGAGTCTGCCAGCCAGCAGGTCTTTAGTTCACAATTGTTTTCGTTTATTGTGACCGATGGAAGTTGAAATGTCCATTTTCTGGACTGTTGCTTCCAGTTTGGTGATCTGTAATGAAGAAAATAATGTCATATTTGAAGTACATAATTAATTAATTAATTAATAAAGGGAAAAACATTTGGATAAGCAAATTAATTGGGAGATTTATATTATTTTAAATTATATTTTAGTCAAGTCAAGTCAATTATATTTATATAGTGCTCTCACAATACAGATTGTATCAAAGCAGCTTCACAGTATTAATCAAAACAACATAACAATGTTCGCCCTCCACAATTGGTAGGGCTGAACAATGGTATTAATAATTGGTTAATTAATTTGAAAATCCCAACTGAGCAAGCCAAAAGCAACAATGGCAAGGAACTGAAAAACTCCATCAAGTGACCTATAATGGTGTCCAAAACTTCATCAGATGACCCAATGGACAAAAAAAAAACCTTGGGAGAACCCAGTCCCAGGCCAGGGCTGCGTTTCCCAAAAGCATCGATAAGCCTAAGTTGATCGTAAAAACAATCGATACAGAATGATCTTGTTCTGTTTCCCAAAAGCATCGGAACTTAAGTAGCACTTGAAAATCTTCGTAGAACTACGAGTGCTCTGGAGTAATCGTACATCTCCAAGTGCATCGTAAAGAAGACAGAGTTATGAGGTCACCTGCAGGACAACCGGAGTTATGAGGTCACCTGCAGGACAACCGGCAGAATACACTTTTATCTAGATTCAATAGATTACACTGCAACGTGAGTAGCCTATAATATAACCTAGGGCTGGGCGTAAGGCTGGGCGATATATCGCACCTAGGGCTGGGCGAAATATTGCACGATATTATCATGCGCACCTAATCAGTAAAGCCGGTTCCTTGATTAGCAGTAAATCACCTTCACATGCTTTCAGATGACCGATATGAGTGTTAAAGTTAATGAGATAATTAAGCGATTAATTTAGTGATGATTGAGCATTAATTGAAGACACCTGATGATCACAAGCAGAATCCCTGAAGACATGTGAAATTGTAAGCCACCGTTATGGAGATCAGTGTCTGCTTTAGTTGGGCTCTTGACACTTATATATTTAACTTTATATTTTAATATACTGTTGCATCTGAGTTATATCTGTCAGATGAACAAAGATAAACAATTATAATATGATGTTGGTCACATAATGACACTCATCATTTTAAATTCATGTTTGTGATTTATACTGTTTGGTTTGTGTATAAATGAGATTCTGCATAAATATCCAGAATGTTAAATATAATAATTTCTTAAACATTGTTTAAAAAAAATCCTTCTGTGAGGCACACACAGACATCAAGATTCAGTCAATGCTCCTCAACAACGGTGACGAGTAGAATATTCAATTAGGAAAAGTAAATTACAAAGACAATTCAGATCATAATCTATTCATACGCAATGCAGGGGCGTCGCCAGCCGACTTTCCCGGGCTTCAGCCCCGATGTTTTGAGTCAAGCCCCGAATGTAATGACTGTCACTGAGCAAATATGAAACTGGACAACAATAGCCTATGTAAACGCCCGAAATCATAAGTTGCTTTATTTCATTGCGCTTTGGCTTTGCATGCATACAGCCTGTAAAAATAGATCTTAAAAATAATCTAGCCTATAGAATACATTTCTTTGCTGTCGGTAGCCTATGGGCTACTCCGTTTCTTCCTCTCTGTTAAATATGCAGCAGCAGCAGGTAGGGGAGGAGCTAGCACAGTCAACCACAAGAGCGCGAGTTAACAACTGAGACAGTCAGCGAGCAGGAAAGAGAAAGATTAAAGAAAAATGAAGCAAACGAAGACTTTAGGGATTTTTCGGAAAGAAGTCAGTGGGTAAGAATTCAGTTTTTTTATCCTTAAAGTCTGAAGATAGATCATCATCTGGCTGGCTTTCACTGTAGGCCTATTTGTTTAACTAGCTAGTTATTACCATAGGCTAACAAGCGTATCAAAGTTACTATGGTTACAGCACGCGTCATAGAGTGCGCACCGGAGGAGAGAGAGAGAGACATCGGTTAACTTACAGCTTTAGGGCTTGACTGTCATTGTTGTTTTTGGCTTAGTATGCTATGGACATTAGACACTTTTTAAAAAGTAAAATAAGGAGTCATGAACGATACGAGGCGGATGAGAGGCAAGAAGAGTTATCAACTTACTGGCGCCGTTTCCTCATCATTAGCTCAGGTCGGTGTCTCGGTGAAGGCTCTTCAGCAACACTGGTCTAACTTAAATTAGACCTGTAGGCTACTCACTGTGGTATTAATGCAGAACATGTCCGTTATAAATAAAGTACGTGGGACCTTACTATTTTGCCAATGAGCTAACTTAATCCATTTTGTGAGTCATAATCCGTTTCTCCGTGCAGATGTACACGTAAATGAAGTAGCCTAACTTATACATCTGATTTGGCGATTGAAACATGATGTGTAGGCTAAATTAACGTTATTCCCCTCAGATAACGAGTAGATCAGGGGCCGTAAAGAGAGTAAGATAGGATTTTAACTTTAGGGAATCCCATCTTGCTTCATCCTATCTTATGTTAGAAATTCCTACATCCTACATTAACTTTCTCGCGAGCCAAACGGCTTTTAATCGCTGTTTTGCGGCCTTTTTTTAATGATACATACACTTAAAATGTAGAATTAACAGCTTTTTATTGTTAACTGCTGCGTCATTGTTAACAGTCGTGTGATTTAGTCAGCTTGATTAACATTATTACAATTTATTCCTATTTAACACAGATGTTCTACGCTAGAAACTATAATCTTAATTCATAAGTAAAAAATATATATATATATTTATCAAATGTATAATTATATAGGCTAGACTTGTATGGTCCTCGAATGTGTTCAGCATTTCCAAGTGTGGATCATTTATTTCAACATTTATCCTCATTCTCATATTTAAGAATCTGTTATCTGCTTGACAAATAATTTATGCTAGGCTACTGTCCACTGACATGCTTTTAAAGCTATTGTTATCCAATTTATATGACCTTCAAATACCCTAAAATGCACACATGTAGGTCTGAGAAATCAAAATATTCTCGGGGAGTATACCCCGAACCCCCTAACTACCTCACCTTTGAATGTGTGTGACTGTGTGGTAATCTGGGATGGTCTGGTTACAGTACCAGGGATGGGGGTCTTATCCAGTCTGCCCCCTGCATATAGGCATGCGATATACATTATTCTCTGTATCGAAACATGTTATCTAATGATTACCATAACCCAGCCCCTGATGTTTCGGGTTCAGCCCCTGATGTT
Organism: Hybognathus amarus; assembly: GCA_030378365.1. Classification (NCBI taxonomy): domain Eukaryota; kingdom Metazoa; phylum Chordata; class Actinopteri; order Cypriniformes; family Leuciscidae; genus Hybognathus; species Hybognathus amarus. The sequence continues at coordinate 33,547 of JAQIUQ010001207.1, read as the reverse complement.
TTTGAAACCTAGAAACGCCCTGCCGCAATGCATGATGGGAGCCATTAATGAGTTGTGATTGGTGGCAACAAGGTCACCACGGTTGAGACAGACAGTCTAATTATTGAGGTCTGTGTTTCTAAATAAAGAAACCAGTGTTTTGATCAGAATATTTTAGGTAATAAGATTAATAAAAATATGCAGTAAGAAACACAAAACTGTTGTTAACAAGTTATTTCAAATACTTCGAATAAATTTAATTTTTCAGATCCTGGCTTGTTTATGTCAAAACATAACCAACACTATCAGAACACAGCTCTTTGTTCATTTGACTGTTATAAATCAATAACAGCAGACAAATAAAGGTTAAAGTGAAAGTATAAGTGTCAAGAGCCCAACTAAAGCAGATAGCCTATTCACGGCGTATCTAGCTGGGTAGCTATTTGATGTATGTAGATGTAGAATTTATATATAGCTTAAACATTTATAAATAATTAATTTGATTTATTTTTAAAATAAGAAAATTGATTAAATCGAATAATTTGAAAAGAGCGAAACAATCAACTGCAAGAAAAACGAACACGAGGAATGCGAGTAATTCACACGTTTTCATTTTTGCATATGAGGGGCTTTAAATCGGGGGTGAAATACGGACAGGTTGTCATCTCCATAACGGTGACCTGAAATTTCAGTTTTCTCCTTCAGTGATTCTGCTTGTGATCATCAGGTGTCTTCAATAATGCTCAATCATCACTCATTTAATCACTTAATTATCTCATTAACTTTAACACTCTTGAATGTGGACTCATATACACTCAGGTGTGTTTAATACAGGAGATTTTGTCGTGACTAAGAGCCAGAATTAACTGACAAGCTGAGCCATATCGCATTAAATATCGCTATCGATATGTCCTCGAATATTAACGCGATATGGCTCAGCTTGTCAGTGATCTACGGCTCTCTGTAGTAAATGCCGCTCCATCTGAAAGCAGGTGAAGGTGATTTACTGCTAATCAAGGAACCGGCTTTACTGATTAGATGCGCATAACAATATCGTTCGATATATCCCAGCCCTGAATAGAGAATATGTTGTACAGTCATTGATTAGGCATTTGCTATTCTATAAGTTAATATAGGCCTAATAAGTGATTATAGACCCCCCCACCCCACCCCGGTCTCTCATACCCCCGTTCCTTATTTTGAAATTAGAAAGTTGGCAACCCTATATCCAGCAGTCTTCTCAGATATGAGAACAAGATGTCCTGTTGTTCCTCACTGTCGAGGTAGACTGGCACCCGGGAAGAGGTTACATATGGTGCATCTCTCCAACTCCGGCAAGGATCTCCCTTTTTGGATTGTTATATGCATCTTGAAAAAGAGAGCCTAATTGTTAGAATATTTAGAGATCATCTCAATGAAAATATCCCAAGTGCATTTTTTCATCATCTGTCCTACAATGATTGTAACCAAATAACAGCCATGCAGAACATAACAGAAACTAAAAGATGATAACCATGGACTGTGTGTGGAGTAGGCCTGCAGATTAGGCCAAATTGTAACAAACTATTAAAACTGCCATACGTCTCATTCATGATTGCAAAACAACGTCAAAACGACAGGCTAATAACACATATTGTAGTGCAACCAGGCAGTTTAATTATGAAAGGTGTTTTTATACTTAACTAATATGGTAAAATAATGAGCAAGTTTTCACACTAATACAGTAAGCTACAGGTAAATCTTACTCATTTACATGCATTTGTCCTCTTTTTAAGTTTAATAATGTGCTGGCTAGATTTACTTATTATAAAACTCAACACGGATTTAATCATGGCCACGAATTAAAAACATCGTAGTAATTAATAAAACAAGAACACGAATTCTAAATTCATCGGAATTAGTTATTAATTCTTAGTTAGCAGCTCTAACTTTGGCTATGTAAAATTTGCTTCATTTAAACGTTATAAATTAAAACTTAACTGAACGGTACTCACTGTTGGATTGGTGTCCATGTCGTCCATCTTAAATGTTTTTGGTGATCCAGTTCGATAGGGGGCGCTGACACGAAAAACTAGGGTCCTGAATGCCGCGGTTTTTACCATTTAACAATATTACTTATCTGTGTTGTACTTCTGTCATGTTATCACTGTGAAGCTGCTTTGATACAATCTGTATTGTGAAAAGCGGCTATATAAATAATTGTGACTTGACTTGACTTGACTTAAATCTGCGGTCCTAGAACTGGGATCCTGAAACTGCAGCCCTCCGGTTGTGCAGAATACCCTTCTCACAAAGGGTTCATTAACTGTATCTGTTTCAATTTGGGTATGCCATTTCTGTGAGTTTTCAAAGGGAAGAATAATAGTGGTAATAGTAATGTTGTTGAGACAACAAAATTTTATATTTTGAGCAAAGACCTTAGATAAATAAATCCAAAAATTCAAATAGTGCGTTATGTTGTTAAAATAACTAAATAACTGCTTTCAGTTTGTTTTAACTGTCAAAAGTGATGCAAAACAAATGCTTATTCAGATGCGCAAATACATTTGTGTGAAATATTTTTTTTTCTGAACATAGAGTTGCTTGGACCTAAAAGATTTCCATCGCAGGTATTTTTGTCATTTTTTAATCCAAGATAAATGCTAATCCAATTCAACTCTGATAGTAAATTCATTTAAAATTCATAGTTTTTCATCTCAACTTCAAAGGGTGTGTTGGTTTTAGTAAAATAATATATTCAGATGCAAAAGCTAAGTGCTATTTAAATTTTCTTCTAGAATTATAATTTTTTATCAAGCTTGTATATAAGTTATGTAATTTCACTTAAATGACAATTAATAATTTTCATTGCCATTTAAGTGAAATTACTGTATTTTATAACATTTACTTCAATATATGAAATGTATTATCAGGTTTGAATTTAATATTATTAACGTGTTAGCTAAGAGGCATGATGAAGCGGCCACACTGCTTCTTTTTGGTGACCTATAACATTGGTGGGCACGCTTTTTTGGGGGCATTTTGGCTGGTGGTAAGTAACAGTCTTCTACAGGTACATAATTTACAAACGCACATTGTTTACTAACTTCGTTTTCACATAGTTCGTTTTTAACAGAGTTTTAAGTTTCTCACCTTAAGATTCCTTGAATTCAATCAGGTAGTAGCTAGTGCTAAGAGGGAGAAAGTAAGTTGAGCTTGGTTAATGTTCTTCATCTATATCTCTTATCTATAGCTACATCTGTCAATTCTGCAGAGCAGTCAGAAGCACCAGCCCACAAGGTGTTTTGAGCAAGGATGCCAATTTCTCCACTGCCCATTTTGCCCACTTTATAAGGGTGACTACTCAAAAGTGGAAACACATTTACAGTCCCATATGAAAACAGTGGTACAGCATGGAGGTATGTTTACTGATTCATTGGCTGATTCATTGGTTTAGATTAATAACCTTTGTGTTGATATGAAGAAGGTGAGGACACCAACCATGGTCAAGAAGGCACTTGTGTTTGGACCAGTTATTAAAGCCTGCTTTGTTTTTTACCTTCCTTTCAGAGTTTGTGATGTATACCTGCAAATGGGGCTGCAGAAGAAGTCCCACTACCACTGCTGCGCTTGTATTCAAATTTTTCAAAGAAAAAAACAACTGCTTAGACACCTCAGCACATGCCACAGTCAGCCAGCAGAAGGCCACCGTCAGCCAGCAGAAGGCCACCGTCAGCCAGCAGAAGTCCACCGTCAGCCAGCAGAAGTCCACCGTAAGCCAGCAGAAGTCCACCCTCAGCCAGCAGAAGTCCACCCTCAGCCAGCAGAAGTCCACCCTCAGCCAGCAGAAGTCCACCGTCAGCCAGCAGAAGAAGTCCACCGTCAGCCAGCAGAAGAAGTCCACCGTCAGCCAGCAGAAGTCCACCGTCAGCCAGCAGAAGTCCACCGTCAGCCAGCAGAAGTCCACCGTCAGCCAGCAAAAGTCCACCGTCAGCCAGCAGAAGAAGTCCCACCGTCAGCCAGCAGAAGTCCACCGTCAGCCAGCAGAAGTCGTCCACCGTCAGCCAGCAGAAGTCCACCCTCAGCCAGCAGAAGACGTTCAAAGCAGCATATGAGACGTTGCCACTCAACTGTCAAGGAGCACATTACAGCCGACCGTCATCTGGCATGTCAGCCAATAGAGATTGAAAGGGGAATATTTGCTGTTGTAAAGTCCTTCAGCAGCAATAGTGCACCCATCCATGTACAGAAGCGGACGTGGGGGACAAGCCATCAAATTCGTTGTGAGCTGGATGCCTGTGTGTGCAACACTGAGGTGATGCATAGGAGTGGGTTTATATCCTTTGATTGTGCCCATCTGCAGTCCCTGCAATACTGCCCACCACCCCTCAGCCCTCAGATAGAACTAAGGGAGGATGTCCTGAGGGACATTGTAAGTAGCAGGTGGTTCAGCGAGGAGCGGAAGAGGGCATGTCTTCTGAAAAAAAACAGCGGCAAACGCTGAAGGGATCCCTTGAGTGTTGATGTTGAGGTGGGAAGTTCTTCCTCAAGAAGATATGTTTCCATTTATGAGGCAAATGTGTCTTACTATAACAAGTTCGGCAGAGTGATGGTCATGTTTGACACAGCAAATAACACGTGGCATTGCCATTGTGTTAAAGCCAAACAGGCCTGTGTCCACAAGGCCATTGCGAAATGGCACTTTTTCCAGACAAGAAAGGAGCTCTTCACGGGAGATGAGAGCGAGGATACTCAAGATAGTCAGGGCTTTGAAGACAAGGTGGAAACTGTCACCTCAAGCGATTTTCAGTATCCCTCTGAGATCAGGATTTGGGGAGAATTGTTAGGTACATTCACAACAAGAAAAGGCTTCCTGCAGACTTGCCTGCAAATGTGTATGGGTTGACAAGTGAGTCAGACGTGCCTAAACATCTGATGCCCAAAGAGTGTGTTTGTCCTGAATGTCCTGGTGATCTTCCCCTTGGTGAACCCCTGATCATCAGCAAATCAGCAAAAATCATTACTGTCAAGAGAATCATCGAGGGTATGTCTTACATTTAAACTAAAATTGATAGTTATTCTTCCTTTTCCAAGTTGTATATACCACTAAATGCTCCAATGATCTACTTATGCTTTTCAGGTGTGACAACTTATGGAAAAAAATGCAGTAAATGTGGAATGATTGTGCGATACCAGGAATGGGAGGATGGCTTACATAACTTTAATGACAGAGTGATTCTAACTCTCCATTTTTGCCTGTATCTTTGGAACTGCCTCCAGGTCAAATGTTCAAATATTCAATACGTGAAATTTATGAATATTATGTGACCTTACTGCATGTTAAATGCGTAACTCTGATATTCCATATCTTTATGCACAGTAGGCCATTAGCCTAATTAAGTAATTCGAACTCAGGTGCAGGATGAGGCTTCTTAGCTGACAGTCATGACATTAGGTCATTAAATGCTTAATTGGAACTTTCCAAGTTGCACACTTGTATGGAATTACTTTTTCTAATTTATTATTGTTTTATTTCAGTACTCACACAGCTCTGGGTCTTCAGATGCTCGTCGGGACAGCAGTACCTGAACAAAAATAGCCTAATACATGGATACCTACATTTTGAAGCACTGACAGACCATGATTATAACTTCTCCTGTGTCCGCTGTGGACATCACCCTCCTGTGGTGATCATGGATCTCCACAAGAGCTGTGTCTTCAGCTTGGCAGGTACAATACAGGTTTTATTTGTATGGTGAACCCCTCCAGGTGGTCTAACTACAGTATATTGATAATTTATTTTATTTTAGTCAGTGAACTTGAGGATCCACCAGATGGATTTGATGGGGAGGTGGACATTGATGAGTTCTGGAACTCTCTATGTTTAGAGAGGATTGCACGTGGTTTTGTTCCAAGTAAGTGACTTTTTAAATATATTGTTTATTTATAATGTTTCCCAGAGAGATATAATTCCTTTGTTACCTTTTTTCCCCTGTCTTTCTCACTCTCACTTTAAGAATTACAAAGTTAAATTCTAGCCATCAATGCAAACTAATTTCTATCAGGTGATAAACAAAATCCTTTTGCCATTAAACCTACGTACCACCACTGGGCTCCGTGCATTGATCATGAACAGGCCGCACATCAACAAGGCACCCAAAAGAACAGACAGAGATTGACGTAACAGAGGACAGGCTATTGGATGAAGTATCCAATTTGAAGGTGTTTTTTTTGTTTTGTTTATTCTATAGAATCAATATAGCTAGTATAGATGTGTTTACAGTGTACACCTTTATTTTGGTAATCTATTACAGGTCCATGCCATTCGAAAGCTCTGCAGGGAGTGCGGAATTGATTCCCAAGGTTCCAAAATGGAATTAGTTCTAAGGCTGAGAGAAGAAATGAAAAATCCGAAGAAAATTTGATAAAATCTTTCAAAAGGTTTGGGTGGATCTGGTAAGTAAAAAAATGTCCCAACAATGTGGATCTTTTCTCATTGGGTTTACTGCTGGTAATTTAGACTTCCTTGAACACTTGTTCTCCTCAGGTGGCTGGGCTGTTGTTATGTGCCCCTGTGGACAAGTTGTCTCGCTGAAATTTAACATTAGGGCAGAAAGTCCTTGGGACTTTACTGATTTATTGTTGTCTTGGAAACACATGCCCAACATATGCATATATGACTTTGCAAGAGGTCTGGCTGTGCATGCTAACCTTAGAGAGCCTGAGACGATACCTTTCAGCCCTCATGAGGGTAGGTTGTTGGACCCCAGCCATGAAAACTTGCAGTACGCATCCAATGGTGGTATGGTCAATTTACCATGGCTTAACACTAGGAAAACTGTGCCGAACCCGGGTGGCCATCCATTGACGGTCAGCAGACCACTACTGTCTCTACGACACATTCCATGAGGGAAACACCAAAGACCCGAAAGATATCCTCCGGAGGATAAAGATGGTACCTGAACTGGCAGGGAGAATTAACAGCCAGGTTGCAGAACAACTCTTCTCAACCATGAAAAAAAACAACTATTACATGAACATGCTCTCGCCATCTGCTCATGTTTTCATGATGCGTAATGTTATTCACAATTACAATCAGCGGAAGAATGAGAAGATCAAGGAGGAATTAAAGAAGCTTGTGACTCCTGAAATTCAGCTGTGTCTCAATGAGCATGGTCAGGCAGAATTCTGTGCCTCTCAGCCAACAGGGCTTAGCCCTCGACCCAGTTGTTGCTGCCTACTCTCAACCAGTAGAGCTTAGCCCAGATCCAGTTGTTGCCTCCTCTTCAACCAGCAGAAATGGGGTTTAGTTCAGACCCAGATCTTTCACCACCCTCTAAACGTAAGGAAATCTTCGATATTTTATGCATTGTATTAGTGATTGTGTATATTTATCCAATAACACATTTCCTCTCATTTTTGTCTCATCTCTTTATTTTGATTTAGGTTCAAGGTTACGATCACTCTCCTCAGCTGTTTGACTGCACTAATCCCAACTTTACAGTTGCTAATTGGAAACAAGAACCAAACGCAAGACTCTGTGAATTAGTAAGTTTGAGATTAGTTTTTGTGAATTAGACATTTTAAATATGCATGCATAATGTTCTGTATATTTCCCCATAGCTTGACTATGTACTGGATATTAAGGGTGACCCTGAGGAGGAAATTGTTCAAGCCAACAACTCGATCCTCACAAGGTCTGACTTTTGGACTCTGTGCCTAGAATGAGATGTTGAAGCAACGGTAAATCTGAACCAAGTGTTTAACTGTATTTCCTATGGTGTGAGCTTATTCATCGAGTTCACACTTACATATAATTTTGAGTGAGTAAGATTAAATGCGTATTTGGCGTGCTGTTCGGAGGGAGGGCTCCGAGCTCGGAATTCTGCCCTGAACCCAGAGTACTCCCCCGTATGTAAGTGATTTTTTGAAGAGGAATGTGGAGAACTAGATAGTGTGGAGAAGGGGTGGAGGAGGGATGCTGCAAACCGTCCATGGATCGAGGTAAGACTGCTGAGCCTATATGTACCCTCTTATCATTGGTTGCTGATTGCTGATTCCCGCCCACTCGTGTTAATTATCTGAACGTGCTCCTCCTGAACTTAGTTAATGAAACTTCATTTAATTGTCTTACTAATTAATCTTTTTTTTTAGATTGCAAATTGTTGTTTCAACATTATTGCCAAGGCAGCAAATGCACGTGTAAGTTACATTTATTACATTTAACAATCTGTGCATTCATGTTTCCTGACTATATACTTTTGTTGCGTACACAAAGTTTTATGCATCTGTTTTCAAATAAAGGGTATTGCAACCGTGGCTGTGGATGCCTATGTGGTGGTCACCTGGCTTCCTCCATATGAGGCTTCTCCAATTGCTAAAATGATTGTGAGTAGTAATGTAACAGAACTTGTACTTCAGCTTTAACCTCATGTTCAAGTTGCTCTTTGAACTCTTTTTATTTTCCTCAGTGTGACTTTGCATCCAAAGACATGGTGCTTCTCCCTGCCTGGCAGCCTGGGCACTGGACATTGTGTGTGAGTAAACCCACTTTGACATGGATTTTTTTCTATCTGAAATACTGTGCTGTTATTATTGAATCCTCATTCATGCTTTGTTGGTACATTTCATGTGGGTACTCGTATGGAGGCCCGGTCGCACGGGCATCTCTCTCTGCGGAGCCAGGCGAAAGTATACCATCTCAAAACGAAGCGCTGTCTTGCTCTCTCTTCCTCGCACATATTAATCTAGATAAATCGACACTGATGGTAAGGTCGGAAGACTAAAGTTTCATGTGGAGCATTCAGAGATTTTTTTTTTCTGAATTACCGCTGGATGTGAATTGTGCTGAAATACTTTGCCTTATTTTCTCTGAAAAGCGTTCCGCACATTCAGCTGACAAACCACACTTTAAATAAAAGAAAAAAAAACTATCCAGTGATAATGTTTTGTGATGACACAAATCTTGTGGGATGTCCTAACTACCAGGATAATCACACAAACGCGCACATGTCCTATAATGACACGTCCAATTCGTGAACTAATGACTCCCGTTAATGGTGTATACTAATCGGTAACCCTTTACAATAAGGTTTTATTTATTACATAAATTACATAAAGTACAGTTTGCTCACTCAAGTGTAAGCTTTAAAAAAAATAATACCACTTGTGTTTTTCCCGAATAAGCATATGACTACTTTTTCCACACAGTGCTATCAGGAACACAATTTTAACACAATTTTACCCAAGAAACTTTTTCTGAAGCTCCAGCAAATCGGGGTTCATAATTCTTTATGTTACTGGATCTGGGACTTTCTGGTGCAGAGAACACAAGTGGTCAAAATAGGCAATAACATCTCTAATGTTAAGTATACTAACACTGGTGCCCCTCAGGGGTGTGTTCTGTCGCCTCTTTTATATTCAATATATACAGATGATTGCACATCACACACTGAATCTGTTAAAATGTTTAAATTTGCAGATGACACAACAGTAGTAGGGCTCATTTCTGGGGATGATGATGCTGCCTATAGGCAGGGCGGTTCTACAGGAGGCAAGGGGGGCAGGTGCCCCCCCACTCTAGAGTCTTGCCCCCCCAGCTGCCCCCCTGAACTTTGATGATCCGAAAAAATTTACTTGTAAAAACAACATGCCACTCCACACGCTTCTCAAAATAGTGAAATAAACAATACATTTACCAAAAGTGAACAATTTAATTTTTCATTTTAAATGTAGCCTATTATTAGCCCCTCCCCTGATTCAACGTGCAGCAGAGCGGCGTTCTCTCAGTCTGGCTCTCACACACCCACACACAGACACAGCGAGTTTGCTTTGCTGTGGGGCGGTGGAGTGGCCCTGCAGCCCGACTGGAGAGACTGAGCTGCCCCAGAGCTTCTGAAGGTGAAGTGAGTTTCCCCAGGTGTAGTTTAAACACACGTTTAACTTAGTGACATTTGTAATGAATGTATTGTATGCTAAAGACGATTCAGCATCACAGCAAAAATCAAAATCATCGGCCAGAATCGCTCCCTCAGGATTTTTAAGAGCACTCTTCCCTTTGATTATCTAATTTCAATTTTAGTAAAGACAAGAACAGCTTAATAAAACATAAAATATTGTGGTAACACTTTACAATAAGGTTCGTTAGTTAACATTAGTTAACTACATGAGGTAATATGAACTAATAATGAATAGCACATATACAGCATTTGTTCATCTTTGTTAATGTTATTTTCAACATTTACTAATACTTGATTAAATCTTCGATAACATTAGTTAATGCACCATGAACTAACATGAACAAACAATGAACAGCTGTATTTTCATGAACATTAACAAAGATGAACAAATGCAGTAACAAATGTATTGCTCATGATTAGTTCATGTTAGTAAATACATTAACTAATGTTATCTAATGAACCTTATTGTAAAGTGTTACCAATATTGTTTGTATCCATAACGTTAACTGATGGTCGCACACATCGGCAGTTAGGAGAACGATCATTTGATTAGCTTTTCGGTTGCGCACCTAAATGGCCAAATGAATACATAAATGTATAAAAATGCCAAGTCGAGTATTCATGTAAACACAGTAGATGTAAGTACTGTAAGTACTGTGAGTATGAAAAACTATGATAACCTCACTGTGAAAGCCCTTCACAAATAATATTGAAACTTTGTTTGCTAAATATTTTTTTGTTTTTAGTTGTCTATGGACCTAATAATTACCCTAAAACTGTTGAAATTTTATTGAAAAAAAGCATGCCTTTAATAATATTATTATATACTACTTTTACTGAGACTCTTTTGAAAAATGCATTAGGCCTAACCATACATTTTTTTTAAAAAAATGTCTCTTTAGTTAAAAAAGGTACCCGACCCCTGAGCTAAGCAGTTCTATTAATCCAATTCCTCTCAGATATCACTCAGTGAAACCAGGTTATAACTGGGGAAATAACAAATACAATAGGATTAAGTAGTCTAAACATACAGTCAGAGGTGGAAAGAGTAATAAAATATGCTACTCAAGTAAAAGTACTACTACTTCAATAAAATTTTACTTAAGTACAAGTAAAAGTACTGGTCTAAAAATCTACTCAAGTAAAAGTAAAAAGTAGCTCATTTAAAATTTACTCAAAGTAAAAGTTACTGAGTTACTTTTTTAACACCGGGGTGGGGGAATCCCCGTGTGGGGTTGTAATGGTATGAGATTTTCACAGTGTGATAACGTCTCTGAAAATACCATGGTTTACAGTATTAATCAATTATTAAATAAATTATTATTATTATCATCAGTTAAAATTATTACGAAAACAGGGTTTTTATTTGGTTGAACAAATGCTTTTAATTATAATAAACTTGAAACCATTTGTTTGTTTTGTTTATTAAAATTTTAATAAAACATGTCTAATCAATTAAATTCAATAATTGATAATGACAACTTATTTTTAGCATTAATTATTTATTAAAATGTTTAAGAATTATATTGTCCTATGAAATGCATTTTATTCAGAAAATTAATGTTTCTTTGATTTAATACAAATATATTATCAAAAACGGTGGTAATCAAATGTAAATTTAAACTTGTGTCCTTTTATTTTTGGGGGAAGCGCTGCAAAAACAGATTTACTAAATTAAACCATGGACAAAAAAATATTCCTTTAAATAATGAAATGTATTAATATTGTTGTTGTTATTATTATTATTATTATTATTATTGAGAGGTAGGCTACGTTCTTCTGTATGCCTACAATAGTAATATATTTCTGTCATAATTTCTCATAGTGAAACCCAACTTTTATTTTGACGGGTTGTAGTGAAGACCAAAAGTGAAGAAAAGTGTAAAAAAACAAAGTTTTTTCTCAAATAAAATTATGAAAATGCCCATTAGGCGTTCTCTCAGAGCAGCTCTGGAAATGTTCATATTCACAAATTGTTTGCGAGACGCTGAAAACACCATTGCTGTGTCCGAAATGTCCCACTACTCACTATATAGTGGACTATATAGTGAGCTCGCCATTTTGTAGTGCTGTCCGAATGTATAATGATGATTATTATACCCTATATAGTCCTCTCAATGTATCCCAGAATGCATTTTGAAAAGTAGTGTACAACCATGTGTACAACCGATGGTCACTAACAAAGCCCTAGGCCTACATACCATCATGCATTGCGCTGATCGTAAAAATAAGTTATAATAATGTGTGGAGTAGTGCATTAAAACAAAAACGGCCAGAAATCACTTTTAGTTTTTAAATTTTGGAGAAATAAGCTCAATATAAAGTAATGTATTTATTTTAAAAAATCTATTAAGCCCAGAGCCGGCTCGGCACCAGCTGACAGATGATGTAATCAACGGCGCAGAGAGACGATCGAGTAGTGTCCGAAAGTGGTGTTTCTATTATGCTGGTGAGCTCACTATATAGTGCTCTGCTCGTCGTACCCCCAACATAGGGGTTAGGGAGTAGTGCTTTGAGTGGAGATTTCAGACACAGCACATGAATGTCACGCATACTTGAGTATGTACTAAGTTAACTTAGTAGACAAAAAGCGGCGCAGCTCAGCAGAACAAATAGGGTTATACATTTACATGCAGTATTTTTGTGCTTAAATATTCACAGACCAGGTTGCGATTGGATTTATTGCACAGTTCTACTTTCCATGCATCTATACATTATTTTGCATGTTTTACGTGATATCTGCGTTAAGTGAATAATTCCACTTTCATGACTGGATTTCGGGATTCCCTCTGCATCACGTAAGTCACTCGAAGTTATAATCGGCACATACCTTTATCTGCAGGAGGGGTAGTGTCCATATCCTCCTTTTGCAGCCACTTTGCGTTCACTTTTTTAGCAAACAAATATCTATCCTCGAGGACATAATTCGTTTCATAAGAATTCGAGCGCGATTCGTTTTCAGCTTCAGCTGGGTCTGTCTATGGGTCTGCGTCACCTTTCTTGTGCGTTTGTTCTCCCGCCTTTCAACCAATGCAGTAGGTTCCGGAGTGTGATTATTTTTTTTCTCCCGTGTAGCCTACTATTATTTTTTACTCAGTAACGGATATGATTTAAAATGTAGCAAAGTACAATACTTCAAACAAAATGTACTTAAGTAAAAGTAAAAGTATAGATTTTAAAAACTACTTAAAAAGTAGAAGTACACAAAAAAACTACTCAATTACGTAACGCGAGTAAATGTAATTCGTTACTTTCCACCTCTGCATACAGTAACTGGTGTGTGCATGTGATAAATATTTAGGGCCCGAGCACCGATGGTGAGAGGACCCTCTTGGAATTGCTCTGTTTATTATTATTATTATTCTCCAAGATGAATCGTACTTTTGAGGGCCTAATTCTGATTTTATATTTATTATAAGCTACTTAGTAGCTACTTGGCCCTACAGAGTAATGTAATAGAAGGATAACCAGAGATTTCACATATTGACTTCTGCAGGCAAGAGTAGTTGAAGAAAGTAGCTGGAGCCTAACCATGAAAAGAAAAAATATTTTTTTGCAAAAAAAATCCAAAAAACCTAAAGTAGTACACAGGAGGAAGAGCGTGAAAGAAATGAAAGGCAGTAAACTGTAGAGACCAGGAGGGTAATTTGTAGACTGTAATTATACCTTCTTAATTATAATAAGAACTGGAGTATTGTCAGCTGTTTTATACCTGTCCTCTGCATCTTGGACACAAATATTTTAATTTTTAAAATAACTTTTCATTTAGCTTTTTATGCTTTTACTTTTTTTTTAAATGCACAATTTTGTTTGAACACTGCACTGGGCTTATTCCTGTTGTGAATTAAAAACCTTTGTAGTGTGTAAGGGCACGATTAAACAATATCTACTATAGTTTAAAAGTGTTTTTATGTTTGTCTTGTTAAAGCAATTCACATATAGGGATTGCCATATACCGTCTACCAGAGGTGGAAAGTAACGAATTACATTTACTCGCGTTACGTAATTGAGTAGTTTTTTTGTGTACTTCTACTTTTTTAAGTAGTTTTTAAAATCTGTACTTTTACTTTTACTTAAGTACATTTTGTTTGAAGTATTGTACTTCGCTACATTTTAAATCATATCCGTTGCTGAGTAAAAAATAATAGTACACGGGATAAAAAAAAAATCACACTCCGCCGGAAACTACTGCATTGGTTGAAGGGCGGGAGAACAAACGCGCAAGAAAGGTGACGCAGACCCATAGACCGACCCAGCTGAAGCTGAAAACAAATCACGCTCGAATTCTTATGGAACGAATTATGGCCCGTATGAAAACACTTTGAAGGAAAAAAGCGTGGTTGTCCTCGAGGATAGATATTTATTTGCAAAAAACCTGGACGCAAATTAAGTGGCTGCAAAAGGAGCTAGGAGGACACTAAGTTACCCCTCCTGCAGATAAAGGTATGTGCTGATTATAACTTCGAGTGACTTACGTGATGCAGAGGGAATCCCAAAATCCTGTCATGAAAGTCAAGTGGAACTATTTACTTAACGCAGATATCACGTAAAACATGCAAAGTAATGGATAGATACATGGAAAGTAGAACTGTGCAATAAATCCAATCGCAACCTGGTCTGTGAATATTTAAGCACAAAAATACTGCATGTAAATGTAGCCTATAACTCTATTTGTTCTGCTGAGCTGCGCCGCTTTTTGTCTACTACAGTACTATACATACTCAAGTATGTGACATTCATGGTGTTTTCAGCGTCTCGCAAACAATTTGAGAACATTTCCAGAGCTGCTCTGAGAGAATGCCTATTGGGTATTTTCATAATTTTATTTGAGAAAAAACGTTGGTTTTTTTACACTTTTCTTTACTTTTGGTCTTCACTACAACCTGTCAAAATAAAAGTTGGGTTTTACCATGAGAAATTATGACGGAAATATTACTATTGTAGGCATACAGTAGAACGTAGCCTACCTCTCAAAATAATAATAATAATAACAACAACGACACTAATAATACATTTCATTAGTTAAAGGAATATATTTTTTTTTGTCCATGGTTTAATTTAGTAAATCTGTTTTTGCAGTGCTTCCCCCAAAAATAAAAGGGCACAAGTTTAAATTTACATTTGATTACCACCATTTTTGATAATATATTTGTATTAAATCAAAGAAGCATTAATTTTCTGAATAAAATACATTTCATAGGACAATATTATTCATAAACATTTGAATAAATAATAAGTTGTCATTATCAATTATCGAATTTAATTGATTGTTTTATTAAAATGTTAATAAAAACAAATGGTTTCAAGTTTATTATAATTAAAAGCATTTGTTTAACCAAAGAAAAACCCTGTTTTCCTAATCATATTAACTGATGATAATTTATTTAATAATTGATTAATACTGTAAACCATGGTATTTTCTGAGACGCTATCATACTGTGAAAATCTCTTACCATTACAACCCCACACGGGGATTCCCCCACCCCGGTGTTAAAAAAGTAACTCAGTAACTTTTACTCTGAGTAAATTTTAAATGAGCTACTTTTTACTTTTACTTGAGTAGATTTTTAGACCAGTACTTTTACTTGTACTTAAGTAAAATTTTATTGAAGTAGTAGTACTTTTACTTGAGTAGCATATTTTATTACTCTTTCCACCTCTGCCGTCTACCCCTGCCACCCTGCCAAGACCTCTTGCCACCCCTTTGCCCCCCCATGTAAAATTTTCTAGATCCGCCACTGCCTATAGGGAAGAGGTCATTTCATTGATTGAATGGTGTTCCAACCACAATTTAGAATTAAATGTCTCCAAAACTAAGGAGCTTGTGGTTGACTTCCGTAGAAGGGGGAATTTGTCCCAGCCCCTGTACAGTAATGGGGAGGTGGTGGAGCGGGTGGACAGTTTTAGGTTTTTAGGTACCACAATATCATCCTCTCTAAAATGGGATGATAACATAACGGTCATTACTAAAAAAGCTCACCAGAGGCTTTTTTTCCTACGCCAGCTGAGAAAATTTGGGGTAGCTTGTAAGGGTATGTTGCAGTTCTACCAAGCTGCCATTGAGAGTGTCCTTACTTTCTCTATTACTGTCTGGTATGGCAACTCTACTGTCCAGCAGAGGTTGCAGCTAGACAGGATAGTGAACACAGCTTCAAAAATCATTGGCTGTAAACTTTCCTCTATCTGTGAGATCTATGAGGCCCGTATTCGTCGCAAAGGCCTTAGAATCTTACAAGATGACACTCACCCTGCCAACTCCCTCTTTTCCATACTTCCATCAGGTAGAAGGATAAGAGCTATTAAGACTAAAACCTCCCGCTTCCTTCACTGACCGTATTTATTTTTTGCATAGATGTGGATTTAAGCACTGAATCACATGTAAACTGTCATCTGTCTGTGTCAAGTGTTATCCCGTGGGGGATATCGTGTTGTCTATTATTGTTCTTGGTTGTATTTTGTTTGTATGAGCACACTGAAGCAAATCCCTAACAACTTGTAACGAGTTGTATGGCAATAAAGTATTGAATTGAATTGGAATCAATAAGAGAATCGTTAAAGAATCTGATCGAAAAGCAGAATCGTCAGTGGCATTGATATTTATAAAATCTTATATTATAAAATCTATTTATAAAATCTACTCACAACTCACCCTTACTCAAGTTCAAATGCACAAATTACCAATGACTTCAACTCGTTCAACCAAAAGAACCCACTCTGTTGTTTATTTCATTTCTAAAGACATGTGCCCGCTCATTGTGGTTAAAAACAAAGGTTTTCGTTATATGATGCAAATGCAAACAATGGAAATTTGCTCACTAAGAACCTGTGAACCACAATCCCAAACTGGCAGTTTGATTTTCTGTGTACTGAATTGTACTTAACGTAAACTTGTTTGACTTTTATGCACATCATTTCTTTTTTTTATATTACTTTTTCTAAAATTATAGTCCTACTTTAAAAAACAAACAATATCTCCTTATGCACAGTATTGAAATATATTGTATCGCTGATTTGTATTCGACAGATTCTTGCTAACACACAGCCCTACTATTTACTGTAACTGTAATTTTGTTTGAAGCAAGATTTGGGTCTTTAACCAACCCTTATCTTGCCATTCCATGAAATAAAACTCTTAACAGGTTCTCAAACCAAGACTGAGGATTATGCAATATTTTGATTCAAGACAATCCAGTGGCTTTGGAGATGGCCGCTACCTAGAAATCTTGAGGTTCTTCATAGAAAGCTGTCTATTGGTTCCCTATGTTCATATCTAACTCTGGGTCTTGCAGCAGTAACTATTTTTCTATTCAAAGCAATTTCCATGTTTACACTCTTAAAGTGGTTATTCATTGGTTCACTAGAAACTTCATCTGCATTTTTACTTTAGAATTTGTTTATTTATACCTCCCAAATACTGCTTTGAGAACCCAAGAACTTAGATACAGTATGATCATGTTTTATGTTTTTTTGGAAGTATGGTAGTTCTGTTTTGGACTATACTTCCTTTTTGTTTCGTTCTGCATTTATTGTTCCTGTTCATATGTTCCATACATTCCAAGTCCCTACTAGGAATTGCTGCTACTCCCAGGTCACTTTTTAGCATGGGAAGGTGTAGTTCCATTTTTAAACTATACTCTTAGGGCTCAAGGTGGGTATCAAGTCATGGTAGAGATTCAGCAATTCCTAAACGGGGTTCAATGTTACATTTGAAAGACATGAATTGCAACTAACACGTCTTCCAAACCTTTTCAGTAACCTGGCACATGCTGTGTCCAATGGACCATGGAAGTCATTTTACTTGGCTGACGAGGTAAAATGTGTGGCTGTAGCACGATTCATTGCATTTAGTAGAGTAGCGTACATAGGCAGGCCTCTTTATATTTTTTTATTATGATTTGATAGTGACGCAGATGGAACCTAGTTGCTGCTAAATGCAAGTTTAACGCACATTGTGTCACTTTTTGTATGATTTAAGCTACAAAATGAGTGTAGATATCAGTAGGCATCATTTAATAAGATTCATTGATAATAAATCACACACCCCTTTTACCATCACAGTGCGCATCTACCCAGCATCAGAGCAACAGCTGTGGTGTGTTTATGCTGATGGTGAGATGCAATATTTTCAGAAGTGATAACTGATTACTAGTTTGCAGAACAACTAACACATTTGTATGTTCATTTCAGTATGCAATGTATTCTACCCTCCAAAAGCCATACGATTTCATTGAGGTGAGTTCTTTCAAATCTCAATCAGATTTGTAGTGTGAAATATAAGGCTTTTAATAATTTAGTCCAATCTGGAGGCTACAGTGAACATGCACCAATAGGCCTGCAGGTACTGTACTCACTGGAGGAGATGGCTACATCTGTAAAAATGTACACTGCCATAGTTCCCATCAATGAGTAAACAGTACTGTAACATGGATTTGTATCAGGCTATGAAGACATTTAGAGCATAACTTTACTTTCAGGTGGACATGCTCTCTATCAGGAGGTGGTGGTGTGGGCAACTGCTGGAGACCTTTACGCTTGAAAGGTGTTACATACTGCGTCCATATTTTGCTATTTAACCCTTGTGCATTGTTCAAATTCACTACCCTTTCGTTATGTTCGTGGCTGAAAAAAGCCACTACTTTAAACTGCTGTAAAAATGTATCAGATAAATTTTTTTTTCAAATTTTTTTGCATACATCTATTAATCAACCTCAGTCCTGATCAAAACTACTAATTTTTTTTTTAAAAATCTGGATTTTAACTCATTAATTGCCAAATTTATAAATGATGTCACTGATTTGGGGGAAAAACACAAAATGATTTATTTTCAATATAAAATATGATTGTGGACTGAATTTTTTTTTTTTTACTTTTTATCACAGTCTTGGACATGTCAAAGATTAGAAACAACATTGGTTTTGAGGCATTGTTAGTTTTTGTGCAGCATCAGATTTTAACTTTTTCTCCCTCATTTACTGTTCGTGGCTGTTTTTGCCCCATTGACTTCCATTATAACCACATTTTTTGATTGCAAAGCCATGGTGCCATATAATCATGCATTTTTGATTGTTGGTGGTTTTCCCTGTTGGGAAGAGGTAAAATTAGTAATTTTTACTGTTGATAACCATGTGGAACCATTAACCCTTTAGACAGCCCTGTGCAAAAAAAGCTTAGTTTCTGACTTTTACATGGAGTTATATGGAGTATAATAGCATAATCAAGTGTGTGTATGAGTGAGTGAGTGAGAGAGTGTGAGAACTCACCTTGATGCGTCTGAGAAAATAAAAATATGCACTTCAGCTCTCAGAACTACATGGACTAAACAAAAACAAAGTAAGTGTATTTATGCATCTGCTGCCTTTTGATGGTGAGAAATGCAGACTAAACAAAAACAAAGCAAGTGGATAAAAACACTTGTCATTTGATGGTGAGAAGAGCAGCAAGCAACATGAGAAAGGGCTTGTCTTGTAGTGAAGCTTTAGAGATGATTATGCAGCCTGACCCCTCCAGCAAGCTGCAAGAGGTATTGTCTTCTCACTCTGACCGCAGACTCAGGAGAGTCAGATCCTGGTTTGGATGTGGCACCTTCATCATCATCATCTCAAGCTTCCACTGAAGGCGAGGAGGATTCAGAGGATCCTGGATCTGGGTGGACTGGGTGAATCTTGAGAGGGACATGGTGGCTCTGAAAATCGAACGACCACTGCGATCATCCCACAGGCCACGTGTGGACTCCCCTCTGGATCTGTAGAATGCTGGCCAAAATCAGTAGCCCCATGTAGGCACGGAGATCTGTGGAGTCCACCCTACTCCAGTTTCTCATTGTGCGGTGCCCATGGAGGTTGGTCATGCTGACCCGACCCTGCTTAGCTTCCGAGATCAGACGAGTTCGGGCGTTCTCAAGGTGGTATGGCCGTAAGCTAAATCTGCTGCCAAATTGGGCTATTTGAAGAAAAAAAAATAAGAGACTCTTTCAGGCTTTCTGAACAAACTCAGAGACTTTTTCAGGCATTTTGAGGGGAAAAAAGAGACAATCTTGGATTTTTTCAACATTCCATTGACTCTTTTTTTTTTTTAAACAATAAAGCTTACAGCACCTGGTATTCCCAGGCGGTCTCCCATCCAAGTACTAACCAGGCCCGACCCTGCTTAGCTTCCGAGATCAGACGAGTTCGGGCGTTCTCAAGGTGGTATGGCCGTAAGTGAAATCTGCTGCCAAAATTGGGCTATTTGAAGAAAAAAAATTAAGAGACTCTTTCAGGCTTTCTGAACAAACTCAGAGACTTTTTCAGGCATTTTGAGGGGAAAAAAGAGACAATCTTGGATTTTTTCAACATTCCATTGACTCTTTTTTTTTTTTTTTTAAACAATAAAGCTTACAGCACCTGGTATTCCCAGGCGGTCTCCCATCCAAGTACTAACCAGGCCCGACCCTGCTTAGCTTCCGAGATCAGACGAGTTCGGGCGTTCTCAAGGTGGTATGGCCGTAAGCGAAATCTGCTGCCAAAATTGGGCTATTTGAAGAAAAAAAATAAGAGACTCTTTCAGGCTTTTTTGAAGAAACTCAGAGACTTTTTCAGGCATTTTGAGGGAAAAAAAGAGACAATCTTGGATTTTTTCAACATTTCATTGACTCTTTTTTTTTTTTTTTTTTTACAATAAAGCTTACAGCACCTGGTATTCCCAGGCGGTCTCCCATCCAAGTACTAACCAGGCCCGACCCTGCTTAGCTTCCGAGATCAGACGAGTTCGGGCGTTCTCAAGGTGGTATGGCCGTAAGCGAAATCTGCTGCCAAAATTGGGCTATTTGAAGAAAAAAAATAAGAGACTCTTTCAGGCTTTTTTGAAGAAACTCAGAGACTTTTTCAGGCATTTTGAGGGAAAAAAGAGACAATCTTGGATTTTTTCAACATTTCATTTACTCTTTTTTTTTTTTTTTTTACAATAAAGCTTACAGCACCTGGTATTCCCAGGCGGTCTCCCATCCAAGTACTAACCAGGCCCGACCCTGCTTAGCTTCCGAGATCAGACGAGTTCGGGCGTTCTCAAGGTGGTATGGCCGTAAGCGAAATCTGCTGCCAAAATTGGGCTATTTGAAGAAAAAAAAATAGGAGACTCTTTTAGGCTTTCTGAACAAACTCAGAGACTTTTCAGGCATTTTGAGGGAAAAAAAGAGACAATCTTGGATTTTTTCAACATTCCATTGACTCTTTTTTTTTTTTTTTTTACAATAAAGCTTACAGCACCTGGTATTCCCAGGCGGTCTCCCATCCAAGTACTAACCAGGCCCGACCCTGCTTAGCTTCCGAGATCAGACGAGTTCGGGCGTTCTCAAGGTGGTATGGCCGTAAGCGAAATCTGCTGCCAAAATTGGGCTATTTGAAGAAAAATAGAGACTCTTTCAGGCTAGAGACTCTTTCAGGCTTTTCTGAAGAAACTCAGAGACTTTTTCAGGCATTTTGAGGGAAAAAAGAGACAATCTTGGATTTTTTCAACATTTCATTGACTCTTTTTTTTTTTTTTTTTACAATAAAGCTTACAGCACCTGGTATTCCCAGGCGGTCTCCCATCCAAGTACTAACCAGGCCCGACCCTGCTTAGCTTCCGAGATCAGACGAGTTCGGGCGTTCTCGAGGTGGTATGGCCGTAAGCCAAATCTGCTGCCAAAATTGGGCTATTTGAAGAAAAAAAATTAAGAGACTCTTTCAGGCTTTTCTGAACAAACTCAGAGACTTTTTCAGGCATTTTGAGGGGAAAAATGAGACAATCTTGGATTTTTTCAACATTCCATTGACTCTTTTTTTTTTTTTTTTTTTTTAAACAATAAAGCTTACAGCACCTGGTATTCCCAGGCGGTCTCCCATCCAAGTACTAACCAGGCCCGACCCTGCTTAGCTTCCGAGATCAGACGAGTTCGGGCGTTCTCAAGGTGGTATGGCCGTAAGCAAAATCTGCTGCCAAAATTGGGCTATAGACGCTTTCAGCAGTGACAACATAAACACACGGTACTGCGCATGTGCATAAAACTGGCCCAAACTTAACTTCCGGCAAACTTGCGCAGACAATCCATAAACAAGTAAATAACCATCATAGCTGGTATTTCTTGACAGTCAAAGAAAATAAATGTTACCTGGCCAAACTGAAATGTGACACTACCAGACCCGTTGAACAAAAATAGGAGACAAGATGTTCTTCTGACCGACGTTGTCTGATTTACCGCAGTGTTAAAAAACTGTGGCGACGGAGCACGGCGACGAGGCTTTATTAGGTGGACATATCTCTCCTTATTAGCTTCTTACATGCTTGCTAACCTTTTTTTAAGGCGGGTCTCCACATGACAGGATGTTGGATGGATCTGTGCAGCGTTCGACTGATACATTCTGCTCCGCTGTTAATGTGTTTGTGTGTGAGAGAGAGAGAGAGAGAGAGAGAGAGAGAGAGCTTGCGAATATGCGCTGACACGCAACTCTGCAGTCAAATACAACTTTTCCTTAAATTGTAAAAAACACACGGAAATCAATATGTGGCGGTCAGCGCTCGATAATGAGTTGGGCTGCCACTAATAAATGCATGGGAAACACTGTACCGGATACTCGGATAAACCTAGCTATTTTAATATAGTATCTAATACAGTCAATGCCGTATTATCCAATAAACAGTATAAACTAACAGAACGGAAGTTAACTTTGGGCCAGCTCATCACCATGGCAACGGCGTCTGATGAAAGCGTCTGATTTGAAGAAAAATAATCAAGAGACTCTTTCAGGCTAAAGAGACTCTTTCAGGCTTTTTTGAAGAAACTCAGAGACTTTTTCAGGCATTTTGAGGGAAAAAAGAGACAATCTTGGATTTTTTCAACATTTCATTGACTCTTTTTTTTTTTTTTTTCAGATAAAGCTTACAGCACCTGGTATTCCCAGGCGGTCTCCCATCCAAGTACTAACCAGGCCCGACCCTGCTTAGCTTCCGAGATCAGACGAGTTCGGGCGTTTCAAGGTGGTATGGCCGTAACGAAACCTGCTGCCAAAATTGGGCTATTTGAAGAAAAAAAATAAGAGACTCTTTCAGGCTTTCTGAAGAAACTCAGAGACTTTTTCAGGCATTTTGAGGGGAAAAAAGAGACAATCTTGGATTTTTTCAACATTTCATTGACTCTTTTTTTTTTTTTTTTTTAAACAATAAAGCTTACAGCACCTGGTATTCCCAGGCGGTCTCCCATCCAAGTACTAACCAGGCCCGACCCTGCTTAGCTTCCGAGATCAGACGAGTTCGGGCGTTCTCAAGGTGGTATGGCCGTAAGCGAAATCTGCTGCCAAAATTGGGCTATTTGAAGAAAAAAAAATAGGAGACTCTTTTAGGCTTTCTGAACAAACTCAGAGACTTTTTCAGGCATTTTGAGGGAAAAAAAGAGACAATCTTGGATTTTTTCAACATTCCACTGACTCTTTTTTTTTTTTTAAACAATAAAGCTTACAGCACCTGGTATTCCCAGGCGGTCTCCCATCCAAGTACTAACCAGGCCCGACCCTGCTTAGCTTCCGAGATCAGACGAGTTCGGGCGTTCTCAAGGTGGTATGGCCGTAAGTGAAATCTGCTGCCAAAATTGGGCTATTTGAAGAAAAAAAATAAGAGACTCTTTCAGGCTTTCTTGAAGAAACTCAGAGACTTTTTCAGGCATTTTGAGGGAAAAAAGAGACAATCTTGGATTTTTTCAACATTTCATTGACTCTTTTTTTTTTTTTTTACAATAAAGCTTACAGCACCTGGTATTCCCCAGGCGGTCTCCCATCCAAGTACTAACCAGGCCCGACCCTGCTTAGCTTCCGAGATGGACGAGTTCGGGCGTTCTCAAGGTGGTATGGCCGTAAGCGAAATCTGCTGCCAAAATTGGGCTATTTGAAGAAAAAAAATAGGAGACTCTTTCAGGCTTTCTGAAGAAACTCAGAGACTTTTTCAGGCATTTTGAGGGAAAAAAAGAGACAATCTTGGATTTTTTCAACATTTCATTGACTCTTTTTTTTTTTTTTTTTTTAACAATAAAGCTTACAGCACCTGGTATTCCCAGGCGGTCTCCCATCCAAGTACTAACCAGGCCCGACCCTGCTTAGCTTCCGAGATCAGACGAGTTCGGGCGTTCTCAAGGTGGTATGGCCGTAAGCGAAATCTGCTGCCAAAATTGGGCTATTTGAAGAAAAAAAAATAAGAGGAACTCTTTCTGGGCGTGAAAGAGACTCTTTCAGGCTTTCTGAAGAAGCTCAGAGACGTTTTCAGGCATTTTGAGGGAAAGAAGAGACAATCTTCGATTTTTTCAACATTTCATTGACTCTTTTTTTTTTTTTTTTTTTTAGAATAGAGCTTGACAGCACCTGGTATTCCCAGGCGGTCTCCATCCAAGTACTAACCAGGCCCGGTACCCTGCTTTAGCTTCCGAGATCAGACGGGTTCGGGCGCGTTCTCAAGTCGGTCTGGCCAGTACCAGGCCAAATACTGCTGCCAAAAATTGGGCTATTTGAAGAAAAAAAATTAAGAGACTCTTTCAGGCTTTCTGAACAAACTCAGAGACTTTTTCAGGCATTTTGAGGGGAAAAATGAGACAATCTTGGATTTTTTCAACATTCCATCTGACTCTTTTTTTATTTTTTTTAAACAATAAAGCTTACAGCACCTGGTATTCCCAGGCGGTCTCCTATCCAAGTACTAACCAGGCCCGCACCCTGCTTAGCTTCCGAGATCAGACGAGTCGGGCGTTCTCAAGGTGGTATGGCCGTAAGCAAATCTGCTGCCAAAATTGGGCTATAGACGCTTTCAGCAGTGACAACATAAACACACGGTACTGCGCATGTGCATAAAACTGGCCCAAACTTAACTTCCGGCAAACTTGCGCAGACAATCCATAACAAGTAAATAACCATAGTAGCTGGTATTTCTTGACAGTCAAAGAAAATAAATGTTACCTGGCCAAACTGAAATGTGACACTACCAGACCCGTTGAACAAAAATAGGAGACAAGATGTTTTTCTACCGACGTGTCTGATTTACCGCAGTGTTAAAAAACTGTGGCGAGCGGAGCGCGCGACGAGGCTTTATTAGGTGAACATATCTCTCCTTATTAGCTTCTTACATGCTTGCTAACCTTTTTTTAAGGCGGGTCTCCACATGACAGGATGTTGGATGGATCTGTGCAGCGTTATGATACATTCTGCTCCGCTGTTAATGTGTTTGTGTGAGAGAGAGAGAGAGAGAGAGAGAGAGAGAGAGCTTGCGAATATGCGCTACACGCAACTCTGCAGTCAAATACAACTTTTCCTTAAATTGTAAAAAACACGGAAATCAATATGTGGCGGTCAGCGCTGATAATGAGTTGGGCTGCCACTAATAAATGCATGGGAAACACTGTACCGGATACTCGGATAAACCTAGCTATTTTAATATAGTATCTAATACAGTCAATGCCGTATTATCCAATAAACAGTATAAACTAACAGAACGGAAGTTAACTTTGGGCCAGCTCATCACCATGGGCAGCAGTCTGATGTAAAGACTGTCTATTTGAAGAAAAAAATAAGAGACTCTTTCAGGCTAGAGAGACTCTTTCAGGCTTTCTAAAGAAGCTCGGGAGCCTCTGTTTCAGGCATTTTGAGGGAAAAAAGAGACAATCTTGGATTTTTTCAACATTTCATTGACTCTTTTTTTTTTTTTTTTACAATAAAGCTTACAGCACCTGGTATTCCCAGGCGGTCTCCCATCCAAGTACTAACCAGGCCCGACCCTGCTTAGCTTCCGAGATCAGACGAGTTCGGGCGTTCTCAAGGTGGTATGGCCGTAAGCGAAATCTGCTGCCAAAATTGGGCTATTTGAAGAAAAAAAAAAAGAGACTCTTTCAGGCTTTCTGAGAAAGTTCAGAGACTTTTCCAGGCATTTTCAGGGGAAAAGAGACAATCTTGGATTTTTTCAACATTCCATTGACTCTTTTTTTTTTTTTTTTTAAACAATAAAGCTTACAGCACCTGGTATTCCCAGGCGGTCTCCCATCCAAGTACTAACCAGGCCCGACCCTGCTTAGCTTCCGAGATCAGACGAGTTCGGGCGTTCTCAAGGTGGTATGGCCGTAAGCGAAATCTGCTGCCAAAATTGGGCTATTTGAAGAAAAAAAATAGGAGACTCTTTCAGGCTTTCTGAACAAACTCAGAGACTTTTTCAGGCATTTTGAGGGAAAAAAGAGACAATCTTGGATTTTTTCAACATTCCATTGACTCTTTTTTTTTTTTTTTAAACAATAAAGCTTACAGCACCTGGTATTCCCAGGCGGTCTCCCATCCAAGTACTAACCAGGCCCGACCCTGCTTAGCTTCCGAGATCAGACGAGTTCGGGCGTTCTCAAGGTGGTATGGCCGTAAGTGAAATCTGCTGCCAAAATTGGGCTATTTGAAGAAAAAAAATTAAGAGACTCTTTCAGGCTTTCTGAACAAACTCAGAGACTTTTTCAGGCATTTTGAGGGAAAAAAAGAGACAATCTTGGATTTTTTCAACATTCCATTGACTCTTTTTTTTTTTTTTTTTAAACAATAAAGCTTACAGCACCTGGTATTCCCAGGCGGTCTCCCATCCAAGTACTAACCAGGCCCGACCCTGCTTAGCTTCCGAGATCAGACGAGTTCGGGCGTTCTCAAGGTGGTATGGCCGTAAGCGGAAATCTGCTGCCAAAATTGGGCTATTTGAAGAAAAAAGTAAGAGACTCTTTCAGGCTAAAGAGACTCTTTCAGGCTTTCTGAAGAAACTCAGAGACTTTTCAGGCATTTTGAGGGAAAAAAGAGAACAATCTTGGATTTTTTCAACATTTCATTGACTCTTTTTTTTTTTTTTCTACAATAAAGCTTACAGCACCTGGTATTCCCCAGGCGGTCTCCCATCCAAGTACTAACCAGGCCTGACCCTGCTTAGCTTCCGAGATCAGACGAGTTCGGGCGTTCTCAAGGTGGTATGGCCGTAAGCGAAATCTGCTGCCAAAATTGGGCTATTTGAAGAAAAAAAATAAGAGACTCTTTCAGGCTTTTTTGAAGAAACTCAGAGACTTTTTCAGGCATTTTGAGGGGAAAAAAGAGACAATCTTGGATTTTTTCAACATTTCATTGACTCTTTTTTTTTTTTTTTTTTTTACAATAAAGCTTACAGCACCTGGTATTCCCAGGCGGTCTCCCATCCAAGTACTAACCAGGCCCGACCCTGCTTAGCTTCCGAGATCAGACGAGTTCGGGCGTTCTCAAGGTGGTATGGCCGTAAGCGAAATCTGCTGCCAAAATTGGGCTATTTGAAGAAAAAAAAATAAGAGACTCTTTCAGGCTTTTTTGAAGAAACTCAGAGACTTTTTCAGGCATTTTGAGGGAAAAAAGAGACAATCTTGGATTTTTTTCAACATTTCATTGACTCTTTTTTTTTTTTTTTTTTTTTACAATAAAGCTTACAGCACCTGGTATTCCCAGGCGTTCTCCATCCAAGTACTAACCAGGCCCGACCCTGCTTAGCTTCCGAGATCAGACGAGTTCGGGCGTTCTCAAGGTGGTATGGCCGTAAGCGAAATCTGCTGCCAAAATTGGGCTATTTGAAGAAAAAAAATAAGAGACTCTTTCAGGCTTTTTTGAAGAAACTCAGAGACTTTTTCAGGCATTTTGAGGGAAAAAAGAGACAATCTTGGATTTTTTCAACATTTCATTGACTCTTTTTTTTTTTTTTTTTTTTTTTTTTTACAATAAAGCTTACAGCACCTGGTATTCCCAGGCGGTCTCCCATCCAAGTACTAACCAGGCCCGACCCTGCTTAGCTTCCGAGGTCGGACGGGTTCTGGGGCAGGTTTACTCAAGGTGGTATGGCCGTACACGCGAAATCTGCTGCCAAAATTGGGATATTTGAAGAAAAAAAATTAAGAGACTCTTTCAGGCTTTCTGAACAGACTCAGAGACTTTTTCAGGCATTTTGAGGGGAAAAAAGAGACAATCTTGGATTTTTTCAACATTCCATTGACATTTACATTGACTTTTCTTTTTTTTTTTTTAAACAATAAAGCTTACAGCACCTGGTATTCCCAGGCGGTCTCCCATCCAAGTACTAACCAGGCCCGACCCTGCTTAGCTTCCGAGATCAGACGAGTTCGGGCGTTCTTTTTTTTTTTTTTTTTATTAAGTAATTTCAATCAATAAAATACAATAAAAAATACAGTAATGGAATGAATAGAATAAAAAATACAGGTTTTCCAAACATCATGTGAACAAACATCTCTACATTACATAATTTAAAAGACTTCTTCTCCTCCCGGCAGCTTCCACATTAGATCTTTTAAAACAGAAACAACTTTTGGGGTAAAAACATCATAAAAAGAATTCAACATATTTTCACATTTAAAATACACATACAATCTTCTAAAATATACTTCAGCTTTCCTTTTAAATACACTCCAGACATCCAACATGATTTTTTCTTTTTTAGCTACAGTTCTTCTCTCCCATATTGCACTTTTCATTAACATGACACACAGATTAATAAAACTTTTGTTTTGACACTTCTTTCCCACCCAAACATCACTATTCTGTTCCATTCCATTACATTTTCATCCCACTCCTCAGTCAAATCCTTAATTAAACATTTACATTTCTTTAAAAATCCCTCCAGCTCTTTACAATATAAAAACATATGTAAAATCCCCTCTTCCTTTTCCTGGCACACTTTACACATAGCATTTTGCTCAATTCCTATTTTGTTTAAAATTGCATCAGTAAAAATGACTTTATGCCTTATAAAATACTCCAAACATTCCAATTTTGTTTCCACACATCTTCCCTTCATGTTTCTCCATATGCTCTCTTTTTTTAAATCTTTGAAATTCTGCATCCAGTATGCATTTACAATAGGTTCCTTAAAAGCATCATCTCTAAAAGAACAATAAATCATTTTCACAGTACATTCCTTAAAATCATTCAACTTTCCGCCCAATTTCACATTAATACTTTTCTCTTTTGGCTCCCTTTCCATGCCCTCAATTCTTTTAATCCACTCTTCTGGTATTGCACTTTTAATTAATTCATATTTGTTAATTATTCCTTGTTCACTGTAATCCTCTTTTGCCTCCTCCATTGCATCTAAAATAAATTGTGTCGGTAAAAAGCCTTCTTTGAATTCATATAAAACGTCTCTCACTCTTGTTATCCCTACTTCCATCCACTTCTTTAAAAACAATTCTTTCTCTTGTTTTAAAATGTTTTTGTTTAAGAACAGAGGTTGATTTAAAATGTTTTCTCTCCCATGCGGATCGTATTCAACTTTGTCTAAAAATTTTCCCCATGCACTAAACATTTCTCTATAAAAACCTGGTAATCCTTCCGTCATCCAAATCTTTGTTTTCATCCATAAACTTCCATCCCCCATGTTAAAATTCCCACATTTGTTTAAAAAATATTCCATTGTCTTTCTCCATTCTGCGTTGCCCTCTTCTTGTAGGTATTTTTTCACTATTTTCACTCTCAAACTATTTTTCCTTTGTTCCACATCCATTAACCCTAACCCCCCCTTGTCTACTGCCCCTAAAATCGTGTTAAAAGCTATTCTCGCTGGCTTCCCCTCCCATAAAAAGTCGAGAAAACATTTTTTTAACCTCTTTTCTGTCCACAACGGCATCTCTGACACATATAAAACATACCACAGCTTGGAAACCATTAAAACATTCAATATTAAAACCTTCCCTTTTAAGTTTAAAGTTCTTAATTTCCAAAAGTTTAACCTTCTTTCTATTTCTGTTACCAGTTGCTCCCACATTTCATCTCTTACTTTCTTCTCATTTTTCCCCATTAAAATTCCTAAAATCCTCATTTCTTCTACTTCTTTGAACTTAAAACAATCTCTTAAAACCATTGCTTTACCAAATCTCATATATACTGTCTTATCCTCATTAACTTTACTACCCGATCCCTTACAATATTCTTCTACAATCTTCATAACTTCTTTGACACTCTCCTTTCCTTTTACTATTATCGTTGTATCATCAGCATACTGAAAAACCTTCCCTTCTGCTTTTTTTTCCTCAATTTCAATACCAGTTATTTCTTCTTTTTGTTTTATTGCCAATCCTAACGGCTCTGATACGAGTGAATATAATAAAGCTGAAAGTGGACAACCCTGTCTTATTGATCTTGTTATTTTAAAACATTCTGTTAAAAACCCATTACATTTTATTCTCGTTAGAGCCCCCTTATATAAAATCTTAATCCATTTGATAAAATCTCCCCCGAAACCAAAGCTATTTAAAACATCAAATAAATACCCATGTTCCACTCTATCAAAAGCTTTTTCAAAATCAAGATTAATTACATATCCATCTTCTCTCTTTTCTTTCATGTACCATATGGTATCTCTTATACTCAGTGTCGTATCTGCTATATCTCTTCCTTTTACTCCGTACGCTTGGTTTGTTTTGATTATACTTGGCATTACTTCTTTTAACCTGTTTGCTAAAACTTTTGCTAAGATTTTAAAATCTGTGTTTAGCATTGTGATCGGTCTGTAGTTCTTTAAATCTTCTTTTTCTCCCTTACTTTTATATATCAGCTTTGTTATCCCCATCCCCATTCTTTCATTGACTTCTTCTTTTTCAAAAATTTCTTTAAAAACTTCCTTTAAAATCTTGGTTAAAATCTCTTTAAAACATATGTAAAATTCACTTCCCAAACCATCTATTCCTGGACTTTTCTTTTTATTCAGCTGCTGTATTGCTCTTTCTATCTCTTCTTCTCTTATTTCTTGATTACATTCTTTTTTATCTTCCTCACTAATTTTTGCTTTTATCTGCTTCAACAATTCCATTTTTTTGTTTTCATCTACACCCCTTGTAGTAAAAAGATCTTCATAAAAATCTCTTATTTCTTCTAAAATCTTTTCATTCCCTTCTACAATTTCCCCATTTTTTCCTCTTATCTGTTTTATCTTTTCTGCTTTTCCTTTCTTTTTTTCCAAATCAAAAAAGAACTTTGTGCATTTTTCTCCCTCCACCGTATATTTAGCTTTGCTTCTTAATCTCGCTCCCTCATATTCTTTTTCCTCTATTTCTTTCAGTTTTTCCTCCATTTCTTTTATCTTTTGTACATCTTTATTTTCTTTATTCAATTCTTCTTCTAAGCTTTCCTTTATTTCTTTTTCTTTGTATTTTTTGCATTTACGTATTATACTACAATACTTTATCGAGAATTTTTTTATTAAAAACTTTACATTCTCCCACCATATTCTTTTATTTTCTTCATATATTTCATTTTCCTTTTCTTTTTCTATGATTTCTTTAACCTTTAAAATATAGTCTTCATTTTGTAACATTTTTGCATTTAAAACCCATATTCCTGGCCCTCTTTGCACTTTATTCGCGTCTAATTTAAAAAATAAAAACTTGTGATCACTAAAACTTGTGTCTTCATACTTAATATCTTCAATAAAATTCTCCAAATCCCTTGTACATAAAACAAAATCAATTCTTGTCCTACACACAAACTGCCCTACTATTTGTCTTCTTGAAAATTCTTTTTCTTTTTCATTTCTTTCTCTCCACACATCTATCATATTATTTTCTCCCATTAAAGCTTTTAATTCTTTTCTCCCCATGTCTGTTCTAAAAACCATTCCTTCTGCCATGTCTTGTTTACTGAAAACCGTGTTAAAATCCCCCATCATTATTACTTTCTTATAGTCTTTTACAATACTTCTTAAAACATTAAAAAACTCTTTCTTTTCCTTCTCCTCCGTTGGTGCATGTACATTCACTAAAATCAATTCACATCCTTCGTAATTTACTTCCACAGCCATACATTTCCCAATATTATCTGTGTACACCACTCTGTTTGTATTAAAAGCATCTTTTCTTATTAAAAAAGCCACCCCTCTTCCAAGCCTACCATCCCCATTATTATATAAAATCTCCCCTTCCCATTTCTTTTTATATTCTATCATCACATTATCTTTCCAATTTGTTTCTTGTAAAACAATAACATCTTCTCCTCTACACTTTTCTTTCACTCTTTCAAATTTGCCCATGTCCATCAGTCCTCGTGCATTAAAAGTTACACAATTTAAAACCATTAAAATAAATAAAAATAAATACCTAAAAACCATTAGTCTCCATTTTCTCCCTCAAGGTCCTTTAACACGTCATATCTGTTTGTACTCACATCTCTGCCCCTTATTGTAGTTTTTTTCGTACATTTTCCAAATTTGGTTCAAACTTCATTGACCTTCTTCTTATTTGTCCTCTTCCTCCTTTGTTGTTGTCCATGTTGTCCATCATTCTTTCATCTTTCTCCATATCATCCCGATACCTTTTACTACTGTCCGACATTTCCATTGCTGGCCATTGCATGTCCTGTTCCACTGTTTGTTCTTTATCCTTATTGTTCTCTTGTTCTCCTTCTTCCTCTCCATTTCTCGTTCCTTGGTCCGTTTCTTTTGTTTGTATTACTTTTTCCTCTTGTCCCACATCAGTTTGTCCTTCCTCCTCGTTGTTTCCTTCATGCACCTGTCCGTCCACCTGATTCTCCCTACCTCCTTCCTCATCCTCCATCCTACAGTCACATTTATTTAGAGTTTCTCTGCAATCCGGGCACCTGACAGCATTACAGTCTCTTGCAAAGTGTCCCCTCTCCTCGCATTTATAGCACTGGAAATCCGGGCAGTCTTTCAGTAAATGGTCCGGGCTCGTGCACAGCCGACAGGTTTTAACCTGGTGACTGTGCACCACCCTGAAATACTGTGGCCCTTCCGCTGTTTCCATCTTTGTGCTGTATGGCAGTGACGCCACCTCTTTGGGGAATCTCACTTTTAGGAACCTTGTTCCGTCCTCTATGTCAGTGCCCGGATAACATCTTCTTTTTATTTTTGTGATGGGAGTAACTCTCCATCCTTCCAGTTTTTCTAAAATTTCATCATCATCGAGATAGACGGGCAGGTGCATGAAGGAAACAACATAGTCCCTGTTTTGCAAATTTTTCACTTCACATTTCACTCCTTTTATTTCCAGTCCATCGGTAAGTTTGTCACACATTTCCTCTTTTTCCATTGTCAGTTCATATTCCTTTCCTTGTCTCGGTCTTAACGCTAAAATTCCACCATGTCCACATAAATCCGTTACAGCTTTAAAGATATCCTCTGCTCTTACCTCGGTCACGTTTTCCACATTAACAATCACTGTAGCCTCTTTTAAATATTTCCTTTCGCTGTTTTTGTTTCTAGCATCTCGGGTGTTTCCATCTCTCACTCGTGGTCGATTATCCTGTCCATTGCCGTTTGCCTTGCGTGTTCCTCCTGCCAGTCCATTGTCGTTTGCCTTGCGTGTTCCTCCTGCCAGTCCAGTATCGATAGCCGTGCCGTGATCCTCCTGCCAGTCCAGTGTCGATTGCCGTGCGTCTTCCTCCTGCCAGTCCAGTGTCGATTGCCGTGCGTGATCCTCCAACCAGTCCAGTGTCGTTTGCCGTTGATCCGTCCATGTTCGCAAAAAAAATAACAAAAACCACCCTCCAGCCAGCCAAAGCTGCTGTTAGGTGGTTTGAAAACAACAAAAAAAACAAACAAAAAACGAACTTAAAGTAACAAAAACTCACAAAACAAACAAG
>JAQIUQ010001205.1:0-23440 GCA_030378365.1 Hybognathus amarus | reverse complement strand
TTCAATGTCTTGGTTAGGTAGTCTGCTGATGGCTGCGTGGTACATGGTGACTTGCATAATACGTACTGCTGAAATATGTCATGTTGCGCCACTTTATAGACCAGGCAGAACAATCCTTCCAACCACTATAGATAGATTCTCAAATAGCTTACCTGATCTATCTAAGCTGCTCAGTGAACCCAAACAAACAGATGAATTAGAGGAAATGACTAGCAGTTTGAGCACCATTTTCTCTAGTACATTAGATATTGTTGCACCAATTAGATTAAAAAAGGTTAGAGAGAAAACTAAAGCACCCTGGTACAACAGTGCTACGCATGCTATCAAGAGAGAAACTCGTATCTTAGAGCGTAAATGGAAACAAACTAATTTAGAGGTCTTCAGAATCACGATGGAAAGACAGTATGTCACGTTATGAAAAAGGCTCTAAGAAATAGCCAGGGCTGAGCATCTCCGCAAACTAATAGAAGATAACCAAAATAATCCAAGGTTTTTATTTAACACCGTGGCTAGACTAACAAATAAACAGACATTCGCCAGAGCAAAATATACCGTTACAGTTTAGCAGTAATGATTTTATGAATTACTTCAATGAGAAAATAGAAAGCATCCAAAACACAATTATAAATGTACAATCCTCTATGGTTTCTTATGATTCAGCCTCAATTATGGCCCCTCTAGAACAACTACACCGCTTTACAACGATAGGACAGGAAGAGCTAAATAAACTTATCATTGCATCTAAACCAACAACATGTTTATTAGATCCAATACCCACTAAACTACTGAAAGAAGTGTTACCTGTAGTGGAAGAGCCTCTCCTCAATATTATTAACTCATCTTTATCTTTAGGTCATGTTCCAAAAATATTCAAGCTGGCAGTAATAAAACCTCTCATTAAGAACCGCAATTAGATCCAAATAACTTAGCAAATTACAGACCCATTTCAAATCTTCCATTTATGTCAAAAATACTAGAAAAAGTTGTGTCCGCTCAATTGTGCTCTTTTTTGCAAGAAAATGATATCTATGAAAAATTCCAGTCAGGATTCAGACCGCATCATAGTACAGAAACTGCGCTAGTTAAAATTACAAATGATTTACTTTTAGCTTCTGACCAAGGCTGTATCTCAATACTAGTCCTACTTGATCTTAGCGCTGCGTTCGACACTATAGATCATAAAATACTCTTGGATCGGACTACAAAACTACACTGGTGTTCAGGGACAGGCATTAAGCTGGTTTAGATCGTACTTATCTGGACCGTTCTCATTTTGTCTGTTTAAATGGGGAAAAATCAAAGATAACGCCAGTAGACTATGGAGTACCGCAAGGATCAGTTTTAGGCCCTCTGCTATTCTCAATATATATGCTGCCACTTGGTAATATTATAAGAAAACATGGAATTAATTTCCACTGTTATGCTGATGACACTCAACTATATATTTCATCAAGACCAGACGAAAACACTAACTCATCTAAATTGACAGAGTGTCTCAAAGATATAAAATGCTGGATGATGCGTAATTTCCTGCTATTAAATTCAGATAAGACGGAAGTATTACTTATTGGTCCAAAAAACTACTCACGAAACCTCCTACAATACAACTTTAATATAGATGGATGTCCCTGTTACTTTATCCACTACAGTAAAAGACCTGGGTGTTATACTAGACCGCAACTTGTCTTTCGAAAATCATATTTCATATGTTACAAGAACAGCCTTTTTCCACCTTAGAAACATTGCTAAGCTACGTAACATGCTATCTGTTTCTGATGCAGAAAAGTTAGTTCATGCATTTATGACCTCGAGACTAGATTACTGTAATGCTTTATTAGCCGGTTGTCCTGCATCCTCAATAAACAAGCTACAGTTAGTCCAAAATGCAGCTGCTAGAGTTCTTACTAGGTCAAGAAAATACGATCATATTACACCGATTTTATCATCTCTACACTGGTTACCTATTAAGTTCTGTATCAACTACAAAATACTACTACTGACCTATAAAGCCCTAAATGGTTTAGCTCCTATGTACTTAACGGACCTTCTTTCGCCCTACAATCCACCGCGTTCTTTAAGATCACTAAATTCAAGGCTTCTGGTCATTCCTAGGAAGTCCTAGGAATCTAAGTCCACTAAAGGAGGGAGGGCGTTCTCACATTTAGCTCCAAAACTCTGGAATAGCCTTCCCGATACAGTCCGAGGCTCTGACTCGCTGACACAGTTTAAAACTAGACTAAAGACGCATCTCTTTCAGTCAAGCATTCACATAATGCTTACCTTTTATTCCTCTGTTATACCATACAGAACCGTTTGCCACTGACCCTGCATTACCGCGGCAGTGGGCTCGACAGCCTTTTAGACAAACGGTTCGAGCACATAGGCACGTATGGTTGGGTTGCGGAGAGTTTGCGAGATAGTGATTTTCTAACACCGACTCCTGTATAATGGAAATCATTATGAACATCAGCTATGCTAATTATTTCCCATCTGCCTTTCTGCTGTTATCTCGGGACGTTTGTCCCGAGAAAAGTGGCGTTCGTCAGGTCCAGCTTTGTATCCAGCCTCTCACGGGGATTTCAGATGCCCCAACACCTGTGAAGAGACGACTCAACGCTGGCGATATGTTATGGCGCCGTGTTACATATAAACAATACTTATATTTAATATTTATATATAAACAATATGAATGTAAGCCAGAGGAGAACTGGCCCCCGACTGAGCCTGGATTCTCCCAAGGTTTTTTCTCCATCCAATCTGATGGAGTTTTGGTTCCTTGCCACTGTCGCCTTGCTTTGCCTGCTTTTGGCTTGCTTAGTTGGGTTTATTTAACATTTAATAATATTATTGATCTGTGTTGTACTACTTTCATGTTATCACTGTGAAGCTGCTTTGATACAATCTGTATTGTGAAGCGCTATATAAATAAATTTTACTTGACTTGACATGCTACCAGATGCCCACCGAAGGGAGGACTTCGAATGCGCATGTGGCCGCATAGGGACTACACATGGAGATCACTGGAGGGCCAACTGCAGGTGGCTAGACTTTTAACTCCAGGGGTGGCAGATGGCTTTGCCAGAGGGAAGACACCTGCTCAGAGAGGCTTACAGTGGAGAATACACATGAGACAGTTACCAGAGGGAACCGTGCACACGGAGGCACCTAGCCGGCACCATAGCGTTTTTCGTTAGAGCAGTGGTGCCCGCATCATGAGTGCTGGAGGACTCAGGGTTAGCCGAGGCTACCTGAGAAATATCGCACTTATCCAATCCGAGGAGTGGAATGGCGAGCAAGCGAAGACACTTTAAGCGGTTCCTAGGGGGGCGCTTGCGCGTGCGGCGACTCGAAGCTACAGGTGTCGGTGTGCTCGTTGTGTTTGTCAATTGTTTCTCGTGTTTTTGTGCGTCTTAAGAATAATTTTTTTCCCCAAACACGGTTGGATGCGGGATTTTGATTTAGACCCTACTGAGCTGAAAAACGAGGAGGCTAAATGGAGAAAATGGGGATTATTGTTTTACTGACATTGATCCACCTGAGCTTGTGTGTTTTCAAATCACCTCAGGATTCGGCAAGAATCCAATATTCCATGAAATGGGAAAAGGCACAGGTTATTAAGACGAAAGACTGGTCTGCAGAGGCTACGTCACGTTTAAAAGGGTGTCTGGATTAGAGTTCTCGAACGGGTTCGGTGTCGGCCAGACAAAACCCGACGGGACCCGCGGGGTTCGGGCCGGGTTCGAGGTAAAAAATATAAGCAAATGACTCGGGGTCGGAATGAGACCTCGGGCTTAATCTTTTCCACCCAGTAAAAAAACAAACAAATTATTATAATCATCGCTGCTGTTCACCGTAAAGAAAGTCTGGCTGCTGCGTGCAAAGTCCATCGCGGGTGGCTGGCAGAGAGGAGAACACGCCTCAGTCTATCCACTGTGGACGCACTGATCTTCCTCCACGATGCCTATTATAAGCATATGATTATGTTTGTAGGCTAGGTCTATTTTGTTTCAAAACTCGATAGCCCGCCTGCTGGTTTCAGAAACGCGGTCGGAAGACTGGGAAAAGGAAAAGAGAATCTGACTGCGTGAGAAACCTGACAGGAGTCCCGCTCTCGGTCGAGCTTTATACTCATTGGCGCGAGCTTCAAAAGCAGCACTGGATGCAACGGTGATGCTGACCTGACGATATTGTTGATGGACTAGTAAGTCAACCTTTCTAAGTTTGTGCTCATTTTATTTTGTGATTTTACCGGAATGGATAGACGCTGCAGCGGCAATAGACTGTACTGAGCGCGTGCGACGTCCGGAGTCGGGCCGCGGGCTGGGTTCGGGCGGATCATTCATGTTGATGTGTCGCGGGTTACATCGGGTCGAGGCTTCAAAAGGCCACGGGCCAGGTCGGTCGGGTAATGATTTTCAGGCCCGTTGAGAACTCTAGTCTGGATTGTACAGATTGGACTGTTTTTATGGACTTTGGCTCTGACATTGATCGAGTAACAGATGAAATTTGTAGTTACGTGACGTTTTGTGAGGACATGTTAATACCTGTGAAATCATATTAAGAAATTCCCAGAACAGTAAACCATGGGTTACAAAATCAATTAAGATTCTTCTGTCGAGAAAGAAATAGGGCTTTTGAAGAGGGAAATATTGTTGAGCATTATGGCTAGAAAGAAATTAAGTGTGAAATGAAAGAGGGCTAAAACAGTATATAAGGAAGATCTTGAGTTTAAATTGAAAGAGGGGAATTTAGGTTCTGTCTGGGAGGGGATGCATGTAATCACAGGTCAGGATAAGAGGAAAATAAATAATCCAATTAGTTTAAACGATTCAGTTCAGATGCAGCTTTATCACAGGAATTTAATAAATTTTATTTGAGATTTGATGCGTATGATTTCAAATCTGAAATTGAAGATCTAAAAAATAAGTGTTGGATAAATAGAGAGTTTGGTTGTGTCCCTTTTGATGTAGGGGATGTGAAAACAGTTTTTAAACAATGTAAAACTAGGAAGGCCCCGGGGCCTGATAATATAGGAGAATGTTTACTTAAGAATTGTGCGGAACAGCTAGGATTTTATAAAATTTTTGTCTGGTCCCTACAAATATAAAAAGTACCTGCACGGTGGAAGCAGTCTACTGTTATTCCATTGAAAAAAAAGCAAAATGCACAGTTGGTAGATGATTTTAGACCTGTGGCGACTTACATCCT
The DNA here is from genome assembly GCA_030378365.1 of Hybognathus amarus. Taxonomy (NCBI): domain Eukaryota; kingdom Metazoa; phylum Chordata; class Actinopteri; order Cypriniformes; family Leuciscidae; genus Hybognathus; species Hybognathus amarus. The sequence continues at coordinate 18,232 of JAQIUQ010001205.1, read as the reverse complement.
TCGTGATGAAATGCCTAGAAAAATTAGTAAAGAGAGAAATTATGAAAAAGCGTTTTTTAGTCCCTCTTCAATTTGCGTACAGAAATAAACGAGGTGTGGAAGATGCTGTTGCAACTCTCTTACATTTAGTATTTCAACATTTAGAGAAACCGAAAACTTTTGTCAAATTACTTTTTATTGATTTTTCATCTGCTTTTAACAATATTCAGCCACATATTTTAGTTGACAAACTTATCAAGGAATTTGGGTTGGATTTCTATTTGGTAGGATGGATTTTAGATTTACTTGTTCAGAGAAGACAGAGAGTCAAAGTAAACGACTGTTATTCTGAATGGTTGGTGTCCTCCACTGGGTCACCTCAAGGATGCGTCCTCTCTCCTTTATTATTTATTCTGTACACTAATGACTGTAAGAGTGGTTTTAGTAATAGGCACATCTTAAAATTTGCCGATGACTCTGTAATTGTTAGCTTATTGAGTGAGGAGGATTCTATGCATGGTCCTGTGGTAGATGACTTTGCTCAGGGCCGGCGATTGCTCTAGCGCGAACTAGGCGGTTGCCTCAGGGCGCCAAATGTGTTGGGGCGCCGCCGGGCGCGCGCTCTGATGTCGCCCTTGACCTACTCTGCTACTCCCCGTTAATCGAGAAATCACAGAGTTAGAATGAAAAAAAAAGAAAAATGTTTATTAAACATGGTCATCCTAAGGCGCCCCTCAGCCACACTTTTAATTACTTAATTACTGATTATTAGACTGAATTGATGATTATTGTCGAATCCGGGGGTTGCGTTACGTTGGGCAAGTGCTCAGCTGCTGTCGCGTTGATCGGAAATTAAGCGGTATAAATAAAACCCTCTGGTCCACAGGGACGAACACAGAGAAAGCAACACAATAAAAAGAAAGTCCAGTTTAAAGGTTACCCTTCTCATCTCAGCCATAAAGCGTCAAACGCAATAAATCAGGTGTAGCAGCCTACTTGAGATTCCCGGTGACCGACGTGCTTTTTGGGCCGAGACATCTCACAGCCTACTTTTATTATTTTTTGTCTTAACGGCCCATGAAACTCGTACATCGGCAGCCCATTCGTTTTGTTTTGCTTAATTGGCTATGTGCACAAGCGTAGTTTTGGAACTTCCGCTTTTGTCAGAAGTCGGCACATCAGTTTCCGAGTTTACGACTGTTCATCCGCATCCGCTGTAAACAAACAATATACAGTGCTGCTTTTGTACGAAAATAAGAGTAGTTAAACACATCTAAGTTTCTAAGAACTGTAGGTGTATCTATCAACTAACGTCCGTTTCACACATACCCCGTTTGCAGTGTGTGTTGCGGTGCAGGAGCAACGGGTGCTGCAGTGCTTTCACATATGATGCGTTTGCAGTGAATCTCTGATCGCGGCTGTGCCACAAATGCATACTTACTATTTTTATTTAAAATCCAGAAGTTTTGCTGCAACTTTTGTTTAAAAAAAGTTGTCAGCATTACGATTCTCTTTCTACACACTCTTTAATGGACGTATGCATGTATGTAAGGGCTATTATTCCATGCTTTACTCATATTAAGTTGCTCAAGCAAGTGGTCAAATTTACTTTATTAAAATGGCAAATATTTTATATTAAAACTTCAAATTGACAAAAACAGCCGACTCACATGCCTTTTCTTTTGCATTTAAATAGCCTACAATAGATCCTGCATGTCACAAAACTTGTTTTTCCACCTCCTTTCACGAATGATACGAGCGTTGTTCATTATGTTTTTCTTGATTTACCCCGGTCTTGACAAATGTCTTCCGATGACTGTGAAAATAGTAGTACCGGTATATTAAATGCATTTATGGTGAAATTACTACATTTTCAGGTCAATCTTTGTGCATTTTGACCACGAAACATGTCACTTTAATGCAGCACAGCAGAAATAGATTCGGTGCAGTAACGATCGCTGCACTGCTGTTATATTATAGCATATGTGCCGCATCTGGAGCGGTGTGAAAAGTGAAAGCCCTAACCTGTTAACATGGTACGTGGAGCACTGCTGTGTGCCACTCTGCTTCAAGTCGCTAACAGCCATTTGAGCTTCCACTGCTTCCGAAAAACACCAACCTTCGTGCGCAGTGGCTGCACAAAATAGATATTTTAGGGCGACGCGCAAAAAAAATTTGTGGCACAGCCGCGATCAGAGATTCACTGCAAACGCATCATATGTGAAAGCACTGCAGCACCCGTTGCTCCTGCACCGCAACACACACTGCAAATGGGTTCTGAAGAAGGACTACATGAGCCTGATCGAGACGGTATGCACCACAGCGCCTAAAGCAACGATCATCGGGTCCGGACCGCTTCCCACGTACAGACAAGGTTCAGTAGACTTTTTGCACTCAATGAATGGTTAATGTTAATGTGTAATGAACAGAAACTGCTCTTTGTAAATTTTCCAGCCGAGTGAGCAGCAGACCTAAATATGAACGCGTTCAGGCACAACACTGACCGTTAGTTAGTAGCTGGATTAAACATGGTTAAAATGCTAGCCAAACAGTGTAAAGTTGAGACTGTATTTCATTGTAGACTAAAAGGTCCAACAGCGGGATGCCGTTGTCTGAAGAACAACAGACGGACGGTGCGTTGTGGTGCATTTAAAGTTTTTGTAAAATATCATTTTCCCATCTGGTGGTTGTTTTTGTCGTTCAACAGCAATTTACTAGTGAAATACGTTATTGTTAGAAGTTCAATTAAATAAAATATAATAAATCTTATATAAAATAATTTAATCATTTAAAGTTTTTTTCTCCTTTTTTGTGATAATTAGGTTATGTCCTTTTGTCTTTGTCCGTCAACAAACAAAACAAACCAAAAATACATGTTTCAGGACATTTTTTGAGAGGATAAAATGTTTTTGTTGAGAAAGTTTGTCTATGTTAAGTAATTATCATTTCTTTTACATTTTATCTTTCAAATAGAGGTTAAAAACCAAGCAAATATCGGCCAAAATAAATTGGCAGCATTAATCGGCCATCGGCCGACCCGGATTTCAAAAGATCGAGTATCGGCATCGGCGAAGAAAAAACATATCGGTCAAACCTCTTACAGGAGTGTACCGAAGACGTGGTTCGTGCAATATGGGATGGAAGTAAATTAGCCAAACTGAAAGATGTACCATGGGTGGCGGCTCTCAACATCTCTTTCTAAAGCCGACTTATCCCCTCATTTGATCACTTGACCGCAATGAGTCACGATGAGCTTGTGGAGGCACAACATGCAGATGAAGCCATCAGTGAAATGATCAAGTTAAAAGAGGCGGGTACACCTTTAACTGACGAGATATGGAAAGCGGCTAGCCTAGTGGAGCCACTAGGAGACTATTTCATGAATGGGGAAAGTTGGTTTTGGAGAGTGATCTCTTGTACAGATGTGCTAATGAAAGAAGGCAGTTGGTGCTCCCTGCTAAGTACAAAGACATTGTCTTGAAAAAACTCCATAATGAAATGGCCCATGTTGGATACGGAAAGAGTCCTCAATCTTGCCAGAGAGAGATTTTATTGGCCCTTCATGGCTAGAGAGATCGAAGAACATATCACAAGGAAATGTCCATGCATAAAATCCGGAAGAAACCAGTTACTCATGTTCGCGCGCCAATGGGTAGCATCACATCAAGCTCTCCACTGGAGTTGGTGTGTATAGACTATCTACACCTAGAGACCAGGGGTTACGAATATATCCTTGTAGTTGTCGATCACTTTACGAGATTCGCCCAAGCTTTTCCAACAAAGAACAAGAGTGGGAAAACGGCAGCTGAGCGCATCTTTAATGATTTCATCCTCCGCTTCAGGTGTCCATCAAAGTTACACCACGACCAAGGCCGTGAATTTGAGAACGAGCTCTTCGCACATTACAACAGTTGTCAGGCATCCGTCATTCGAGAACATCACCATACCATCCCCAGGGGAACCCGGCGGAACGGTTTAATCGGACAATACTCCAGATTCTAAGAACGTTGACAGAGAAAGAAAAGGAACGATGGAAAGATCAAATCCCACAAGTCATTCATGCAATTGTACTCGGCACAGAGTCGACAGGCTACTCGCCTTTCTTCCAGATGGTCCTCATTATTGGATGAGGGTACCAGGAGAAAAGATAAAGGAGATACCCGTGAAGTCCCACCACAACGACCAGTAACCTCTCTGAGCCAGCCAACTTCAATACCCGTTACATGTACATCCAAACACTGATCAACTGCCATGCTTCGGCTGCAAATGGAGGAAACAGTATTATGTCATTGAACGTGGGCTGGCATATGCAAATATTTTGAGTCGTAGAGGGGCGTAGGAGCCATTATACGGACATGTCCCCCCCACATTTCAAAATCTACGTTTTGTCCCCTCCACTATTTCCCAATGTAGGATTTTGTTTTGCATTGCCTGCCTATCTCTGCCAATTTTGGAGTCTCCCAATTAATCCATTCTGCAACTTTTAAATACATAATTCAATTTTTAAAAAACGGCCGGTATTCTTCAGCTGTTTATGTCGTCAGCCGACCATGATCGTGGCATCGCGCACCGCTCGCGCATGCGCATCTAGGTGACACGGATAAATGTACGCATTATGTTCCTGGGAGATCTGTAGTTGCACGGGATGTGGAAGCGCGCAAAAGTTCCAGAAATGTACAAGTGCCCTAGCCTTGAATGACAGGGTAAGGAAAATAAGACTAAACCAAAATTAAATAACCAAGACTGGTTGGATGTTTTGAGCATTTTACTTCAGACACCGGATTATCAGCAAACTGCCAAGAGAACTGCTAGCTGGCTACTCAAAATAAACTAGCAATCTATTCAGTAAGCATATTTGTGTTTGTGTGAAAAACTTGAAATATAATTGCTAGACCCACTTTTAGCTAACAAGCAACCTTCCACAAGGGGTAGATTGATTTTATTTTTTAGTATTTTATAGTTAATGGAAATCAAATCAACAATTTATTTGAGTTAATCAGTACATGACTGATTAACAGTAATGTAAACGCTAAATGCCCTAATACATGTTGATACTACAACAATGCAAAGTATATGCTCTTAACCTTGCGGTTTTCCAGGTGTCCAGGTGTACGCAATGTCTGCCCTTGATAAATCCGCGGCCGATAACGATCGTCATTAGAATAACAAGCCCTTATATATTTAAGTCTCCGCTCCCCGCACGCCCTCATTTTACGCAAAGAAGAGAAACTTCTCCGACGTGGAGCCGAAATTACCTATCACAATGCATTATTTTACAGCACGTCTTTTGAAATTAGCATTCAATTTCGAATCATGTCACATGTATAATAGTGATTAGGGATGCACCGATACCACTTTTTGGAAAACGAGTACGAGTACGAGTACTTGCATTTCAGTACTCGCCGATACCGATACCGAGTACTTATTAAAAAAAACATGATTTAAAATCAGTTTTAACTATTTTTCCAATTTATTTAATTATATTTTATTTCATTTTATATATATATATATATATATATATATATATATATATATATATTTTTCTTTCTTTCTTTTTTTTCCAAATAGTTAAATAAAAAAAATTCAATTCAATGACTATTATTTATGATGGTACATTTATGAAAGCATTGAAGGCTACATGCTGTTTATACGAAAATATTGATGATATTGAGTAGGGATGCACCAGATACCGGTATCGGGTATCGGCCTCGATACCACATTTTTTAAAGTACTCGTACTCGTTAAAAGTCCACCGATACCGGGGACCGATACCACGGTCTGAGAAATGGGTTAATCACAGGCGCCGAGTGCCCGCCCCAGGCCCCGGCTGCAGCTCAGAGCGGGGAGAAGGCGAGACGAGACCTGTCAGCCGCGTGGACCAAGTCGGTACTAAAAAAATGTAAACGTCACGGTACCAAGTCCCGGTGGTACCGAATACCTGATCAAACCCAGTTCCGTTTGCACATGCATGCACGAAGGGCGTGAAGTTGCGTCATCATCATGAAAGCGCTGAGACATGGCGACCGGCGGCGCTGCTGATGTGTGTCTGTGTATATTAAACTGCCAAACGACTGTTTAAATATAAAACCTGCATGTTCTGCTTGTCTCTGTGTGAATGAACAGTGCAGACGCGCGGTTTCATTTAACGTTAGCTACCTCTCACACACACTGAAGCTCGAGTGACGCTCGCGCTGTTCTCCGTCTCTGCTGCCTCACGATATGATGACATGATTCATGATTTCATCTCCGAGAGTCACTTCATGAGTAACGGTAGGTATTTTACCGTTTCATTTGAGAAAAAGATCGTCATATCATTTCTTTTACTAGGTGTTTCTCAATGTCAAGGATACTTCCCTTTGACATTGAGAAACGCCCAGTGTCTATGTATCAGACACGCACAGAAACTCAAAGGTCTTCACGGCAACCCGTCAAAATAAAAGTTTGGTAAGAAATTGACAGAAATAATTATATTAGGCTACTGTACAATAGATTTAACTACGTCTCTATTAATCAAAATTGCTACTACTAATAATGTGTGCATAAGGTTGCTTTTTCTCTTGATTTTTTTATAAGCAATATTTCTCAATATCATCAATATTTTCGTATAAACAGCATGTAGCCTTCAATGCTTTCATAAATGTACCATCATAAATAATAGTCATTGAATTGAATTTTTTTTATTTAACTATTTGGAAAAAAAAGAAAGAAAAATAAGATATATATATATATATATATATATATATATAAAATGAAATAAAATATACTTAAATAAATTGGAAAAATAGTTAAAACTGATTTTAAATCATGTTTTTTAATTAAGTACTCAGGTATCGGTATTGGCGAGTACTGAAATGCAAGTACTCGTACTCGATACTCGTTTTCCAAAAAGTGGTATCGAGTGCATCCCTAATATTGAGAAATATTGCTTATAAAAAATCAAGAGAAAAAGCAACCTTATGCACACATTATTAGTAGTAGCAATTTTGATTAATAGAGACATAGTTAAATCTATTGTACAGTAGCCTAATATAATTATTTCTGTCAATTTCTTACCAAACTTTTATTTTGACGGGTTGCAGTGAAGACCTTTGAGTTTCTGTGCGTGTCTGATACATAGACACTGGGCGTTTCTCAATGTCAAAGGGAAGTATCCTTGACATTGAGAAACACCTAGTAAAAGAAATGATATGACGATCGTTTTCTCAAATGAAACGGTAAAATACCTACCGTTACTCATGAAGTGACTCTCGGAGATGAAATCATGAATCATGTCATCATATCGTGAGGCAGCAGAGACGGAGAACAGTGCGAGCGTCACTCGAGCTTCAGTGTGTGTGAGAGGTAGCTAACGTTAAATGAAACCGCGCGTCTGCACTGTTCATTCACACAGAGACAAGCAGAACATGCAGGTTTTATATTTAAACAGTCGTTTGGCAGTTTAATATACACAGACACACATCAGCAGCGCCGCGGTCGCCATGTCTCAGCGCTTTCATGATGATGACGCAACTTCACGCCTTCGTGCATGCATGTGCAAACGGAACTGGGTTTGATCAGGTATTCGGTACCACCGGGACTTGGTACCGTGACGTTTACATTTTTTAGTACCGACTTGGTCCACTCGGTGCATCCCTAATAGTGATGATGATGATGATGTGAAGTACCATTCATTCACATTAATAATTGCATTACAATTTGTAATATTCTTCTTATTATGATTTATATTACGCTTAAATTGTTATTTAGAAGAAGGATGTCGTTATTATTATTTGTATTATTATTATAATTTAAAAGAAGAAGAATGTATTTTTTATTATTTTGTCAGTCTGAATTATTTTTTGGTCATTGAAAGCCTTTCATTAGGCTACCGAGTCTGTGCGCACCTGGATAATCCTGAAACGTCAGGGTAACGCAACTGAAGGAATACATAGGCTATGCTTACAAATCAAATGCTTTGGTAAAGTCACACAAATTAAACATTGAAGTCCACGTTGCACAAAAATAAACACTGAAGTTTATAATTACTATGTTGTTTTTTTGTGGGTCATAATATATCTTTTAGTTTGTCAGTGCGTTATGTGGTGTTAGTAATTTTTCTGCGCATGTCCTCACTAACTCAAAACGTGCGTACACCACCTCCTGAGCTGGTGTAGGATTTGTAGCATGCCGTACGCCCACATTGATAAATCTCAAACTCACTGTGGTTTTGGGTGTACGCAAGGTGTACGCTGGAAATTTGCTGTACGCACTTTTGATAAATGAGGGCCAATGTTCTTGTTCGTCATCCAGGACCAGGGCAGTCTGTTGGGATGGGACTGGTTTGATGCCCTGGGAATACCAGTGGGAGGAGTACACAGGGTATAGCTGCATAGAAAAAATACTGACTGACTTCAGGCATTCTTCAGACCGGTACGTTTTCGTATCCACTTCAAGATCCTCCTTTCTTCAGAGCCAAGTACGTTTTCGAATCCACTACAAGATCCTCCTTATCACATCCAAAGCACTCCATGGTCCTAACCCCAGTACTTTCTAGGTAAGTACTGCACTGTAAAAGGAAGCGTTACCAAACTGCCTTTTGGTCTGTTAAAGGGATAGTTCACTTTGAAATTCATTTTTGATATGTTTTAGCTTACCTCAAGGGCATCCAAAATGTAGGTGTCTTTGTTTCCACAGTATTTTCAATTTTTATATTTTTTGGTCAAACCGTTGTTGTCTATCAGTCATAATGCAGGTTTAGGGGTGCACCCTCAGTTCACCTTAAAGAGCCTGCACAGAGAAGTCAAAATTAAACATGATTTAATGACTCGTAAATGTAAGTACACATTGATGGACTAAGACACGAAATGAGCAGTTTGTGTGAGAAAATGAAAGTATTTATTTATATTTATTTAGAAAAGGGACAGTGTAAATTAATTAACATTCTTAAATGTAAATGTACCCAAATTAGCCTGAAGGCTAGTTTTCATTGGTAGTCCCTTTGCCAGATGTTTTTAGGCTCAAAACTAGAAATAAAGATTTAAACATTACACTACAACAGTCATAAAATTAGAAGTATACAAAAAGACTTTATACACACACACACACACACACACACACACACACACACACACACATATATATATATATATATATATATATATATATATATATATATATATATATATATACACACACACAATTAAACCAAAAATGATTTGGTTAAATATGAATAAATATGTATATAATAAAATAAATAATAAGGTTAGTAATAATAATAATAATGGAGAAGCAGCGTTAATGTTCACATTGTTGGTTAGGAAGTAGCCATTTCTTAACTATTTTAAGCTCAAAATAGTTAAATGATGAGCACTCTCTAATTGATTGAGGTAAAGTATTCCACTGATGTGAAACTTTGTGTGAAAACATACAAGAGATACTGAGATTTACAGTATATCGTTTTTACCTCGTGTAACCACAGCCACGGCCTGCACATGCGCCGGAAGTGATCGCTTGCGCATGTCAGCCACTCATTGTTTACACAGAGATTTTCGGAAGTTTTACCTTTCACTGTGAAGATCTAAACATAATTAGATATACAGGAAATCACAATGGAAGATGATTTCGATATATCTAAATATGTTTAGTGAAAGGTAAAACTTCCGAAATCGCTGTGTAAACAATGAGGCGTAGACAGGGCCGGCGATTGCTATAAGCGAACTAGGCGGTTGCCTAGGGCACCAAATGTGTTGGGGGCGCCACGGGCGCGCGCTCTAGTGTCGCCCTTGACTTACTTCACATTCTCTCCTACTCCCCATTAATCGAGAAATCAAAGTTAGAATGAGAAGCGAAAAAAAATGCTAAAAATCAATCTCGCCTAGGGCAACCAAAGGGATAGAGACGGCCCTGGGCATAAACGCGCAAGCGATCACTTCCGGTGCATGCACAGACTGAAGCGCCCGTACCTTCAGATCAGTTGGACGTGGCTGTGGTTACACGAGGTAAAAACGTCCTCTCGCCAGGCGTTCTTTGAGGAGGACGATTCGGTTCGCGTTCCCCGAGGTGCTTGTCCCGCTGCTGCCAAGGCACAATGGAGGCTTTCATCTTGGGGATTGCAAATGGATCTAGTAGCGGGGTTTGAGATGAGTCCCGCCCTTTCTCAATCCTTACCTGCTGGATCCGATGTCTCTGCCCAGGAAGGAGCCCGCGCTGCAGCTTTTCCTTCTCAGGTTGAACTATCCAGTTCTGAGGAATGGGATGTCGTTGATATGGGTGATTATGAGTTTTCGCCAGCTCATACTGTACCCCTGCTGATGAGGAGCTATTGGAGGTTTTATCTTGTGCTGTTGCTAAGTTAAGTATTGAATGGCCAGCTGATGATTATGAAGTTGATTCTAGAAAAAGTCTGTTAGATGAATGATTTTTATCATCAAGATCATGACCAGCACGTCGGGAACTCCGTTTTTCCTGATCTCCACACCGAGGTGTTGAAATAGTGGATTAAACCGGCATCTTTCAGAGTTCATAATCCACAAACACACAATTATAGAAAAGTTCAAGGGACTGATCACTATAATTATTTGACAATGCCTTGTGCGGAAGAGGCGCTTGCGAAGCTATCTCTCCCCCGAGTAAGCGTCATCACTGAAAGCCCCAACATTAGGCTACGCACCAAGCCATTAAAAAACACTTCATTGTTGGTGGGTAAAGCATATTCGGCAGTAGGTCAGGCTGTGGCATGCTTACACACAATGTCAATATTACAAGCATGGATGATTGTGAGGAAGTTAGTGCTGACGCAATTCGAGAATTGCTTCGCACGTCAGATCTATCTCTCCGGGCCACCAAGGAGATGGCCAAATCTGTGGGCCGCTCTTGGTGGCCATGGAATGTCATTTATGGTTAAATCTCACTGATATTAAAGACAAAGATAGGTCTGTTCTTCTGGACACACCGCTTTCACCTACAAGTCTGTTCAGCGACTTTATAAATAGATTCCAGCAGAAACACAGCATCGATCGGGTGCCTCCTCAATCGCGAGTTCCTAAATGTGGCGGTCGCAGTCCAAGTGTTAGTGGTAAACAGGATCTGAGGACTATTATCACTAAGAGAGCTTGGCCTAAGAAGAAGTCCTGACGACAGGGCTGAAACAATTTTGATTCTTGGTGCCCTCCGATTCTCTGTTGCCACTTCGATTGTTTTTTTATTTATTTTTTGTTTATTTCTCATTGGGCATTTCAATTTAATGAAACATACTGTTGTTTATATTGTGTTTTGTTTTTCCTAAAAAGATACGAAAAATAAAAATACTTTCCGTATATTTAATATTTACCATTGATGTTTTGAGTGATTATTCTTTTTTTGTTGTCTCTTTGTGTATCATTAGCATTTTTTCCTCCAGAGTTGCACTTAATCTTCTGTGACTGGTAATCTTCTATACTTAGTTTAAGCTTGTGATTTAGCATACATTTAATTAGCAGGTTAGGGTCAGGTGTTGTCGATTATCGAAAGGTAAAAGCAGTGTCGAAAATCAACGCTTATCCAATGCCCAGGGTTGACGATTTGGCCCTATCGGTTGGGTAAAGCTCAATTTAGTTCGACACGGGATTTGAAAAGGGAAACGTCAATGTTCCAAGAGAAAATGGCTGTTTGGATCACACCAATTTGCAGCGCTTCCTTATTTTATTCAGGGCTCCACCTACGTTTCAGTGCCTCATGGACAGTGTCTTCCATCCCCACCAGGCAAACGCCACAGCCAACCTTGATGACATCATTTACATTAATGATTGGCAGCGGCACATGTGACACACAAGGGCAGTTCGGAGGTCGCTGCCCATGGCGGGACTCGCAGCAAACTTAATGAACTGTGCAATTGGACAAGAGGAAGTACAGAATCTGGGCTTACACACAGATCATGGGCAGGTGCGACCGCAAATTGTCAACTGCCTGAGTGAGACCTACTACGAAACAGGAGGTGAGAGAGTTCTTGGGACTGGCTAGCTATTAAAGACGCTTTGTGCACAACTATTTGGATGTCACCAGCCGCTTGACTGATCTCACTAAAAAGAAAGCACCAGATCTGGTCCAGTGAACTTCTAGCCAAGTGAAGGATGCACTATATTGAAGACCTTTGTTACACTCTCCTGATTTTTCTCTTAGTCAGATGCATCAGATTAATCGCAAACGGATGCATCAGACTGGGATTTGGGACCCGAGTTGTCCCAGGAGCTGGAAGAATGGCCTAAGTCAGGCAGTGGAAATATGTGGCGAGGGGGCGTGATTATGTGGATTTAGTACCTTGCATGTGGATATAATCTGCGTCTCAAATGTGCTTTTATAGCAGTTTTCAACCACCAAAATGTATCGCCCAAATTTATACCAAGCAATTGTTTTAATTTATGGTGTCTAGATCATACCTGTAAATGCACAGTCAGTAAAGTTTTGAAGCAATTTTCTTTTATTATTATTCTTTTATTATTGCCTCTGTATAATGCCTATTGCCTATAAGAATGTAGAGTTTATAAGTGCAGCTCTGCTTTATGTATCCGCTATACCTACTGGCAAAGAGTGAATTTGCATATTTGAATTTGATGTCCTAAGAGGCTTTATGGGATAAGAGTGAAGGAGAGACATGAAACAACAAAGAAAAAGACTTGGGCACATGATCAAGAAAGGACCAAGCCGGTAATTGAACTTGGTAATGCTATTGAGAGACATATTGGAGTTCTGCCCATGAGGCTATTGCTTTAACAAAACTGAAAACTTCAGGCAAATTCAGAATTTTATTATTTTTTAAAACTGAGAAAAACACCACATAACACTATATTGTATATTTATAGTAGATTATATTCAAAATATGCATCCTATCCCCACTTAAAAAAAGTCTGAGTTGATAATTGATCTTATGACCTCTGATGCTTATTGCCTTTTTCTCTTTTCTGGTTCTTCATTATATCCCTCGTGTCCTCTCTTTTTCATCTTGTTCTTCAGCTCAGTTTTCTCATCTTTCATTACAGGAACCTCTTCTCTCAGCTTCTGAAACTTCTTTAGATCAGCACAAAAAAGTACCTGAGAAACAATAAGAGGCCATCAATGTGAAAAAATATATATATATATAAATATTATCATCCAATGAAAGTTGTACAATATTACTCACAGACTGTGCCCAGCCAGCATAGGGACCCCAGACTTTTCTAAAGAAGTCACCTAGAAAAATAGGATCAAAGATATACCTCATTTACTTTGCATTTAAAGTAAATTTTAACTTTAACTTTTTTTTTTTTTTTTTTTAAGAAACGCGAGTGGAGTTTGTCAGTTCAAAACTCACAGGCACAAATTGCTAGACTGTTGTGTGTGGTTGCAGGCAGCGTATATTATGGATACTAACTAATCTCTTTGTAGACTCTATCAGTCAGGGTCTTCTGGCTGTTACTGGCAGCAAAGTTGTAGTCACGTTTGGCGATCTGCCACACATGTGTGTCCACAGGGAAGAGCCTCAAACTTGTCCAGTGACATCAGACATACACAGTCAGCCACCTGATCCCAAGCAAACATATATTTCAGATGTAACACCGATGTTTACAGATATGACAAATCTATGCGTTTAACAGCTAGAACGATCAGGACAGTTAGGTTGAAATAAAATAAGCCCTCAAAGTACATACTTTGAGACCAACTCCAGGAAGAGTTCTCAGTGCATCTCTAGCCTGCAGGTAGGGGGCGCTGCGGAGTGACTGGAGCCAGTCAGGGCCATGAGAGTTCACAATGATTTGTGAGCTCTGCAGCAGGAAACGAGCACGGTCAGCCAAAACCCAAGTCTCGCAACCGCATCTCCACACTAGGGTCTGTCACATAAACAAACATTCAAATATTAAGCATTATCCTTTTCAGTGCTTGTTTAATTTTGGATTGTGGTGCGTCAATGATTTTGGTTTTTAAACACATTTAACTCTTTTTAGTCTGTCTGGAATATATGATTGTGATGGTCAATATTGGCATTTAGCAGCCAAATATTTTTGCATAAGAATGAAAACTATATAAATAACTGTAGTCATGGGCAACCCATTTCTTACATACCATATATGTGCTATTTTCACATCTCTCATTTAAGTCTATGATCTTTCTTCTCATAAAATAGAATTATTTAAAGGGATAGTTCAACCAAGTTTTATCCCAAATCTTGACCAGATTTAATATAGCTCTTTATTCATATATAAACATTAAAGGTTCAATACCTAAGATTGCATATCACTAGAGGGCGCTACATTCAAAACAACAACAACGGCTTTGCTTGATGACGACGTGGAGGAACGCGGAATGATGGGAACTGTTGTTTTCAACTCCACCGTGGATAAATCAGGTCAGACGGGAATCGAAAATTAGTTGTCATGGATGAGGTAAAGTTCGATTTCTATAAATGTTGCGTTTAATGACATGCTTGTTTTTCATTAAACTGAAATAGCCGCAAGAAAAGTCAGGTTTAAAAGTAAATTAGTTATCACAGATGTTACTGTACGAGTCACTGGACGAAGCTATGTTGGAGAGGGTTTGAAGTCAAATCGTTGCTAATGGATCCTGACTGTCGCCCTATGCTGCAATATGCATTTAGTTTTGTATTCATTTACAGAAATCAGCTGCTTGACAATTACTGATGTTATTAGATTTTTCAGGTGATATTCTCAATTCAGTGAACAGATGTTCTGATATAAAATTTTCAGACTGCAGACTCAGCAACGATTGTATTTAATTGTACAGTACAATCATAACATAGAACAGACATTATCTTCCTTTCATGATGAGAAAGTGCGCGTCCGGTGTGCGATACTGGACTTTGTCCTAGACGTGGCGCGGCTCTTCGCGTCCGGTGTGCGATACTGGACTTTGTCCTAGACGTGGCGTGGCTCTTCTCGTCCGGTGTGCGATACTGGACTTTGTCCTAGACGTGGCGCGGCTCTTCTCGTCCGGTGTGCGATACTGGACTTTGTCCTAGACGTGGCGTGGCTCTTCTCGTCCGGTGTGCGATACTGGACTTTGTCCTAGACGTGGCGCGGCTCTTCTCGTCCGGTGTGCGATACTGGACTTTGTCCTAGACGTGGCGCGGCTCTTCTCGTCCGGTGTGCGATACTGGACTTTGTCCTAGACGTGGCGTGGCTCTTCTCGTCCGGTGTGCGATACTGGACTTTGTCCTGAGACGTGGCGTGGCTCTTCTCGTCCGGTGTGCGATACTGGACTTTGTCCTAGACGTAGCGCGGCTCTCTCGTCCGGTGTGCGATACTGGACTTTGTCCTAGACGTGGCGCGGCTCTTCTCGTCCGGTGTGCGACCCCCTTTACAGCCAACAGTTCACATTCCGAGAATAATTGAAAAGAATAATGTACCAGAATGTGCACCATTCCATTACAAATGCGCGAAACAAGCTGACTTTTGTTGCTTGATAGACGCAAACGCACAACTACAACTTCCGCATTTATCCAGGACTACACGTAGTACGAGCGGAAACTGAGGTAACGCGAATATGACGCGAATTGACTGGCGACTCCCAGCTCACCCCTGCTCACACGCCCCGTTTCCTTGGTTAAAATCTCAATTTACTCGCGATTTAAACATAGCTTGAAACATTTGGAATATTGTAAGTTATCATCTTAACTAAATATATAACACTGGCCTTGTGATTTTGGGATATTTTAATGCAAAAACCTTAGGTATTGTACCTTTAAATCAACACACAGAGCACATCAAATATGGTAAGAGGATACTCAACAGTACACGCTCAACGTGTAGAACAAACCTCTTTTTCTTTGCGGAAGCTCAATGTGCCTGCATCACACATGAGAATAAACTTCATGTGCATCAAGCAAGCACGTTTGAGTTTCTATTTATCATATTTAATGTGCTCTATATACAGTATGTGCATTGATCAATGGTTTATATTGAGAGCAAAAACCTAAATCATATAAAGCGATCAAACTTGGTTTAAACTGCCCAATTTATTTGGATTAAGTTTCTTGCATTTTATTAACTATGAAGTTTTGGGTTAATGTACTTTTAATGAAGGGACAGGGACAGTTTTTATTTATTTTTTTTTCAAAAAATAAAATAAATAAATAATAATAATAATTTAAACAAACCGGTTTGCTAGTTTCCGGTTACATAGTATGCATTTGGACCTGATGCATTTGGACTTTGAAATGGATGCCCCTAGGATGATGTCTAAGGGCAATTAAATGTTCAACAAATCGCTATAGATTTACTTTCGTGTCTGAATCAATACGGTAATAAATCTATTAAAATGTAATAAATCTATTATTATTATTTATAATTATAAGTGTTTTATATTAGGCACCATGTAAGCTCACTGAGTAAATGCAACTAATTGCCCCACAAGGATTAACAAAGCTCTAAACTAAATATATATATATATATATATATATATATATATATATATATATATATATATATATATATATATATATATATATATATATATATTAGAAGATTTTACAGTCTGTATATTTTCAGACAGAAGAGGAAATATTCGGACATTATTGTGTACATCATATTAAAAATACGGTGTAAAAAGATGTTTAAAAGCTTTATTACAGCTAAGCTTGTCTGTAACTGCATTTCACCAATACCCCTCAGATGGATGTCTGAAGTAGATCAACTTGAATGAGATTAAAGGGTGCTCTTTAAATTAAACAAATACATGCTTTTTAAACACAGCAATACTTCATGTGTGAGACCTGACAAACACAACTGCCCTTCATGTT
The DNA here is from genome assembly GCA_030378365.1 of Hybognathus amarus. Lineage (NCBI taxonomy): Eukaryota > Metazoa > Chordata > Actinopteri > Cypriniformes > Leuciscidae > Hybognathus > Hybognathus amarus. The sequence continues at coordinate 1,509 of JAQIUQ010001205.1, read as the reverse complement.
TTTATTATATTGATATTTTAAATATAATTTGTTTAAATGAAAAGTGTCACTATATGTTAACATGCAAATGCATAATTTATTGTATAGCTATATGTAAAAATACCAGTCGCCGTGAATGATGAGTTCGGTTGAAATTAATTAAATGCTCAATTAAGGACTAAATTCCATTTTGTCAGCTGCTTCGTTCTGTTCAGTGTGATTTAGTCAAAGTAAACAGCTAAGTACAATTTATTTCTAAATTGAATAGTTGTATGGTAGAATTTGGTGGTAGCTCAAAAGGTATGAATTAGTAGTCCATTAGCTCCTTTCACTGCAAATATCTGTTTTTGATGTCTAATAGGCGAGTGGTGTTATGTAGATAATATGAAATATAAACATGAATAAAGCACCCCAACAACTTAAAACAGTGATTATAAAAACTACTTCATCCAGAAAACTAAGTTTGAGACCAGTGAAATTAGGGGCCAAGCACTCAAGGTGCGTCAGGCACCTATTGTATTTGTTCTGGTTCTTATTATTAGGGGTTCAAGCACGAAGTGCTGAAACCCTATTGTTTTTGTAAGGATTTTTATTATTAGGGGTTCAAGCACGAAGTGCTGAAACCCTATTGTTTTTGTAAGGATTTTTATTATTATTATTAGGGGTTCAAGCATGAAGTGCTGAAACCCTATTGTTATTGTAAGGATTTTTAGGGGTTCAAGCACGAAGTGCTGAAACCCTATTGTAATTGTACTGATTTTTATTATTAGGGGTTCAGAGCACGAAGTGCTGAAACCCTATTGTAATTGTACTGATTTTTATTATTATTATTAGGGGTTCAAGCACGAAGTGCTGAAACCCTATTGTAATTGTACTGATTTTTATTATTAGGGGTTCAAGCACGAAGTGCTGAAACCCTATTGTTATTGTAATGATTTTTATTATTAGGGGTTCAAGCACAAAGTGCTGAAACCCTATTGTTTTTGTAAGGATTTTTATTATTATTATTAGGGGTTCAAGCACGAAGTGCTGAAACCCTATTGTTTTTGTAAGGATTTTTATTATTAGGGGTTCAAGCACAGAAGTGCTGAAACCCTATTGTAATTGTACTGATTTTTATTATTATTATTATTATTATTATTATTATTATTATTATTATTATTATTATTATTCTCCCCTGAAAACGCATCGTGCAGACCAAACCGTAAGTGCTGGAGCTCTGAAACTTTGTCAACTGGTAGTACAAAAATCGAGGAGAGGTTATCAAATTATGAGCCCGATTGGCCCATAGGTGGCGCTATAATAACCAATTGCGCAAAACGGCTCATAACTCCTAGACCGTAAGTCGTACACTCAAGTGTCTTATATCATTGGAAAGCTCTTCACCTGACGAAAAAACGTATATCTCCGATTTCATTTCCGCCATGATAGATTTTCCGCCATTTTGAATTTTGTCGAAAAACTACTTTTGCAAACTAGTCCCTGGTTTTTTGCCCCAATTTGGAACCAAACCAGTGCAGAAATGTTCTC
>JAQIUQ010001204.1:0-36801 GCA_030378365.1 Hybognathus amarus | reverse complement strand
TTGATAACAGAATTCGACTGAATTTACATCTTCAAAAGCAGTTATGTTAAAAAAAGAAAATAAAACTTCTGGGATTCCATGTAGATTAAAAAAAAAAAAAAGAAAAGAAAAAACATAGCCAAGCAAGTTGTGATTTGCCCATGGGGTATTTCCCCCATTGATAGTAATCAATGCTATAATTAGCTTCAATAGACAATATCAAATAGGCCTATGTGTATATATATTTTTTTAAATATGCAACACGCACGTTTAAACAACAAATAGCCTAATAAATCTGAACCAGCGTTTCTGCTCCTGAAAATAACATGCAGCGTGCGTTTCAGTTTCAGTGGCCTTAATAGGCTACATTGTTCAAACAAAAGCGGTGGGGCTCACAATTTATTAATTTTTCTCATAACAGCTCAGTAAATTTTTTTCTTTAAAACTGTGAGGTCTCCTTTTTTTCATGTTAACCTGTTAAGGTCGTAAACCCGGTACCGGGGGGGGGGATTGCGTTATTAAGAACGTTATTATGATCGCCCTTTAATATTTAAAGGTCCTGATGAAACATTAACAGTCATATGTTATATCATTACAAAGCTTAGACCCTTTACTTTTCACACAAAACCATCATTTTTTAATTCATTTTACATATTGGATAATTTAAAAGTTTATATTCCTCCACCCGCAACCGAAATACCGTTCAAAAGTAAGTGTGATTATGAATATGAATATTGATAGCGTTGGTCAAATTTGATCAACAAAGGCAAGTCATATATCAAACAAAACCTTTCTTCCACATGATTTTTGCTGTATGGTTTATTTAGTTGACATAATACAACAGATCAAATGATTGCATAACTATTCGCGAAGTACATCTTTGATATTTGTAAACAAACTAGGAAACGCGTTGCATTTCGTCTCCGATTACAGCATGTCTGAGCTAAAAGTAGTCAAAAATATACATAGACTTTCACCTTAGACTGTTTTCTTCAAAATGAGTCCATTTTCGCCTTCATGTGAGTTTCGCTTGATAAATAATCCCCTATTATGTCTCATTTAGTCCAGTAACGCAGGAAATAAGTCAATGTTTTCATACGATCCACATGATATGTTATCGTCGACGGATGATGACGAACTACGCATCATTGGGAAGCTTACGCTTATCTCAGCATGACGTGACATGTCGTGGACATCTATGGTGGACACACCTTTCCTCTAAAACAAACAGAGTCTGAGATATTCAGCGCAATTTTGCCTCAGAGTAAAAAAAAAAGTAGATATTCTTCAGCGCGCAGTCTGGACGCACTCTCTCATAAAAGACACTAAAAAGCCACTTTGCCTCCCCTTGGTGTCATAGCAATAACTTTTTTAATCGAAATGTTAGACACATAATTTTTTTTTCAGTGTTGGGGACATCTAGTGGAATCAAATGGAACTTATAATAGGTAGCTGTTGCACACAATACCAGAGTAATACACTTTCAAACAAAGATTCAAAGAAAAAAACACAAAAGCGCCTACTTTTTTGTGTGTTTCTTTTGATATTTTAAACACATACAATCATTTTTATTACATTTGACACTTGATTTTGTTTGTTTAAAGGGTTTCCTATAAAATGACACCAATTATTTGCATTTACTTCACTGTATGTGGGTATAGGGAGCCATCAGATTTGGGTATGTCCACTTTTATGCGGAATTCCAAAATAAACCAAAGAGCTTAAGAGGTTAAAGAGCCCAAAAGGGGCCCCTACATTCACTAACGACTAAACATGGGTAAAGACATGGTCAAATTGTAGAACATTGGCCTACGGTTCTACCAATACAAAGACATGGGTTCGAAGTCCAATCAAACAGGGACTATTGCAGTTCCCTTTCGGAGTCACTTTGAGTTACGTTAGAAGTGACGGAGAATGGGGGTTTCGCATAGAAAGCCAATCCTCTTCCGAGTATTTAACAACGAGCCAATGGCATGCGAATGCCTTGGGGCTGCGGAATTTGCATAGCCAGTACTCCGCCCCACCATGTGGGTATAAAAGGAGGAAGTGAACGCAACCGCAGCATGTTTTCGCTTCCGGAGCCAAGAGCATTCTTCACTCCACAAGCCATTTATCACTGTCTAAGCCTCTTCCGAGACGAGCGTCCTCTCCAGCGTTGGTGCTGACGGCGGTACCCAGCGAGATTCTGCATTGCCTGCGATCTGTGCAGTGGTCTGCCAGACTTTGCGCTTCTCCCTGGTCGCCTCAGCGCTGCAAGAGTGAATTTCCTCCTCTCCTAAAAGAGCTGCACGTGGCACGTCTTTTAAAGATGGTTCGCCCGTGTTCTTCTGGATGTGGTCGATTCCTCTCCTCTTCTGATGGTCACGATCGCTGCTTTGTATGTCTGGGTCTTCGTCATGCTAAAGCAGCCCTCGTGGATGAGTCATGTTCCTTTTGTGGGAATATGACCATCTCAACACTGAGATCGAGACTCAATGACCTTACTGTGAGAGTCCCCGCCTCCGCTACCCGATCTGCTTCCTCTAACCGGGGAAGCTCTTTGGTTCGCGGCCAGGGTGATCTGTCGGTGACAGTGTGGCATGATACCCCGACGCTAGTTCCTCGGGCCACACCCACCGCAACAGTGTTGCAGCCAGCGAGCGCTGGAGCGATTGCAGACGTCTGCCTCTTCGCAGGCACCCTCTGCTTCGCTCGGCGCTCCAGAGGAGGATGTGATGTCGATCACAGCATCACAAGGCGGGCTCGATTCCTCGGAGGAGGATACGGCGGCGTTGCCTCCCTCGGGAGTGCCGGCGCCGCCTGTGTCTGATCCCGAGATGACGGCCATGCTTTCTCGGGCCGCCGTGAGTATCGGGTTGGAGTGGAATCCTCCGCCCCACCCCGATCACTCGCGGATGGATGAGTGGTTTTTGGGCAAAGCTGCCGCCGCAAGGCCACAGCCAACCCCAATACCATTCTTTCCCGAGTTGCATGCGGAACTGACGAAGACATGGCAGGCTCCTTTGACCTCTCGTGTCCGCCCGTCAGTTTCCCCCGCCTTTCCTCCCCTCGCGGACGCGGCTGCCCGTGGGTATGCGGGGATGCCTCCGGTGGAGCGCTCTGTTGCGATGCAATTGTGTCCGCAGAGTGCCTCCTCCCGGGGGCCTCCCAAGCACCCATCCAAAGCCTGTAGGTTCTCGTCGTCTACTGGCGGCGCGCACCTATAGTGCGGCGGGACAGGCAGCCTCCGCCTTACATGCGATGAGCACTTTGCAAGTTTTTCAAGCCAAACTGCTCAGAGACATGCACGAGGGCGGGACTGACCAGGGTTCGTTCAACGAACTACGAGCGGCCACTGACCTCGCTCTCCGGGCGACCAAGGTGGCCGCTCGCTCCCTGGGTCAGGTGATGGCCACTAGTGTGGTCCAGGAGCGTCACCTCTGGCTCAACCTGGCGGAAGTGCGGACGCCGAGCGGACTCGTCTGCTCGACGCCCCCCTTTCCCAGGCTGGCCTTTTCGGCGGTGCGGTTGAGGACTTTGCCCAGCAGTTCTCGACCGCCCAGAAGCAGACTGAGGCGATTAAACACATCCTGCCCCGACGGCCAGCTGCTGCCTCCACCCAGCCGTCGGTTCAGCCGCCTCAGCCTGCTCGCCGCCGAGGACGCCCCCCTGCGGCCCCCCTCCCTCCGGCGCGGCCACAGCAGCAGCCTTCACCCAGGCCGCGCCGTCGAGGTGACCGCAGAGGAGCGTCACAGCCCCCTCAGGCTCCGCGCCCCGCTGAAACGCCAGGCCAAGCGGCGTTCCTGAGACGGGCTGCTCAGTGATGGCGTCGAGTCTTTCACAGGAGGAGGTAGCAGGCCCCCTCCTTCCCCCGGTGGAGGGCCGGGGGAGAATCTTTTGTTCTCCACTCCCCGCTGCTCACCCACGGGTGGGCAGCACCCTGAGTTGGTTAAAGAAAGACTTGACATCATCACTGAGCACACAGACTGGAATGAGTGCGCTCGATGCCCAAGGGTGTCGCCCCACTCATTCCTCTCTGTCTCTGAGGGTGCGGAAGGGAGCAGGTGTCGTCCTCCGACCACGCAGCTCCCATCCCCTCTATCGCCAGACCCTCGACAGAACAGACCCCCGTGGAACGCTGGTCCTTCCCTGGTCTCGACTGTCGAGGAGCAGAGCTCGACTACGCACCCGCTCGGGGTAACCCCTGTGCGCATGCCTGTCGCTCTGCCTCGCTGCCCCTCCGGGGGACATCTGTGATTCGCATGACCCCGCTGGACCAGTTCCTAGGAGCCTGGTTAGAGCTCCCCGGCCTGTCCCGCTGGGTCATCAGAACGATCAGATTCGGCTATGCGATTCAGTTCGCACGGTCTCCTCCCCGTTTCAGGGGAGTTCGCTCGACCTTGGTCGGTGGCAACGCCCCGGTCATGAGAGCGGACGATCGACCCTGCTGGCGAAGGGTGCAATCGAGACGGTCCCTCCAGCCGAGATGAGGTCCGGCTTCTACAGCCCCTACTTTCATCGTCCCCAAGAAGACCGGTGGGTTACGACCGATCCTGGATCTGCGCGTCTTGAACCGTACTCTTCATCGGATGCCGTTCAAGATGCTCACGGCCAAACGCATTTCGAATGCGTCCGGCCACAGGATTGGTTTGCAGCGATCGACCTGAAGGACGTGTACTTTCATGTCTCCATTCTGCCTCGACACAGACCGTTTCTTCGGTTTGCCTTCGAAGGCCAGGCATATCAGTACGCGGTTCTCCCATCGGGTTAGCTCTGTCCCTCGCGTCTTCACGAAGATCGGTCAGAGGCAGCCCTTGTTCCCCTTCGCGAACACGGGGTTCGCATCCTGGATTGCCTCGATCGACCGGCTTACTCCTCAGCACACTCACAGAGATCGGCATTGCGAACACAGAGAACCTGGTGCTTCGGCACCTAGCCCCGTCTGGGGGCCTTCGGACTGACACCGGGAGAAAAAGAGCAAACTTTGGCTGACTTCCTGACGGAGAATGGGGTTTCGCATAGAAAGCCAATCCTCTTCGAGTATTTAACAACGAGCCAATGGCATGAAAATGCCTTGGGCTGCGGAATTTGCATAGCGTAACTCCGTCCCACCGTGTGGGTATGAAAGGAGGAAGTGAAATCGCAACCGCAGTATGTCTTCGCTGAGGAGCCAAGACTGAACTCGGCGTCTACCCAGCGGTACAGCAGAAGTGGCAAGGAGACGTAACGTCTCCGTTCCCTACTCAGGGAACGAGGGTTACACCAGTAACCGAGACGTTCCCTTTCGTAGTCACTTCGAGTTACGTCAGAAGTGACGGAGAATGGGGGTCTGTGCCATCACGCCATCTTCAAGCTGTCTTCCAGTGCCCTGCGAAAGACTGGACTCCTGAACAATAATATAATAACCAGGAGTTCCTTCTTTAACACAGGAATACCAAGGTACACTGGGAAGCATATCCCGGGTGGAACATGCTACCAATGCCTACCGAAGGAGGACTTACGGGAACACATGTGGTCGAATAGGGACTACACATGGAGATCACTGGAGCGCCAACCGCAGGTGGCAAGAACTTAGCTCCAGGGGTGGCAGATGGCTTGCCAAGGGAAGACACATGCTCAGGGAGGCTTACAGTGGATAATACACATGAGACAGTTACCGTAGGGAACCGTGCACATGGATGCACCTAGCCGGCACCATAGCAAGCGCAGTGGTGCCCGCATCATGAGTGCTGGAGGACTCAGGGCTTCAACGGAAGACTCAACTGAGGAATATCGCACTTATCCAGTCGGAGAGTGGAATGGCGAGCAAGCGAAGACACTAAGCGGGTCCAGTACTGGCGGAAGCGAGTACGTGAGAGGACACCGGCTCAATTCGCAGATTATAGAATCTAGCGAAGGTGTTAGGTGTCGCCCAGCCTGCAGCTCTGCAGATGTCTGTTAGCGAGGCGCCATGCGCTAGAGCCCAAGAGGAAGCCACACTCCTAGTGGAGTGGGCCGTCACACCAAGGGGCACGGTCGGCCTTGCTGCTGGTAAGACAAAACAATGGCGTCCACTATCCAGTGAGACAGCCGTTGCTTTGAGAGAGCCCTTCCCTTCTGGCTCCCCCCATGACAGACAAAGAGCTGTTCTGAGGTCCTGAAACACCGCGTTCTGTCAACGTAAGTGCGGAGTGCACGTACTGGACAGAGCAGTGCCAAGGCTGGGTCTGCCTCCTCCAGGGGCAGCGCTTGCAGGGTCACCACCTGATCCCGGAAGGGAGTGGTGGGAACCTTGGGCACATATCCCGGCCGGGGTCTCAAGATCACGTGAGAGTAAGCCGGCCCGAACTCCAGGCACGCTTCGTCAACGGAAAATGCCTGCAGGTCCCCTACCCCTCTTGATGGAGGCCAATGCAACCAGGAGTGCCGTCTTCATAGACAGAAACTTTAACTCTACCGATTGCAAAGGCTCAAAGGGAGGCCTCTGCAGAGCACTTAGAACTACTGCGAGGTCCCAAGAGGGCACGAGGGGAGGACGAGGCGGATTTAGTCTCCTCGCTCCCCTCAGGAACCTGATGACCAGGTCGTGCTTTCCAATGGACTTACCGTCTACTGCATCATGGGAAGCGGCAATGGCCGCGACGTAAACCTTGAGGGTGGAGGGCGACAGCCTACGCTCCAACCCTTCCTAGCAGGAAAGACAGCACGACACTGATCGGGCAAAACCGGGGGTCTTCTCCGTGAGAAGAGCACCAGCTGACGAAGAGGTTCCACTTCAACGCGTAGAGGCGTCTGGAAGATGACGCCCTCAGCGGAAGTGATGGTTGCCGCCACCGCAGGTGGCAGCGAACTCAAACCTGCCTCGTCCCGTCCAGGAGCCACACGTGCAGCCTCCAGAGAGTCGGGACGAGGGTGCCAAAGAGTGCCCCGTCTCTGAGTGAGTAAGTCTTGTCTCAGAGGAATAGGCCAAGGAGGTGCTGTCGCAGGAGCATGAGTTCGGAGAACCACATCTTGGTGGGCCAATAAGGGGCTACCAGCAGAGACCTGCTCCTCGTCCTCCTTGATCTTGCACAACACCCGTGCAAGGAGGCTCACTGGGGAAACGCATAGTTGCGTGGGCAGTGCATCTGTGCCGAGCGTGCCCTCGGACAGGGAATAAAACTGGGTGCAGTGGGTCTATCTGTGCCTCCCCAAACTGGTCCCAGATCAGCTGGACCGTCTGGGGATGGAGTCTCCGTTCGCCGGAGATCAGGGCAGACCCGTGACTGCTCGTCGGCCGCGAGGTTCTGGTCTCCAGGAATGTACACAGCACGAAGGGACCTCAGGTGCTTCTGACTCCATAGCAGGAGGTGGCGGGCGGAGCTGCGACATCCGGCGTGAGCGTAGGCCACCCTGGTGGTTGATGTACGCTACTGTAGCGGTATTGTCTGAACGGACAAGTACGTGTTGACCCTTGAGCAGTGCTCGGAAGCGGTGCAGGGCCAGGCGTGCTGCCAGCAGCTCGAGGCAATTGATGTGCATGAGGCGCTGGGGTCCTGTCCAGGAACCCGCGGCTGCATGCCCATTGCACATGGCACCCCAACCCGTGGTAGATGCATCCGTGGAGACAACGAGTTGCCTGGAACTCGCTGAAGAGGGACACCAGTCCGTAAGAAGCTGAGGTTCGACCACGGGAAAGTTGGGCGGCACGCTGAGAGTCACTGGAACTCTGAGCGAGCCGCGATGCCATGCCCACCTCGGGACTCGAATCGCGAAGCCACAGCTGAAGTAGTAGACAAGGACCCACAGCACTGGAGGGGTGCCTAGGGTTGCCACGCCAGGTGGAGGCGCTGTGGGGACACCTGAGTGTTGCCACAAGTCAAATGAGACTTCCACGATGTCATAGCCTCTTCAAATGCGCATCCGGGTAGAAAGGATTTGGGTACGCCACCCCCAAAACCAATCATTAGCCAAGAGTGCTTGGGACATGGCAGAATTTTCCACACAAACCCAACACTTGTGGCATAGCTGTGAACTCTGAATGTAACTTGCTATGCCAGCACATCCGTTTTAGGACAGCGGCACAGACGAGTCAGATCCAGAGAACTCCAGCTCACCTTGTGATGCGGCGATAAACATGATTTCATCAACTGGGGGACCAAAATGAGAACGCGGGCTCTTTTATTTAAATTATATAATATATATATATATATATGCAACCGCACTCACTCGGGACCAAGTGGGTTGCAACGTGAAAGACGGGGTGTGGACCGAGGAATTTTCATCGGTTAAATTCCACACCTGATGTCTCACAACATATTGCGATGGTCACGTTCCCACTGAGAGAACGTGACACACTCACGAGCGCCGTCTGAGCGTGATCAAAGCCCAAACACGCACCCATCAGCTGAATCTATCAGAATACCACACTCAGAAATACACGGGCAGATCGTCTTTAGAAAGACGCGTCTTTAAAAAGACGTGCCGCGTGCACACTCTTTTAGTGAAAGGAGAAAACTCCGTGGATGTTGAAGCGACCAGGGAGAGACACACACACTGGCAGACCACTGCTCAGATCGCAGGCAATGTGAAACTCGCTGGATACCGCCGTCACACCAACACCAGAGAGTTCGCTCTTCTCGAAGAGGTGAGTCACAGTAGTAGACTCAGATTGTGTGGCTTGTGGAGTGAAGAAGATCTCTTGGCTCCGAAGCGAAAACATACTGTGGTTGCGTTCACTTCCTCCTTTTATACCCATACGGTGGGACGGAGTACGCTATGCAAATTCCGCAGCCCCAAGGCATTTTCATGCCATTGGCTCGTTGTTGAATACTCGAAGAGGATTGGCTTTCTATGCGAAACCCCATTCTCCGTCACTTCTGACGTAACACGAAGTGACTACGAAGGGGAACTCTGTTACACCATTTAGTTTTTTTGCTTAGATTTATAAAATAAAATTACCATGCATTTCCATTTTACATTAAGGAACAAATCTCTTCCAGCAGATTGACTGAATTTACATCTTCAAAAGCAGTAAAAAAATACAACTTATTGTGGTTCCATGTAGAAAAAAAAAAAAAGAAAAAGAAAAACATAACCAAGCTAAGATTTGCCGGTGGGGTATTTCCCCCTCCACAGTAATCAATGCTATAATTAGCCTAAATAGACAATATCAAATATATATTTGAGAGATAACATGTCAGTTTCAGTGGCCTTAATACATTGATTCACGGCTTTTTAAAATGTCACGAAGTATTTTGAGGTGGTTTTGAACGAAATATTGAAATATTGAAGTTTATAGGCCTAATTGAGTATTTTAGTAATATGCAAAGCCCTATTCTAAAATCGGGTTTTATTCTGGCATTAATTATATAGACTATTGTTCGACAAAAGCGGCGGTGCTCATTTTAATTTATTTTTCTCATAACAGTTAAACTAAAATAATCTTTTAAAACTGTAAAAAGGTGTAGCCTACTTTTTTCATGTAAGTTAGGCCAACACTCACAATAGGTTAACGACAAATCGTTTTCTTGCACATTTGAGCGAATACTCACTGCAGAAACATATGTTTGCAAGCATTTATCCGTAAGTGAACACACGGCCGAGTGGAGAACTTACGGTTAGAACATGATAATGACATGGGTTCAAAGCCCGATTAAACATGGATAAAGTAGTTAAATTTTATATTTAGGTAATCATGCAGAAAGGTCTAGTTCTAAAACTGTTACACCATTTAGTTTTTTTGCTTGTATTTATACAAAAATATATATATTTCCATTTTATACTAAGGAAGGAACAAAATAGTATCCAACAGAATGACTTCTTTACATCTATAATAATACCAATCATAATTTCAAAAGCAGTTCTGTTAATTTTTTTTTTAAATATAAATAAATAAATGAATGAGGAGTTCTTTTTCTAAAATGCTATAAATCCATTTCAATCGTTTTCAGGAAAACTACATTTTTTACTAGACCCATACATTTGGTGAATATTCAAATTATCCTGTTGAAATGTTTTATTGGTTCAGTCTGAACATGTTGAGCAATGATTATTAAATCAATCAACAATATTGTTAATGATAAATTAAAAGTTAATTTTTTTTCACAAAACGCTATAAATCCATCAATTTGTTTGTAAAACTATGGTTTGTCTTTAAAAGAAAAGAAAAAAAAAACAAGAGAACATGCAACATATAATCATTGGCTCATAGACTACTATAAATTAAATTTAGTAACACGACCTGAAAAGAATGTGAGCAAAGCGGAGCGTGCGTGACGCTTAAATATAAGTAAAAAAAAACATAAAATACACATAGGCTACTTTACACATTTATGTTTAATAATATAATGTTACTTATTTTTATTATTTCATCTATGTTGAGTAGGCTATACCCACATAGCAACATTGTTTTGGCCCAGATGCAGCAATGAATGACGGGCCTTGCTTGGCCCACTTATGTTTGCCAGATCTGGGCCACAAGCAGTCCATAGCAATGCCACAGGTCAGCCAAGAGCAAAGAAATAAACCAGAACTGGACTTTATCTGAGCCACAAAATCTGGTGTATATTAAACATGGAGTCATCTCAACCTTAATAAGCCTGTTAACAAGCAGAATCACTGGAGGAAAGAAGAGGATAGAAAAAGAGACCAGCAGAACAAAGAACTACAACTGACTTTAGACACAGCCTTAGATAAAATCACCTGGAGAGAAAAGAAGACATTAAATCTGTGAAGAGGAGGATTAAACAACTCCACAAACAGCATTACCAGCTTCACTTATTACTAGACAGACTGACTTTATTTCTGTCAGACTTCTACAAAAGTTTTCATTAAGAATTAACAGAGGTTTAACTCTGTGTTTCACCTTCTGAAGTCAGTTGTAGTTCTTGTTCTGCCCAGTCGCTTTTCTATTCTCTTCTTCCGAATTCTGCTTGTTAACAGGCTTATTAAGGTTGAGATGATTACATGTTTAATATACACAGATTTTGTGGCTCAGATAAAAATGGTAAATAGACTGCATTTGCATAGCGCTTTCATAGACCTAATGGCCACCAAAGCGGTTTTACATATTGTCTCACATTCACCCATTCACACACACATTCATACACCAACAGCGGTGTCAGCCATGCAACGGCGCCATCCAGCTAGTCTGGAGCAGCTGGGGTTAGGTGTCTTGCTCATGGACACCTCGACACTTGGTCAGGTGGAACCGGGGATCGAAAATACTAACCTTATGGATAGAAATGTAGTTGGAAATGTTTTGTTCTAAAATGTTCTGGGAACATACCACAAAGTTCTAATAATGTTTTCAGCGGGTAGTTTTATTTTGGTTTCTAGAATGTTCTCCTGAGATAAGGAACACAGCAAAAACTCCAGCGATAAAAGTTAATGAGATAATTAAGTGATTAATTGAGTGATGATTGAGCATTATTGAAGACACCTGATGATAACAAGCAGAATCACTGAAGGAGAAAATCACAAATTGTAAGCCACTGTTATGGAGATCAGTGTTTGCTTTAGTTGGGCTCTTGACACTTATATTATTAACTTTATATCTAAATGTTTGACTGTTGTATCTGAGTTATATCTGCCAGATGAACAAAGAATAAGTAGTGATCAAAAGGTGTTGGTTATATTATGACATTCATCATTTGAAGTTTATGTTTGTGGTTTATTCTGTTGGTTACAGCATAACTGAGATTCTGCATAAATGTCCAGTAGTGATGTGTCGTTCATGAACGATTCGTTCATTTTGAACGAATCTTTAATATGACTCGGGACTACCGAGTTGTCTCGGGAGTGATTCGTTCATTTTGTGTTACCCGTGCATGCGCATTGCGCACCATATGGATTCTGAATCTGTACTGGAAACAGAAATGATTAGTTCATCTCTCCGAGTCTAAAGTTCGGGTTCGGGGTCAAGTCCAGAGTCTTTCGTTCTTCCTGTTAGTCCCATAGAGCCTATGCTGTTAGTACCGGAAAGAGAAATGATTAGTTCATCTCTCGAGTTCGGGTTCGGCGGGTCTGAGTCTTTCGTTCTTCCTGTCAGTCCATTGAGCCTATGCTGTCAGACCACTTTGGAAAGAGGAATGATTAGTTCATTTGAGTCTTCGGGTTTGAGTCCTTGCTTCGTTCTTTAGTCACGTGAATTGTCACCGTATTGAATAGCCTAATTCACAAACTAATTCACAAACTTTTTACAAACAAGCACGTAGATGATGTATAATATAATAGTAGTTAATTAATGTATAATATATAACAAAACACACCACAGATGCATTATATAGAAAAGAGACGGACAGGGACAATAATAAGGAATAAGGAATAATGGAACTTTTGTTTATAATGCTTATTGAACATATTTTGTATTTTAATGCCTATATAACACAATATACATTCAGACGCAGTCAATAATACGAATGTTGCATTTGATGCGAGAGTGGTCACGTGAGAAAAGAACGTGAAGGACTCAAACCCGAAGACTCAAATGAACTAATCATTCCCCTTTACGGTACTGATAGCATAGACTCAATGGGACTGATAGGAAGAACGAAAGACTTGGACCCGGCCGAACCCGAACTCGAGAGATGAACTAATAATTTCTCTTTCCGGTGCTGACAGCATAGACTCTATGGGACTGACAGGAAGAACGAAAGACTCGGACCCGGCTCGAACCCGAACTGGAGAGATGAACTAATCTTTACTCTTTCCGGTCCTGCTATATCTCACGGCACGGCCCAGCAGACAGCACAGATCAGGGTCAGACACTGACGAGTCAACAGCTAACATCTCGAGACATGAGAGGAGGAGAACAAACCTGATAAATATGAAGTTGCAAAGGAAAGAACGTCTCGGATCAGGAGGTGAGGTGAACTATAACAGGGGCAGACTGCAATAGCTTGAACTTGAGACCCAGCAACTAATTAATATACAGTTATTTCAGTTGCTTATAATTTGGCTTTGGCTGCATTAGCTACCCAATAGTTATTTATGTTATTTTTACAAATGTAATCGATAATTTTGTTAGTACTAGATGTTTTGGGATTTTTAAAATGACATTTTAATTATATAATGATGAAATGACCGAAATGAACAAAATGACTCGATAAAAGATTCGTTCATTTGCTGAACGAGACTCAAAGATCCGAGCCAGTAAAATGATCCGAACTTCCCACCACTAATGTCCAGAAATTTAGATATAATATAATGGATTTCTTAAAACTTTTTTTTTTTATCTTTCTATTAGGCACACACAGACCTCAAGATTCAGTCAATTCATCTCAGCTATGGTGACCAGCAGAATATTTAATTAGGAAAAGTAAATTACATAGACAATTCAGATCATAATTTATTCATACTGCAATGCATGATGGGAGCCATTATTGAGTTGTGATTGGTGGCAACAAGGATTATTAATGTCACCAAGGTTGAGATGCACAGGCTGATTATTGATGTCTGTATTTCGAGATAAACATGAAAGTGATTTGATCAGAATAATTTTTATTAAATGTTTTAGATTACAAGAAAAATACTGATTATCATATACTGTAGAACCACTAAACTGTTGTTATAATGTTAAACCAAATCATCTGAATAAGTTTCATTTTTCAGATCACAGCATGATTGTGTCAGAAGATAACCAACACTATCAGATCACACTTTTCTTTGTTCATTTGGCTGTTATAAATCAATAACAGCAGACAAACAAAATATAAAATAAAAGTATAAGTGTCAAGAACTCAACTAAAGTTCTTATACTTACAATGATCTCCATAACGGTGGCTTACAATTTGTGATTTTGTCCTTCAGTGATTCTGCTTGTTATCATCAGGTGTCTTCAATAATGCTTTTGCTTGCTTTTGCTTCAGCATTTTGCGAACATTGATTTGATAATGTTCCTTCTTTGTTATTATGGAACATTGTATAATCTTTTATCTCAACAATTTTCCCAAAACATCCTCAAAATATTACAGTTAAAACATTATATCTTAGTTTACATTTAACCTTATAGAAACCTTATTTGAAATGAGAAAACATCCTTTAAACATTCTTTAAACATTACATTCAATATTTTGTTCCAATCACCTGGATTTGCTAATTCTGACAGGAGAGAGAACTAATTAGTGAAATCAGCTGACTGAGTTCATGGGTGGAATAAACATATAGCAAGACTTTTACTCTTTGGGCTCTGGATTTCACACCTCTGGTCCTTCAAGTGTACATACATTAGAAAACATTCAGGAAATAAGCCAGTAGAGACACAGTGTGTTACATTACCAGTTGAGATGGTCGCTGGTCTGAAAGTCGTAGAGCTGGTGTTAATGCTCCCAGTGTCTGAACATTTGGATGAATAATGATTACTGAACAGAGACACAAATATCATAAATGTGTAGAAAGAGCTCATGTAAATATTATTACCTGCACAGTATGCTGAATAGTCCACAGTTGTATTAACCAGCTCATATACATAATAATTGCTTGGACATGCTTTGACTTTAATGGGAAAAGACCCGTAATAGCAGCAGTTGTTGTTCCAGCAACCGCAGACATCTCGAGTGACAATTCCATCTTCAACTCTTGGGTGTCCACCACGGATCCACAGTGGCACATGAGTGCCACAGCTATATGCTATAATACATGTGTCTGGCATCTGAGCGCTCAGGCTGTCAATGAAGAGACGATACCAGCCGCTCCAAGTGACTGTCGTGTCAGACTTGTGATATTCATGCATGAGATGTGTATTATTGATGGATCTCCATGGATTGTCCAGCACAGTGTGATTGTAGCAGGGGTCAGACAGATTAGCTGAAAAAAATTCAAGAACTTAACAAGTTAATATATAATGTTCCCCAAACGTTCTTTCAACTTCATTTTTGAATTTAAAAATAATTTTGATTTAAAAAAAAAAAATAATAATCTTGATCAATCTTGAGAGAGTTCATGTCTTTTATCTTCAGTTCATCTTAGACTGTGCTTGAAGAAATTTGTAGTTTGAGTTCTTAGTGTTCCTTTTTAACGATATATACACTCACCGGCCACTTTATTAGGTACCCCATGCTAGTAACGGGTTGGACCCCCTTTTGCCTTCAGAACTGCCTCAATTCTTCGTGGCATAGATTCAACAAGGTGCTGGAAGCATTCCTCAGGGAGTTTGGTCCATATTGACATGATGGCATCACACAGTTGCCGCAGATTTGTCGGCTGCACATTCATGATGCGAATCTCCCGTTCCACCACATCCCAAAGATGCTCTATTGGATTGAGATCTGGTGACTGTGGAGGCCATTTGAGTACAGCGAACTCATTGTCATGTTCAAGAAACCAGTCTGAGATGATTCCAGCTTTATGACATGGCGCATTATCCTGCTGAAAGTAGCCATCAGAAGTTGGGTACATTGTGGTCATAAAGGGATGGACATGGTCAGCAACAATACTCAGGTAGGCTGTGGCGTTGCAACGATGCTCAATTGGTACCAAGGGGCCCAAAGAGTGCCAAGAAAATATTCCCCACACCATGACACCACCACCACCAGCCTGAACCATTGATACAAGGCAGGATGCATTCATGCTTTCATGTTGTAGACGCCAAATTCTGACCCTACCATCCGAATGTCGCAGCAGAAATCGAGACTCATCAGACCAGGCAACGTTTTTCCAATCTTCTATTGTCCAATTTCGATGAGCTTGTGCAAATTGTAGCCTCAGTTTCCTGTTCTTAGCTGAAAGGAGTGGCACCCGGTGTGGTCTTCTGCTGCTGTAGCCCATCTGCCTCAAAGTTCGACGTACTGTGCGTTCAGAGATGCTCTTCTGCCCACCTTGGTTGTAACAGGTGGTTATTTGAGTCACTGTTGCCCTTCTATCAGCTCGAACCAGTCTGGCCATTCTCCTCTGACCTCTGGCATCAACAAGGCATTTCCGCCCACAGAACTGCCGCTCACTGGATGTTTTTTCTTTTTCGGACCATTCTCTGTAAACCCTAGAGATGGTTGTGCGTGAAAATCCCAGTAGATTAGCAGTTTCTGAAATACTCAGACCAGCCCTTCTGGCACCGACAATCATGCCACGTTCAAAGTCACTCAAATCACCTTTCTTCCCCATACTGATGCTCGGTTTGAACTGCAGGAGATTGTCTTGACCATGTCTACATGCCTAAATGCACTGAGTTGCCACCATGTGATTGGCTGCTTAGAAATTAAGTGTTAACGAGCAGTTGGACAGGTGTACCTAATAAAGTGGCCGGTGAGTGTATGCTGCCTGCTATTTATCTGTAATTATTTTATGCAGCCCTATACATAGGCTACAGAGGTGGGAAATCCAGGGGCCAAGAGTAAGGGTGTACTCACACTAGGCACGGTTGCCATGAACCGGGCCCAAGTACGATTGTACCCCCTCCCCACTCCCCTGCTGGCCTGCACTCACATAGGGTTTTGTCATTCGTGCCGGAGCACGCTTACGTCATTATGGTGTGACGGTTTCGGGATAAACAAGAAGAGCGGCGCTCTCTGAACTGAACACAATGAAGTCCATCGATCTGTTTTCTTTGTGGATAATTTTGTGTTGTTTGGTCCACAGCCCTCTCACAGCCTGTTGTTAAACAGATGTGTCGCCATAGTGGTGCGAAAATTTTGCTGCTCGTATGAGGAGGTTTGCACGTCACGCGTCCTGTTCCGTGCTCCAGCACGGTTAGCGCTCACATTGCATGCGAACCGCGCCCGAGTCCAACTGAACCGTGCTCTGGCCCACCTCTTCCAAATGGGCCAGGGCCGGCTAATCCAGCCGCGCCCGGGCACGGTTCGGAGCACTCACACTAGTCGAACGAACCGCGCTTTGGTGGTCAAACGCACTCGGGCACGGTTCAAACTGGCTAGTGTGAGTACACCCTAAAAGTCCTGCCACATTTTTATTCCACCCATGAACTCAGTGATCTGATTTCACTAATTAGTTCCCTGACCTGCCTCAATTAGCAAATCCAGGTGATTGGAACAAAATACTGAGGAGGACTTTTCTTTCTGAACCTTAGCTGTGTCCCAATGTGAAGGCTGCATCCTCTGAAGTCCGTATTTGAAGGATGCTTGGCCGTATTTGAAGGCCGATCGCGTCACAGCCGCGCGACGAAGGACGTCCCAATTCAAAGGCTGCATCCGCGAAGGCCACATTTGAAGGCCGATTGCGTCATCGCGGTGGGATGAAGGCTGTCCCAATTCAATTATGCATCTTCCGAAGGCCATATTCGAAGGCCGGTTGAGTCATTGCAGCGCGACGAATGCTTACCTGATTCAAAAGCGACGCCAAATGCACCCTTCGTTTCCCCGTCAAAGGAAGGATACATAAATGGACACTTCGCGGACTATCTTACCCGATCCTGCCCCATAAATCATTGCGCGGGTGACAACAGCATTTTTATTTTTAAAAAAGGGTGGCCGAGAGTTCGGCGGTGGATGGCAAATTCACATTTAAATGTAAAAGTATTATGTTTTTATTTACTCAAATAGCCAGAGAAACCAGTGTTAACAGCCAAAAGTTGTTTTTTTTTCGTTTTTTTTTTCTTATTCATTCAACTCTTTCGTCAGCATTGCATGTTTTTTGTCAAAAGGAAACGCGAAAACGGCTTTATAGCCTTGTATTGTATTTATTGTACATTGTATTTCTTTATTATTCATATTCATTTTGTGCAACTTTAAATGTGTACACAAAAGAGAATTCATGGCTCTGGATATTTGTTTATTTTTGTAAGCATCTCTGAGTGTTTGCAAGGTTGATACATTTAAACTATAATATACTTTTGTGTCGTTTAATCTAAAATGTGTAGTGTTGTCCTGTGAGGGAAAAAGTAGGCTAGCCTACTTCACATTTGTACATGTTCGCAGTATGAAGTTCCTTACATTCTCCCACTGGTTATTTTAAAAATTAAAGTAACAAAATGTTAGTCCATTGTCACAATATTAACAAATTGTTGCTAACTACAACTGCGTCCCATATCAAAGTGCGCACCTGAAGCCCTCGGACCGGTCTAGCCTGCGGAGGATTGTTCTTGTCGCCTAGCAACTGTGACTGACAGCTGACAACGACGAGCGGGAGTAACGACGTTTGCACTCAACTTTTTATATCCAGCTGGTTTAAAATATTCAAATAATTCACAAACTAATTCACAAACTTTTTACAAACAAGCACGTAGATGATGTATAATATAATAGTAGTTAATTAATGTATAATATATAACAAAACACACCACAGATGCATTATATAGAAAAGAGACGGACAGGGACAATAATAAGGAATAAGGAATAATGGAACTTTTGTTTATAATGCTTATTGAACATATTTTGTATTTTAATGCCTATATAACACAATATACATTCAGACGCAGTCAATAATACGAATGTTGCATTTGATGCGAGAGTGGTCACGTGAGAAAAGAACGTGAAGGACTCAAACCCGAAGACTCAAATGAACTAATCATTCCCCTTTACGGTACTGATAGCATAGACTCAATGGGACTGATAGGAAGAACGAAAGACTCTGGACCCGGCCGAACCCGAACTCGAGAGATGAACTAATAATTTCTCTTTCCGGTGCTGACAGCATAGACTCTATGGGACTGACAGGAAGAACGAAAGACTCGGACCCGGCCGAACCCGAACTGGAGAGATTGAACTAATCTTTACTCTTTCCGGTCCTGCTATATCTCACGGCACGGCCCAGCAGACAGCACAGATCAGGGTCAGACACTGACGAGTCAACAGCTAACATCTCGAGACATGAGAGGAGGAGAACAAACCTGATAAATATGAAGTTGCAAAGGAAAGAACGTCTCGGATCAGGAGGTGAGGTGAACTATAACAGGGGCAGACTGCAATAGCTTGAACTTGAGACCCAGCAACTAATTAATATACAGTTATTTCAGTTGCTTATAATTTGGCTTTGGCTGCATTAGCTACCCAATAGTTATTTATGTTATTTTTACAAATGTAATCGATAATTTTGTTAGTACTAGATGTTTTGGGATTTTTAAAATGACATTTTAATTATATAATGATGAAATGACCGAAATGAACAAAATGACTCGATAAAAGATTCGTTCATTTTGCTGAATGAGATTCAAAGATCCGAGCCAGTAAAATGATCCGAACTTCCCACCACTAATGTCCAGAAATTTAGATATAATATAATGGATTTCTTAAAACTTTTTTTTTTTATCTTTCTATTAGGCACACACAGACCTCAAGATTCAGTCAATTCATCTCAGCTATGGTGACCAGCAGAATATTTAATTAGGAAAAGTAAATTACATAGACAATTCAGATCATAATTTATTCATACTGCAATGCATGATGGGAGCCATTATTGAGTTGTGATTGGTGGCAACAAGGATTATTAATGTCACCAAGGTTGAGATGCACAGGCTGATTATTGATGTCTGTATTTCGAGATAAACATGAAAGTGATTTGATCAGAATAATTTTTATTAAATGTTTTAGATTACAAGAAAAATACTGATTATCATATACTGTAGAACCACTAAACTGTTGTTATAATGTTAAACCAAATCATCTGAATAAGTTTCATTTTTCAGATCACAGCATGATTGTGTCAGAAGATAACCAACACTATCAGATCACACTTTTCTTTGTTCATTTGGCTGTTATAAATCAATAACAGCAGACAAACAAAATATAAAATAAAAGTATAAGTGTCAAGAACTCAACTAAAGTTCTTATACTTACAATGATCTCCATAACGGTGGCTTACAATTTGTGATTTTGTCCTTCAGTGATTCTGCTTGTTATCATCAGGTGTCTTCAATAATGCTTTTGCTTGCTTTTGCTTCAGCATTTTGCGAACATTGATTTGATAATGTTCCTTCTTTGTTATTATGGAACATTGTATAATCTTTTATCTCAACAATTTTCCCAAAACATCCTCAAAATATTACAGTTAAAACATTATATCTTAGTTTACATTTAACCTTATAGAAACCTTATTTGAAATGAGAAAACATCCTTTAAACATTCTTTAAACATTACATTCAATATTTTGTTCCAATCACCTGGATTTGCTAATTCTGACAGGAGAGAGAACTAATTAGTGAAATCAGCTGACTGAGTTCATGGGTGGAATAAACATATAGCAAGACTTTTACTCTTTGGGCTCTGGATTTCACACCTCTGGTCCTTCAAGTGTACATACATTAGAAAACATTCAGGAAATAAGCCAGTAGAGACACAGTGTGTTACATTACCAGTTGAGATGGTCGCTGGTCTGAAAGTCGTAGAGCTGGTGTTAATGCTCCCAGTGTCTGAACATTTGGATGAATAATGATTACTGAACAGAGACACAAATATCATAAATGTGTAGAAAGAGCTCATGTAAATATTATTACCTGCACAGTATGCTGAATAGTCCACAGTTGTATTAACCAGCTCATATACATAATAATTGCTTGGACATGCTTTGACTTTAATGGGAAAAGACCCGTAATAGCAGCAGTTGTTGTTCCAGCAACCGCAGACATCTCGAGTGACAATTCCATCTTCAACTCTTGGGTGTCCACCACGGATCCACAGTGGCACATGAGTGCCACAGCTATATGCTATAATACATGTGTCTGGCATCTGAGCGCTCAGGCTGTCAATGAAGAGACGATACCAGCCGCTCCAAGTGACTGTCGTGTCAGACTTGTGATATTCATGCATGAGATGTGTATTATTGATGGATCTCCATGGATTGTCCAGCACAGTGTGATTGTAGCAGGGGTCAGACAGATTAGCTGAAAAAATTTCAAGAACTTAACATGTTAATATATAATGTTCCCCAAACGTTCTTTCAACTTCATTTTTGATTTAAAAATAATTTTGATTTAAAAAAAAAATAATAATCTTGATCAATCTTGAGAGAGTTCATGTCTTTTATCTTCAGTTCATCTTAGACTGTGCTTGAAGAAATTTGTAGTTTGAGTTCTTAGTGTTCCTTTTTAACGATATATACTGTATGCTGCCTGCTATTTATCTGTAATTATTTTATGCAGCCCTATACATAGGCTACAGAGGTGGGAAATCCAGGGGCCAAGAGTAAGGGTGTACTCACACTAGGCACGGTTGCCATGAACCGGGCCCAAGTACGATTGTACCCCCTCCCCACTCCCCTGCTGGCCTGCACTCACATAGGGTTTTGTCATTCGTGCCGGAGCACGCTTACGTCATTATGGTGTGACGGTTTCGGGATAAACAAGAAGAGCGGCGCTCTCTGAACTGAACACAATGAAGTCCATCGATCTGTTTTCTTTGTGGATAATTTTGTGTTGTTTGGTCCACAGCCCTCTCACAGCCTGTTGTTAAACAGATGTGTCGCCATAGTGGTGCGAAAATTTTGCTGCTCGTATGAGGAGGTTTGCACGTCACGCGTCCTGTTCCGTGCTCCAGCACGGTTAGCGCTCACATTGCATGCGAACCGCGCCCGAGTCCAACTGAACCGTGCTCTGGCCCACCTCTTCCAAGTGGGCCAGGGCCGGCTAATCCAGCCGCGCCCGGGCACGGTTCGGAGCACTCACACTAGTCGAACGAACCGCGCTTTGGTGGTCAAACGCACTCGGGCACGGTTCAAACTGGCTAGTGTGAGTACACCCTAAAAGTCCTGCCACATTTTTATTCCACCCATGAACTCAGTGATCTGATTTCACTAATTAGTTCCCTGACCTGCCTCAATTAGCAAATCCAGGTGATTGGAACAAAATACTGAGGAGGACTTTTCTTTCTGAACCTTAGCTGTGTCCCAATGTGAAGGCTGCATCCTCTGAAGTCCGTATTTGAAGGATGCTTGGCCGTATTTGAAGGCCGATTGCGTCACAGCCGCGCGACGAAGGACGTCCCAATTCAAAGGCTGCATCCGCGAAGGCCACATTTGAAGGCCGATTGCGTCATCGCGGTGGGATGAAGGCTGTCCCAATTCAATTATGCATCTTCCGAAGGCCATATTCGAAGGCCGGTTCAGTCATTGCAGCGCGACGAATGCTTACCTGATTCAAAAGCGACGCCAAATGCACCCTTCGTTTCCCCGTCAAAGGAAGGATACATAAATGGACACTTCGCGGACTATCTTACCCGATCCTGCCCCATAAATCATTGCGCGGGTGACAACAGCATTTTTATTTTTAAAAAAGGGTGGCCGAGAGTTGGCGGTGGATGGCAAATTCACATTTAAATGTAAAAGTATTATGTTTTTATTTACTCAAATAGCCAGAGAAACCAGTGTTAACAGCCAAAAGTTTTTTTTTTTCGTTTTTTTTTTCTTATTCATTCAACTCTTTCGTCAGCATTGCATGTTTTTTGTCAAAAGGAAACGCGAAAACGGCTTTATAGCCTTGTATTGTATTTATTGTACATTGTATTTCTTTATTATTCATATTCATTTTGTGCAACTTTAAATGTGTACACAAAAGAGAATTCATGGCTCTGGATATTTGTTTATTTTTGTAAGCATCTCTGAGTGTTTGCAAGGTTGATACATTTAAACTATAATATACTTTTGTGTCGTTTAATCTAAAATGTGTAGTGTTGTCCTGTGAGGGAAAAAGTAGGCTAGCCTACTTCACATTTGTACATGTTCGCAGTATGAAGTTCCTTACATTCTCCCACTGGTTATTTTAAAAATTAAAGTAACAAAATGTTAGTCCATTGTCACAATATTAACAAATTGTTGCTAACTACAACTGCGTCCCATATCAAAGTGCGCACCTGAAGCCCTCGGACCGGTCTAGCCTGCGGAGGATTGTTCTTGTCGCCTAGCAACTGTGACTGACAGCTGACAACGACGAGCGGGAGTAACGACGTTTGCACTCAACTTTTTATATCCAGCTGGTTTAAAATATTCAAATAATTCACAAACTAATTCACAAACTTTTTACAAACAAGCACGTAGATGATGTATAATATAATAGTAGTTAATTAATGTATAATATATAACAAAACACACCACAGATGCATTATATAGAAAAGAGACGGACAGGGACAATAATAAGGAATAAGGAATAATGGAACTTTTGTTTATAATGCTTATTGAACATATTTTGTATTTTAATGCCTATATAACACAATATACATTCAGACGCAGTCAATAATACGAATGTTGCATTTGATGCGAGAGTGGTCACGTGAGAAAAGAACGTGAAGGACTCAAACCCGAAGACTCAAATGAACTAATCATTCCCCTTTACGGTACTGATAGCATAGACTCAATGGGACTGATAGGAAGAACGAAAGACTCTGGACCCGGCCGAACCCGAACTCGAGAGATGAACTAATAATTTCTCTTTCCGGTGCTGACAGCATAGACTCTATGGGACTGACAGGAAGAACGAAAGACTCGGACCCGGCCGAACCCGAACTGGAGAGATGAACTAATCTTTACTCTTTCCGGTCCTGCTATATCTCACGGCACGGCCCAGCAGACAGCACAGATCAGGGTCAGACACTGACGAGTCAACAGCTAACATCTCGAGACATGAGAGGAGGAGAACAAACCTGATAAATATGAAGTTGCAAAGGATACAACGTCTCGGATCAGGAGGTGAGGTGAACTATAACAGGGGCAGACTGCAATAGCTTGAACTTGAGACCCAGCAACTAATTAATATACAGTTATTTCAGTTGCTTATAATTTGGCTTTGGCTGCATTAGCTACCCAATAGTTATTTATGTTATTTTTACAAATGTAATCGATAATTTCGTTAGTACTAGATGTTTTGGGATTTTTAAAATGACATTTTAATTATATAATGATGAAATGACCGAAATGAACAAAATGACTCGATAAAAGATTCGTTCATTTTGCTGAACGAGACTCAAAGATCCGAGCCAGTAAAATGATCCGAACTTCCCACCACTAATGTCCAGAAATTTAGATATAATATAATGGATTTCTTAAAACTTTTTTTTTTTATCTTTCTATTAGGCACACACAGACCTCAAGATTCAGTCAATTCATCTCAGCTATGGTGACCAGCAGAATATTTAATTAGGAAAAGTAAATTACATAGACAATTCAGATCATAATTTATTCATACTGCAATGCATGATGGGAGCCATTATTGAGTTGTGATTGGTGGCAACAAGGATTATTAATGTCACCAAGGTTGAGATGCACAGGCTGATTATTGATGTCTGTATTTCGAGATAAACATGAAAGTGATTTGATCAGAATAATTTTTATTAAATGTTTTAGATTACAAGAAAAATACTGATTATCATATACTGTAGAACCACTAAACTGTTGTTATAATGTTAAACCAAATCATCTGAATAAGTTTCATTTTTCAGATCACAGCATGATTGTGTCAGAAGATAACCAACACTATCAGATCACACTTTTCTTTGTTCATTTGGCTGTTATAAATCAATAACAGCAGACAAACAAAATATAAAATAAAAGTATAAGTGTCAAGAACTCAACTAAAGTTCTTATACTTACAATGATCTCCATAACGGTGGCTTACAATTTGTGATTTTGTCCTTCAGTGATTCTGCTTGTTATCATCAGGTGTCTTCAATAATGCTTTTGCTTGCTTTTGCTTCAGCATTTTGCGAACATTGATTTGATAATGTTCCTTCTTTGTTATTATGGAACATTGTATAATCTTTTATCTCAACAATTTTCCCAAAACATCCTCAAAATATTACAGTTAAAACATTATATCTTAGTTTACATTTAACCTTATAGAAACCTTATTTGAAATGAGAAAACATCCTTTAAACATTCTTTAAACATTACATTCAATATTTTGTTCCAATCACCTGGATTTGCTAATTCTGACAGGAGAGAGAACTAATTAGTGAAATCAGCTGACTGAGTTCATGGGTGGAATAAACATATAGCAAGACTTTTACTCTTTGGGCTCTGGATTTCACACCTCTGGTCCTTCAAGTGTACATACATTAGAAAACATTCAGGAAATAAGCCAGTAGAGACACAGTGTGTTACATTACCAGTTGAGATGGTCGCTGGTCTGAAAGTCGTAGAGCTGGTGTTAATGCTCCCAGTGTCTGAACATTTGGATGAATAATGATTACTGAACAGAGACACAAATATCATAAATGTGTAGAAAGAGCTCATGTAAATATTATTACCTGCACAGTATGCTGAATAGTCCACAGTTGTATTAACCAGCTCATATACATAATAATTGCTTGGACATGCTTTGACTTTAATGGGAAAAGACCCGTAATAGCAGCAGTTGTTGTTCCAGCAACCGCAGACATCTCGAGTGACAATTCCATCTTCAACTCTTGGGTGTCCACCACGGATCCACAGTGGCACATGAGTGCCACAGCTATATGCTATAATACATGTGTCTGGCATCTGAGCGCTCAGGCTGTCAATGAAGAGACGATACCAGCCGCTCCAAGTGACTGTCGTGTCAGACTTGTGATATTCATGCATGAGATGTGTATTATTGATGGATCTCCATGGATTGTCCAGCACAGTGTGATTGTAGCAGGGGTCAGACAGATTAGCTGAAAAAATTTCAAGAACTTAACATGTTAATATATAATGTTCCCCAAACGTTCTTTCAACTTCATTTTTGATTTAAAAATAATTTTGATTTAAAAAAAAAATAATAATCTTGATCAATCTTGAGAGAGTTCATGTCTTTTATCTTCAGTTCATCTTAGACTGTGCTTGAAGAAATTTGTAGTTTGAGTTCTTAGTGTTCCTTTTTAACGATATATACTATGCTGCCTGCTATTTATCTGTAATTATTTTATGCAGCCCTATACATAGGCTACAGAGGTGGGAAATCCAGGGGCCAAGAGTAAGGGTGTACTCACACTAGGCACGGTTGCCATGAACCGGGCCCAAGTACGATTGTACCCCCTCCCCACTCCCCTGCTGGCCTGCACTCACATAGGGTTTTGTCATTCGTGCCGGAGCACGCTTACGTCATTATGGTGTGACGGTTCGGGATAAACAAGAAGAGCGGCGCTCTCTGAACTGAACACAATGAAGTCCATCGATCTGTTTTCTTTGTGGATAATTTTGTGTTGTTTGGTCCACAGCCCTCTCACAGCCTGTTGTTAAACAGATGTGTCGCCATAGTGGTGCGAAAATTTTGCTGCTCGTATGAGGAGGTTTGCACGTCACGCGTCCTGTTCCGTGCTCCAGCACGGTTAGCGCTCACATTGCATGCGAACCGCGCCCGAGTCCAACTGAACCGTGCTCTGGCCCACCTCTTCCAAGTGGGCCAGGGCCGGCTGCATGCCAGCCGCGCCCGGGCACGGTTCGGAGCACTCACACTAGTCGAACGAACCGCGCTTTGGTGGTCAAACGCACTACGGGCACGGTTCAAACTGGCTAGTGTGAGTACACCCTAAAAGTCCTGCCACATTTTTATTCCACCCATGAACTCAGTCATCTGATTTCACTAATTAGTTCCCTGACCTGCCTCAATTAGCAAATCCAGGTGATTGGAACAAAATACTGAGGAGGACTTTTCTTTCTGAACCTTAGCTGTGTCCCAATGTGAAGGCTGCATCCTCTGAAGTCCGTATTTGAAGGATGCTTGGCCGTATTTGAAGGCCGATTGCGTCACAGCCGCGCGACGAAGGACGTCCCAATTCAAAGGCTGCATCCGCGAAGGCCACATTTGAAGGCCGATTGCGTCATCGCGGTGGGATGAAGGCTGTCCCAATTCAATTATGCATCTTCCGAAGGCCATATTCGAAGGCCGGTTGAGTCATTGCAGCGCGACGAATGCTTACCTGATTCAAAAGCGACGCCAAATGCACCCTTCGTTTCCCCGTCAAAGGAAGGATACATAAATGGACACTTCGCGGACTATCTTACCCGATTCCTGCCCCATAAATCATTGCGCGGTGACAACAGCATTTTTATTTTTAAAAAAGGGTGGCCGAGAGTTCGGCGTGGATGGCAAATTCACATTTAAATGTAAAAGTATTATGTTTTTATTTACTCAAATAGCCAGAGAAACCAGTGTTAACAGCCAAAAGTTTTTTTTTTTCGTTTTTTTTTCTTATTCATTCAACTCTTTCGTCAGCATTGCATGTTTTTTGTCAAAAGGAAACGCGAAAACGGCTTTATAGCCTTGTATTGTATTTATTGTACATTGTATTTCTTTATTATTCATATTCATTTTGTGCAACTTTAAATGTGTACACAAAAGAGAATTCATGGCTCTGGATATTTGTTTATTTTTGTAAGCATCTCTGAGTGTTTGCAAGGTTGATACATTTAAACTATAATATACTTTTGTGTCGTTTAATCTAAAATGTGTAGTGTTGTCCTGTGAGGGAAAAAGTAGGCTAGCCTACTTCACATTTGTACATGTTCGCAGTATGAAGTTCCTTACATTCTCCCACTGGTTATTTTAAAAATTAAAGTAACAAAATGTTAGTCCATTGTCACAATATTAACAAATTGTTGCTAACTACAACTGCGTCCCATATCAAAGTGCGCACCTGAAGCCCTCGGACCGGTCTAGCCTGCGGAGGATTGTTCTTGTCGCCTAGCAACTGTGACTGACAGCTGACAACGACGAGCGGGAGTAACGACGTTTGCACTCAACTTTTTATATCCAGCTGGTTTAAAATATTCAAATAGGATTGACAGCCTGTATAAATATATTGACCATGGTCCATTTCTGTAGACAATAAAAAGAAAACCCTACAAAATCGCATCAAGGTACGATTAACATTTGAATATATGCTATGTGCCTATGTTTTATCATTATTATTATTTTTTCGGCTATTTCATTACAATATTTACGTAGGTTAACACCCAATATTTGAACAGTTTAGAGTGTAATCTGGCTATTCAGGACGCAGCCTCTAGCTACGCATTAAACCAGCTCGGCCAACTCTTGAGCCGAAAATACATGACTCTAAATAATTTTTTTATGAGATTTTATATATATTGCCCCTCATTTAAAGACAGGAAAATATAAAACATAAAATGTCCAGTAAAATATAAAACAACTAAATGACAATAGCCAATTATATCTCCATAGCTGTTTACTCAGTTTTATTAAATGAATGATCAGGGTGGCAGCTGTAGCCTACTCTCACTCCGTTGCTTGGCGCCAGGAGCAGTAATAGGGAACACCTGGTTGCAGCAATTAGAAAATCCCACGAAGGCTACATGATGCGTCCTTCGAAGTCCGAATAGGCTGCATCCTTCGAAGTCTACAGCCTTCGATGGATGCAGCCTTCACATTGGGACACAGTGCTTGACTTTACACCTCTCCATAGCAATGCCACATCCCAGCTAGAAATGTTTTGTTCTAAAAACGTTCTGGAAACATACCACAAAGTTCTCATAATGTTTTCAGCGGGTAGTTTTATTTTGGTTCCCAGAATGTTCTCCAAGAAAAGGAACACAGCAAAAACTCCAGCCATAAAGTTAATAAGATAATTAAGTGATTAATTGAGTGATGATTTAGCATTATTGAAGACACCTAAAGCAGAATCACTGAAGGAGAAAATCTAAAATTGTAAGCCACCGTTATGGAGATCAGTGTTTGCTTTAGTTGGGCTCTATGACACTTATATTATTAACTTTATATTTTGATTGACTGTTCTATCTGAGTTATAACTGCCAGATGAACAAAGAAAAAAGTGATCTAAAGGTGTTGGTCATATTATGACATTTATCATTTGAAATTTATGTTTCTGGTTTATTCTCTTGGTTAAAGCATAACTGAGATTCTGCATAAATGTCCAGAATTTTAGATATAATATAATGGATTTCTTAAAAGTTTTTTTTTTACATCTTACTTTTAGGCACACACAGAACTCAAGAGTTCAGTCAATGCTTCTCAACTATGGTGATGAGCAGAATATTCAATTAGGAAAAGAAAATTACATAGACAATTCAGATAATAATTTATTCATACTGCAATACATGATGGGAGCCATTAATGAGTTTTGATTGGTGGCAACAAGGATTATTACTGTCACCATGGTTGAGATGCACAGGCTGATTATTGATGTCTGTGTTTCTAAATAAACATGAAAGTGATTTGATCAGAATAATTTTTATGAAATATTTTGGATTATAAGGAAAATACAGATATGCAATAGAACCACTAAACTGTTGCTATAAAGTTAAACCAAATCATCTGAATAAGTTTCACTTTTCAGATAACAACATGATTATATCAAAACATAACCAAGACTATCATATTACACTTTTCTTTGTTAATTTTACTGTTATAAATCAATAACAGCAGACAAACAAATTATAGGGCCCTATTTTAACGATCTGAAACGCAAGTGTCAAAGTGCAAAGCGCAAGTAACTTTGTGGGCGGATCCGGCGCTGTTGCTATTTTCCCGGCGGGATAAATGCCTCTTGCGCCTGGCACAAATCTAAAAGGGGTTGGTCTGGAGTAGCTTCATTATTCATAGGTGTGGTTTGGGCGTAACGGAAATAAACCAATAAGAGCGTCATATCACATTCCCTTTAAGAGCATGATGAACGAGATGCGCTTGTTCCGTGGCGCAATTCTATTTTAACGGCGGATTTACCAGGCGCGGCTTCAGCATCGGTTCACAGCCGAGGAGAACAATGTTCTCGTCAGGGCCGTAAAAGAAAGAGAAGTGACACTGGGGATGGGACAAACACACCCAAATTAGCTTCGGGTTAAACATGCATATAATAATTTGGGTAAATGTGTAAGCTTTATGCCTGTTTTCCCATCATCATGGAAACAACAAGGATTTCCCTCATGTTTATATATCTTTCCGTATAATAATGTATCATTTGCAAAAAGTAAAATGCATCTGTGTTGATGAGAGAATCATCTACAGTGTATGCGTGTTGTTCACACTCTGTATTATGGCCAAGCATGCACGCTTAAAATAGCATCTGAATGTACGCGCAACGCGCCACTGACTTTAGACCAGGGGCCCTATTTTAACGATCTGAAACGCAAGTGTCAAAGCGCAAAGCGCAATTAACTTTGTGGGCGGATCCCGGCGCTGTTGCTATTTCCCGGCGGGATAAATGCCTCTTGCGCCTGGCGCAAATCTAAAAGGGGTTGGTCTGGAGTAGCTTCATTATTCATAGGTGTGGTTTGGGCGTAACGGAAATAAACCAATAAGAGCGTCATATCACATTCCCTTTAAGATCATGATGAACGAGAATGCGCTTGTTCCGTGGCGCAATTCTATTTTATCAGCGCATTTACCAGGCAGCGCTTCAGCATCGGTTCACAGCCGAGTAGAACGAATGTTCTCGTCAGGGCCGTAAAAGAAAGAGAAGGGACACTGGGGATGGGACAAACCCACCAAATTAGCTTCAAGGGTTAAACATGCATATAATAATTTGGGTAAATGTGTAAGCTTTATGCCTGTTTTTCCCATCATCATGGACACAACAATGATTTCCCTCATGTTTATATATTTTTCCGTATAATAATGTATGATTTGCAAAAAGTAAAATGCATCTGTGTTGATGAGAGAATCATCTACAGTGTATGCGCGTTGTTCACACTCTGGGCCCTATTTTAACGATCTGAAACGCAAGTATCAAAGTGCAAAGCGCAATTAACTTTGTGGGCGGATCCCGGCGCTGTTGCTATTTTCCTGGCGGGATAAATGCCTCTTGCGCCTGGCACAAATCTAAAAGGGGTTGGTATGGAGTAGCTTCATTATTCATAGGTGTGGTTTGGGCGTAACGGAAATAAACCAATAAGAGCGTCATATCACATTCCCTTTAAGAGCATGATGAACGAGATGCGCTTGTTCCGTGGCGCAATTCTATTTTAACGGCGCATTTACCAGACGCGCTTCAGCATCGGTTCACAGCCGAGTAGAACGATGTTCTCGTCAGGGCCGTAAAAGATAGAAGAAGGGACACTGGGAATTGGACAAACCCACCCAAATTAGCTTCGGGTTAAACATGCATATAGTAATTTGGGTAAATGTGTAAGCTTTATGCCTGTTTTTCCCATCATCATGGACACAACAATGATTTCCCTCATGTTTATATATTTTCCGTATAATAATGTATGATTTGCAAAAAGTAAAATGCATCTGTGTTGATGAGAGAATCATCTACAGTGTATCCGCGTTGTTCACACTCTGTATTATAGCCAAGCATACGCTTAAAATAGCATCTGAATATACGTGCAACGCGCCACTGACTTTAGACCAGGTTTTTTCTGGTCATTGGCGCAATTGTTTTCTGGAACTGCAAAATAGCACCAGGGATTGTTTGCGCCGACACACGCCTCCTTTTTGCGCCAACCCGCCCAGGAAGCGCAAGTTCATTGTTAGTTTACCGACGTGCGTCTGTGGAGGAAAAAAGCCCGCTTTGCGCGACTGCAAAATAGGAATGATAAATGCGTCAGTGTATAAAGTCATTTGCGCCAGGTGCAAGATAGAGCCCTCTGTATTATGGCCAAGCATGCACGCTTAAAATAGCATCTGAATGTACGCGGCAACGCGCCACTGACTTTAGACCAGGTTTTTTCTGGTCATTGGCGCAAAGTGTTTTCTGGAACTGCAAAATAGCACCAGGGATTATTTGCGCCGACACACGCCCCCTTTTGCGCCAACCCACCCAGGAAGCGCGAAGTTCATTTGTTAGTTTACCGACGTGCGTCTGTGGAGGAAAAAAGCCCGCTTTGCGCGAGTGCAAAATAGGAATGATGAATGCATCAGTGTATAAAGTCATTTGCGCCGGGATGCAAGATAGAGCCCCAGGTGTTTTCTGGTCATTGGCGCAATTGTTTTCTGGAACTGCAGAATAGCACCAGGGATTGTTTGCGCTGACACACGCCTCCTTTTTGGAGTAGTATGAAGCTGCAGACTCGGAGACCTGCATCTACAGTCCCCCTGCACCCAGAGTCCCGCATTCTCAGACCCCTCGTTTTTCGAGACAGCGCCTCCTATCAAATTGTATCGGATAAACATGTGAAGAACATGTGAAGAACTTAAGCCAGAACGTGAGTAGGCTATCTTCAATTTTATTTAGCGAATCGTAGCAGCCTACTCGTTTGATTTATTTTTTAATAAAACTAATTTAGCTCATCGATACAACATATGAATAGTCCATTGAATATTTGTAAAGTTAGTTTGTAACAAGATTTGAGCCGTTAATGTATGTTTTTTCGCCCTCTTCCCCCGAAAATATTTAGATAGCTAACGTTTATAATTTAGCTTTGAAACATCATAAGACATGTGCTATCGGTCCTATGTTGTAGGCTATTCCAGGGTACACCATAGGCCTACATCGATGGAGTTGCCCCTGCCGAACCCAACATCATTTTATGATTATGCAAAGCGACTTATAAATGAGTTTTTTTTAATGCAATTGAAGACGAAAAGTAAAGTCATGAACACAGTTTTTTCTTCCTTTTTTTCTTAACAGCAAGATGATGTTTAGGTGATCATTAAATAAAGTACAGAATTGTTTATTATTGGTGTTTTGTCTATTCTGATTTGTTTTGCATCGCATTCAAAATATCAAAAAACTGATTTTGTAATGTTAGCATGGTAATGTTAATTAGACCATTATAGGTTGAACTGAAAGAAAAATTGGAATTTGAATAAAAAATATATCTAAAAAAACATTGTAGCAATATAATATCACATAGGCCTACTATCTTTCTGAAGACAGTTCAATCTGCAATTGTATATCCCTTCCATCAGTAACAATTAGTTTGTTTGTTTTTTGCACATGCTTTAAGCAGGGAACGCAAATATTTATTGGATAATTTATTTGGAGACCGCAATATTGCATCCTATTGTTTTTAATTGCATTTGGATAAGCGTGCGCTGTACTCTGTGTGCGGGTGTTCGACTCTTTTGAACAGCCGGAGGCGCTGTGTTCGAAAACGAGGGCTCTGAGAATGCGGGACTCTCGGTGGGGGACTGTGGATGCAGGCTCCGAGTCTGCAGCTTCATAATATTGCCTTTTTGCGCCAACCCGCCCAGGAAGCGCAAGTGTCATTTGTTAGTTTACCGACGTGCGTCTGTGGAGGAAAAAAGCCCGCTTTGCGCGAGTGCAAAATAGGAATGATAAATGCGTCAGTATATAAAGTCATTTGTGCCGGGTGCAAGATAGAGCCCATAAAGTGAAAGTATAAGTGTCAAGAGCCCAACTAAAGCAAACACTGACCGCCATAATGGTGGCTTACAATTTGTGATTTTCTCCTTCAGTGATTCTGCTTGTTTTCATCAGGTGTCTTCAATAATGCTTTTGCTTGCTTTTGCTTCAGCATTTTGCGAACATTGATTTGATAATGTTCCTCCTTTGTTATTATGGAACATTGTATAATCTTTTATCTCAACAATTTTCCCAAAACATCCTCAAAATATTACAGTTAAAACGTTTTATGTTAGTTTACATTTAACCTTATAGAAAAAATATTTTAAATGAGAAAACATCCTTAAAACATTCTTTGAACAGTTCTTTAAAACATTAACCAAATAGGCAATGTTAGCCAGTGTTCTGAGAACGTTCCCTGCTAGCTGGGAATGCGGACTCGATGCGCTGTGAACTCCATGTGGCTTTAAGCGCATCATTCTCCACTCGGGATACGCATAAGCGCTTTGTGCCACACTGTACTGAGCCTTTCATATCATAATGCAATGACGCAATGACAGATTATTCAATTGCCTTTCTTGTTCTGTTCTATCTATTATATGTTGATAATAGATAGGACGGAGCACTAAAAAACCTCAAACAAAGCACTAAAAACTTAAGCTGTTTGCTGTGTAGTCTGAGAATGAGCTGTTTGATTTGCACCCTCTTCCTCTTCACTGTCCTCCGTAAAAACCAGCAATTCAGGTCCATGTTGTTCTAGAAAGTTTGTATGTTGCTGCCTCATTTAACATCTCTGCTATACATTTAAAACATGTTGTCTCAATTTTATAGCAGCCATGGCTAATATCTAAAATAATTTATCTTTTTGATTTTTGTTATCTTGTTTTTCATGAATGTATTTTACAACAATACAAAGAGCAATGTGTATTTTCTACTAATATAGTTTGTAATGGCTTTTTTGTCATAGATTATAATCATATATTTTTTGGATTTGTTATTTATCTTTATAATGAAGTTGTCTGTATTAAGTAGATTGTGTTTAACACACACAAGAGTGATTTATTAGGTTAACACATAGAGTTATAGAAATTCTACTTCATATAAAAAAACCTGCACTTTATATATACACACACACACACGCACACACACACACACACACACATGTGTTTTTAGTCAGAGTATTATTTTATACAGAAACAAATATTTGTAATTCAGATGAGAATGAGGTTAGTGTTTTGAAATTAAGGAAAACAAATATATTGAAATATAGCACATGAATTTTAAATTCATAATGATAATGTTCCTTCTTTGTTATTATGGAACATTGTATAATCTTTTATCTCAACAATTTTCCCAAAACATCCTCAAAATATTACAGTTAAAACGTTATATCTTAGTTTACATTTAACCTTATAGAAACCTTATTTGAAATGAGAAAACATCCTTTAAATATTCTTTAAACATTACATTCAATATTTTGTTCCAATCACCTGGATTTGCTAATTCTGACAGGAGAGAGAACTAATTAGTGAAATCAGCTGACTGAGTTCATGGGTGGAATAAACATATAGCAAGACTTTTACTCTTTGGGCTCTGGATTTCACACCTCTGGTCCTTCAAGTGTACATACATTAGAAAACATTCAGGAAATCAGCCAGTAGAGACACAGTGTGTTACATTACCAGTTGAGATGGTCGCTGGTCTGTAAAGTCGTAGAGCTGGTGTTAATGCTCCCAGTGTCTGAACATTTGGATGAATAATGATTACTGAACAGAGACACAAATATCATAAATGTGTAGAAAGAGCTCATGTAAATATTATTACCTGCACAGTATGCTGAATAGTCCACAGTTGTATTAACCAGCTCATATACATAATAATTGCTTGGACATGCTTTGACTTTAATGGGAAAAGACCCGTAATAGCAGCAGTTGTTGTTCCAGCAACCGCAGACATCTCGAGTGACAATTCCATCTTCAACTCTTGGGTGTCCACCATGGCATCCACAGTGGCACATGAGTGCCACAGCTATATGCTATAATACATGTGTCTGGCATCTGAGCGCTCAGGCTGTCAATGAAGAGACGATACCAGCCGCTCCAAGTGACTGTCGTGTCAGACTTGTGATATTCATGCATGAGATGTGTATTATTGATGGATCTCCATGGATTGTCCAGCACAGTGTGATTGTAGCAGGGGTCAGACAGATTAGCTGAAAAAATTTCAAGAACTTAACATGTTAATATATAATGTTCCCCAAACGTTCTTTCAACTTCATTTTTGATTTAAAAATAATTTTGATTTAAAAAAAATAATAATAATCTTGATCAATCTTGAGAGAGTTCATGTCTTTTATCTTCAGTTCATCTTAGACTGTGCTTGAAGAAATTTGTAGTTTGAGTTCTTAGTGTTCCTTTTTAACGATATACACTATGCTGCCTGCTATTTATCTGTAATTATTTTATGCAGCCCTATACATAGGCTACAGAGGTGGGAAATCCAGGGGCCAAGAGTAAGGGTGTACTCACACTAGGCACGGTTGCCATGAACCGGGCCCAAGTACGATTGTACCCCCTCCCCACTCCCCTGCTGGCCTGCACTCACATAGGGTTTTGTCATTCGTGCCGGAGCACGCTTACGTCATTATGGTGTGACGGTTTCGGGATAAACAAGAAGAGCGGCGCTCTCTGAACTGAACACAATGAAGTCCATCGATCTGTTTTCTTTGTGGATAATTTTGTGTTGTTTGGTCCACAGCCCTCTCACAGCCTGTTGTTAAACAGATGTGTCGCCATAGTGGTGCGAAAATTTTGAAATCTGCTGCTCGTATGAGGAGGTTTGCACGTCACGCCGTCCTGTTCCGTGCTCCAGCACGGTTAGCGCGCTCACATTGCATGCGAACCGCGCCCGAGTCCAACTGAACCGTGCTCTGGCCCACCTCTTCCAAGTGGGCCAGGGCCGGCTGATCCAGCCGCGCCCGGGCACGGTTCGGAGCACATCACACTAGTCGAACGAACCGCGCTTTGGTGGTCAAACGCACTCGGGCACGGTTCAAACTGGCTAGTGTGAGTACACCCTAAAAGTCCTGCCACATTTTTATTCCACCCATGAACTCAGTCATCTGATTTCACTAATTAGTTCCCTGACCTGCCTCAATTAGCAAATCCAGGTGATTGGAACAAAATACTGAGGAGGACTTTTCTTTCTGAACCTTAGCTGTGTCCCAATGTGAAGGCTGCATCCTCTGAAGTCCGTATTTGAAGGATGCTTGGCCGTATTTGAAGGCCGATGCGTCACAGCCGCGCGACGAAGGACGTCCCAATTCAAAGGCTGCATCAGCGAAGGCCACATTTGAAGGCCGATTGCGTCATCGCGGTGGGATGAAGGCTGTCCCAATTCAATTATGCATCCTCCGAAGGCCATATTCGAAGGCCGGTTGAGTCATTGCAGCGCGACGAATGCTTACCTGATTCAAAAGCGACGCCAAATGCACCCTTCCGTTTCCCCGTCAAAGGAAGGATACATAAATGGACACTTCACGGACTATCTTACCCGATCCTGCCCCATAAATCATTGCGCGGGTGACAACAGCATTTTTATTTTTAAAAAAGGGTGGCCGAGAGTTCGGTGGAGGATGGCAAATTCACATTTAAATGTAAAAGTATTATGTTTTCATTTACTCAAATAGCCAGAGAAACCAGTGTTAACAGCCAAAAGTTTTTTTTTTTTCATTTTTTTTCTTATTCATTAACTCTTTCGTCAGCATTGCATGTTTTTTGTCAAAAGGAAACGCGAAAACGGCTTTATAGCCTTGTATTGTATT
>JAQIUQ010001202.1:0-18150 GCA_030378365.1 Hybognathus amarus | reverse complement strand
GCTGCTTTGTTTATGGAATGTGTATCTGCAGCTGGCAGCGTCGGTTTTCCTTTTTGAATGACGAACATAGACTAATACATGTGCAGAAATAGACAGTTGGCTCATTACACGCAGGCACAGAACGCACATTATAGCCGACAGTCGCCTGTAGTTTTCTCAGTGTGTTCAAGTGCAGCTTTTTACCCCGACAAGAACGGACGAGAGGCGACAACACAGTCGGCTTTCATCAGCGCTGAGTTCGACGGCGTCGGGCTTGGTGTGTTCCGGGCTTTAGTGCCCCGTGGTCCAGGACCCACTGCTGTCGAGGCAGTGCAGTGTTTAGCATTGTGGGGCTCGCAGATTCCCTTTCCCAATCAGCTTTCACAGCAGTTTTGATAGCCTGGCAAGCCAGACCTATCAAGATGTTAGGTCTGGGAACTCACAATTGGCATACCTCAATCTGGGGGGTGGGATAAAAGGTTGTCTTTCAATATCCCTCTGCACGCCATAGGATAGCGCTAACCAACCAGAGCAATGAATTGCTGTGTCTGAGTGAGTCCGATGCGTTTTCCCCATGGTTTTCCCTCCAGCGGAGCAAGTTGATATATTAAACTTCTGCCGTTTCCGGTCGTCAAAACTCTGAACACATCTTCCATTTTTAAGAATGACTTAAGTGACATTCTCTTAACTCCCAAGTCATCCGAGTCGCGGCCAAAGCCGAACCGGAAAGCCCGCTGTTCGCCAGCTGCATCTTGTTTGTATTCAAGTAGCAGGGAAATCACCTATGGAAATCACGACGCAGAACTGCCACAACTCTGCCGTCATTGTGTTAAGCCCGCCCACCAACTCTATACACAATGTGATTGGCCTGACCAGAGTTTGGTTTTTCCACTTCGAAAGCCAATGGAGAGTTGCTAGACCACACCGCTAGGGTGCGTCTTAGATTTCTAGGCTACAGTTTTGAGGCTCTTGTGCTGAATCCTAATGCCTGCTCTCTGGCTTATGGTTTGGCTGAGAGTATGCTGCATGGCCACTCTAGTTCAGAGAAATTCGACAAAATGGGAGTTGAGGTGGATTTATTATATGAGCCAGCCTCATCATCATCTACCGCGTACAGGTAATCACTACATGTGATAATTTCTACCCGCTATGCCACTGGCTGTTTGCTTGCTGTTTTAATCTCAAATGTTAACATTTATGGCTTAACCTATCGGGGCTAAAGGAGAAGGAGAGATCATTCCTCCTTTGACGCCCCGGTCGCGTCTTCCAAATTTTTTGGCACCGCTGTTGAGACTGTGATCCGGAAATTTAGGGAGGTAGGGGTTAAGTTGGCGGTGTTCAAGTGCTATT
This sequence comes from Hybognathus amarus, assembly GCA_030378365.1. Lineage (NCBI taxonomy): Eukaryota > Metazoa > Chordata > Actinopteri > Cypriniformes > Leuciscidae > Hybognathus > Hybognathus amarus. The sequence goes on along the minus strand of JAQIUQ010001202.1, from coordinate 16,821 downwards.
GTACATTCCCGCCACAGGTAATGTCCTTAAGTTCCCCCTTCTGAGCCTGTCGCTGGGTCCAGTTGGTGACAGGAGCAGAAAGTGAGTGTGGCCGGTAGAGCTCCACCTTAGAGAGGTTGGGATCCAGGCAACCTTGCTCAAGAACAAGTAAGGACAAATAATCAACTCTAAGAAGCAAGAGAGGTCTAAATGCTGAGAGTCCTTTTCTGCCTTTTTCTTATCCTCTTTTCTTTTAACCCCCTTTTCTTTCCCCCCCCCCTTTCTGGGTGTTGGGGTTCAAGAGGTTGTTTAAAAAAGAGAAAGAGTGTAAGGGAAAGCATTTTCATTCCCTTAAAAGTAAAAATATTAAAATACAGGGGTGTCTGTGTTGGTTCCTGAGTACAGTTAAAAATGTTTTCTTCTAAAACTGAATGATGGATGACAGGGCTGTAGTACTCGAGTCCGGTCTTGGACTCAAGTCCGGAACTCGAGACCGTTTTTCTATGGTCTCGGACTTGTCTCGGACTCGCTGGTATTCGGACTCGGACTTGTCTCGGTCTCGGCCACTGGTCTTGCCAAATATGGCTTTGGCTCTCAACCAAGTCTAACATTTTGTATGTGTGTTCATTTATTACTAGCCTATCAGGATAACGTTAACTTAGAAAATGCCAAAACTAACCGACAAAGTGCTCACTACAACGGAGCGCGTCTTCTCGTGCTGTTACTATAGTTACTGGGTGTTGCGCACATTCTAATGAGGTCTCCTATTTATAATGCGGGATATTCCCGACCCGCAATCGTAATTCACACAGATTCTAAAATCAAATCATTCTTTTAATAACTATCTGCCAGACGCGATATCACAAACAGCGTGAGTGTTCAGCAGTGCCGCGTCTTCTCTTCTCTCATGTTTTGTGGAAGCCAAGCATCAAGCGCTGCCGTGATAGGGATAGTAGGCCTACACACTCGCATTCAGGAGTCGGGACATGACGGAATATTCACTTGCACAATCGGGCCAGCAGTGCATCGTGAATAAAGTTTACAATTTGCACGTCTTTTTAAGTCTTACCAGTTTAAACATTCAAGCGTTTTTAAACTAATCAGTGCTCATGCGCTCTCTGGGATGATTTCTGCGCACATTCATAGAAAATCCACCTCAAGAACAGCTGGCCAGTAACAAAAGTTATTTTTCACGGCTTAGTTATATTGCTTTAACACTCAAAACTGGTGAGTATACTCTAAACATAGTCGGTTTTGTCTTTAATAAGCATAAAACGTCATAAAACATAAAATGTCAGTATAGTGAACACAGAATTCGTGCACTTGTTCTTAAAGTGACGGCAACCGTATGTTTCGGTCATTAATTTTGTCGTCAAAACAACAAAAGAGAGCTTTAAGTTAAAGGAAACAGGATTGATAGCCTATGTGTTTAATTTATTTAGGACTAAAATACTATCCAGTGTAATTTTCCATTTGATTACTTTATTCAGTTTCTGTCGATGAATAGGCTACTAGTGCTGGACCTATTCAAAAACTTTTCTCTTTATTTGTCTTTATTTATATCTTTATTCTATTGTATTTATTTGTGCAACTTTTTTTTTTCAATTTAATTGAACAATTTAAATCAAGCCTTGTGCTGTGTAAATTATTAACAACATTACCCCATTGTAAAAAATGCAACGAGCACAATTTAGGCAAGATAAATTTAATAATTCTGTTTTGAAGACTTTTTTTCCTGTCCTGGACTCGGTCTTGACTTCGGACTCGAACCTTTTTTGGACTCGGTCTTGACTTGGACTCGAATCTCATTGGACTCGGTCTTGACTTGGACTCGACTTGTCCTGGTCTTGGACTTGTCTTGGACTCGACAAAGGTGGTCTTGACTACAGCCCTAATGGATGATATCACTGTGTCATCACGAATAAAGAGTACATATACAGGTTTATTTTACATCCATCCCCAGCCATTGCATTATGTTCAGGGGAATGATACAAGGTCATTGGCGACTGTAATCTTTTTGCTGTCACTTCCCAGTATGGGGTTCGGATGCTATTTCATGTACATTAGACAATGGAGCTTATGACGCAGTGACAAGGTTGTTTGCTTCCCCTAGACTTTTGCCATAATGATTAATGATTACTGATCAATCCCTAACAGTATCTCACTCCGTGGCACTAATGACTGTTCAATGCCAGACGAAGAGATCTGGGCACTCTTTTTCAGGCAGCTGGTAATGAAACAGTTTTTCTGAGATTATACACTGATAAGAAGCATGTTTACTTCTTCTGCACAGGGGCTAGTGCAACATAGGCTTAGATAACATCAGATGAGAAGATGAGAAATTGTGTCTCGTGTGGCACTTTTTTACTGCCTTCTGGAAATGTGTGTTCACTGTGCGCCAGTGAAAGTGATATGCTTTTGTAACGGCATTGACAAGAGAGGACTGCATGCAGTTTTTTTCGCCCCAAATGCTCAGTTTACAAGTGAAAACGTTGAATATGGGCTATTCCACTTTTAGTGTCCTACTTCATGATCTGTTACTAGTTCTGTGAATACAGAAATTGAAGTAACATCTGTGGATGGGATCAGGAAGATGTCCCACCTCTAGTGTCCCACGTCCTTTCCTACTACTTGGTAGATGAACAGAGAATGATATACTCTTTCTGCATTCATATATGTAATAGTGAAGTAATATCCCAGCAAACAAATTTAGGTTCTGGGAATGTTAGTTTTTTGGTTCCCAGAATGTTCCTAGAACACACGTGCTTCAGACACTGGTTCACAAGAAGCATTCCCAGAGCAACAATACCATGACACAGTGCCTCGTTCCCCTTCCCCAGTCGTAAACCAAGACGTTTTCCGCAGAGCTGCTATACAGTTGAATTGAACTCATTTAATAATTGATTATCTTTATAATGGAACTGAATCAACTCTAAACTGACTTCAACTGAACAACTATTTTTTTTCGGGTTTCACTTTATTTTGATGGTCCCTTTAACACATTTGAGTAATGCTGCAAGTACATGTAGAAGTACAACTCTCCTTTGAGTGTTAGTAGATTATTAGTAGAGTTACTTAGAGTCAGTATAATGTCGGTTGGAGAACCATCTCAATAAAGAGATTTTAAACAGACAATCTACTAATACTCTAATGAGAGTTAGTTGGCATGTAGTTGCAAAGTTATTTATAGTCAACAGAATATTTAAAAGGGACCATCAAAATAAAGTGTTACAAGTGTTTATTTTTAGGTCCTTTACAGCCAAATTGAACTCTGTTTGCATCATTTCCTGTTCATGACAAAAGCTGCATTGAAACCAGAGGTGAGACCAAGTCATTATTTTGCAAGTCACAAGTAGTCTCGAGTCTTTGCATTCAAGTCCCAAGTCAAGTCCCGAGTCAAGACAGACAAGTCCAAGTCAAGTTGCAAGTTCTCAAGTCTTAAACAAGTCATTAGTGCTTTTTGCACAAATTACTGTCTCACTGTTAATTACTAGCCTATAGTAAATGAAATGTATACTAAATTATATTAGAAAGGCTTTTAAAATATGATATAATGTATAATATTATCATATTTATTCAGAACTTAGTGGATTGGTTGGTTGTCTTGGTTGAACGTAAAAAGTGGCAATGCAGATTAAAAAAAAACACATTAAAATACACATTAAGTTTAAAATATTGAGTCCCTGGTTAAATTATTTTGTTAACGCGACAGTAATTGTACTAGAACATTCGTATTTCCATGGCGACGTGTCAAGCGTCATGTGACAGTTTTTGGGGCTACGTGCCTGTCATTTACAAAATGGAACGTAAATCCATCCATTTCTCCCGAAAGACATGAAAGTGAGTGGCTGGTGAACAGGGACAGGGAGAAGACTTTATAGTTACCTACAGGCTAAAATGTGCGTTTGGTGTGGGGGAAATATAACGTCTTAAAATTACTTTTGAAAGGTTTATTAATATTATATCCGCTTATCAACATCAGTGTTTTTTTTTCTCTCAAATTATAAATGGCTAGAACTTGTGTATTTAAATGCCTGAAAAAAAAAAATAAAAAATAAAACATTATTTGGTTGAAAACTGTCTGAACGTGTGATAATAAAAGACAACTGACACGCGCTGCTGAACGCACTCTATCACGCGCTCTCTGGCTCAGTGCCAAATGTGCGAAAGCAGCGCTAATCAGCTCTGTGATCATGCGTCAATGATACAGTGCTACACTACAAGCAGTGATTATTACAACTCTGATCTGTGGTTTTAGAAGGTAGGTCAAGTCTTTCCAAGTCACAGGGCTCAAGTCTGGTCATTGTTGTCAAAGTAAGTTGAGTCGCAAGTCTTCAAATTTGGGACTCGAGTCCAAGTCAAGTCCGAGTCATGTGACTCGAGTCCACAACCCTGATTGAAACAATCTCTATTGTATAAAGCGCTAAAAAAAATAAAGGTGACTTGACTTAAAGGTGGCGTGTTATAAACTGAGTAAATGAAGCTTTTGCATCTGTAAGTTATGTATGTCTTATAAAGTAATAGAAAATGCATTAATACAAGCCAGCAAGAGGTGGAAGCGGTGTGTATTCTCAACAATATTAATTTTGAATTTCCAATCAGCAGGTAAAAATATACAAGGGACAAATGAAACACCATTATGTAATTAAATATGGATCTATAAATCTATAAATCATAAATATGTAGGCTATTTAAATATATTAACTGACATAATTATCACTCAAAACTAAAATATTTGCTGTAAAAAATAAGTGCTTATGAAAAAAAAATATTTAAAAAATTGTTTATTTCTAATACCTACATCATGGAGGAACACAATTTAAAGGACAGCAAATGTTTTTGTGGTAGCTTTACTCACTTTCTGCAGTTTGAATGTTTGAGTCTAATGTGTTGTGTTGGTCTGCTGATGTGACTGTCGTTACTGTAACTAAACAGAATGAGTTGTTTGATGGTGATGATGAGGGCTGCTCATCTATCTCCTCATCAATCTAAAAATTAAGAATCTCATGTTAGTCAATTCAACATCATCTGTTTGAATAAGCTGCTTCTGCGTGTATTGGCAAACCGACCTTGGATTTGAGGATATTATATTTACACATGGGACAGGTGGGGTGTTCCAGGAGCCATGGCTCAATGCATTTCTTATGGTATAAATGTCTGAAAAAACAGAATGTATTTCATATTAGACATTTCTTTCATATTTACAAAAAATTTAAATAACTATGTTAAGTGTGTATTTCTTAAAGAGTTAGTTCACCCAAAAAAATGACAAATATGTCATTAAAGACTCACCCTCATGTCGTTCCAAGCCCATATAAGAACTCTGTTCATCTTCGAGCACAGTTTAAGATATTTGAGATTTAGTCCGAGATTTTTCTGTCCCTCAATTGAAAATGTATGTACGGTTAACTGTCCTAATAAATTTCTTAGGAAATAAAGACATCATCAAAGTAGTCCATGTGACATTAGTGGGTTAATTAGAATTTTTTGAAGCATTGAAAATACACTTTTGGTCCAAATATAACAAATACTATGACTTTACTCAGCATTGAATTCTCTTCCGGTTCTGTTGTCAATTCCGTGTTCAGTGATGCTGATAAGAAGCTGCTGACATGTTATCTGGCGCGCCCGAGCTTTATTTACAGTCTGAGGGAGTAAACAAAACTGTAAACAAAACAATCTTCTACGCAAACAAGGATTTCGACATAGAGGAAGATTTTTTTGCCAAGCCATATTTATTTGAACCCGAATACACAGACACACCAGACACATGTCAGCAACGTCCTACGTCATCAGCGTCACTGCGGACTTGAAAGCGGCTTGACAAAAGAACTGAGCTTCGTTCTTCGTACGTCGCTAACTCAGTTAGCTGGATTTGATTGTTGGCGATTTGCCATGATCTTGGATCGTTTGGTTCTTCGAAGCTCATCCTGGACTTGCTGTCATAGCAACAGGTCCGTCAGCTACAGATTCAGAAAGTCCTTTAGCGCAGCGCGATAGTTTAGCCTAATTTCTGAGATTTATTCTTTTTTTTCTCGTGAAACGATCGTCGTAAGGTGTCGTTTAAATACATTAACCTTATTATTTTTTGGAAATGCACATTAATGTTCGATTCGATGTCGGGCTTCAACAACAGCACAAATGTTTGCATTGCCCTAAAATTCTTTGCGAGTTTACACTATTGGAGATGCGGAGAAATTGATAAGCTTTCTGTGTTGGTCGTGCCATTCACAAAGTTTACCTCGCTCTTATTTATTTATTTTTTTCTTAGGGTATATTATAATTTTTAATGAAGATAATGCAAGCCATAAATTAAGGGATTTTGTGAGCAGAAAGGGGGCTTATGTAAACGTGCAGCCAAATTACTATTACAATTTGTAATATTCCAGATTAGTATTATATCTATATTTTTTAAAAGTCAGTTGACTGAGTAAAATCTCTTAGATGGTGTGTGACCATGTTCCATATCACAAATCAGTGTGAAAGCAAAATGGCCAGGATCTGCATGACTCAAGAATTTTCAGAGATTCACATTTATGCACATTATTTGAACGTGGTAAGGAAAATTATAAATATCAAACTCATGGTATTACACACAACTTATGCTGAGAAATGCATTTTTTCCATTATACAAGTGATTACAACATGGATCCTGCATGGAGACAGGTGTTTTATGACCCCATTCCCTGACCCAAACCCCAGACCAGTTACAATGCAGCTCTAGGACAAGGGCAATGAGCAATGAAATGAGCTTTGGCCACTAAAGGGAAGATTTCAGGGTCTAAAAAGCCTGAGGGTTGCACCTGACAGCGCCTGTGACATTGCATGTGCCATATTATACAACACGGCCAACATCAGGAAAAAAAAAGTTTAATTAAGCCTAAAATAAAAGACAAGACAAATTTGCAAAACTCTATTTGCTTAGAGTTTTATTTCAATATTTCTTTGTAAAGAAAAGCCAGTTATTCAGTCATCTTTTAATAAGAGATATTATGCAAGGTCAGCAATACTCTGTGTGAAATAGTGTATTTTACTCTGAAGTTTTGAAGCAACTCTATTTCTAGTGCATTTGTTTCTTAGTCAAGTTCTATTTCTCCCCCTGATTTTTGTTTTTTCACAATACTCTATTTTCTGTAGAAGACTCATATAGGGAACAAATTTCACCCTGAGTCGTTTGTTTCACACATGCCTCATGCAACAAATAAAAAGGAAAAGTTGTCTCTACACTGCCCACCCCTGTATCACTGCTGTGTGCAAACTCTTCTGTAGGCCTTTCTGTACATGTGGACTCCTGTCAGAAATAATAGGCATAGGCACAAGTAGAAATCAATTAAAGCCATCAATTAAATTAAAGTACGTTCCTCCAAAGGACAGACATCTGAGAAGTTTTCTTCACTCTCCAGTGCAATGTGATTAATAACTCATGGAAAAATCTTTTTACATTAACATAAGTTTATCAGTTTTTACTTTCACAACTTCACAAGACAAAGCAATTTATCATTACTCAAGATTTTGAAATGACTAAACCAGCCAATTTGGATTACAGGCCTACTTAATTTAATGCAGCAACAAATATTTCACAGTGTAAAAAGATAATTTAAATGTAATTTCCCAGTGATGAAGGTGTTGCTGCTACTGGTCCCTGATGTGGGTCTGGAAGAGCTGAACCCAGGGATGCCCTTCACAACAGGTCAATTCACATTATCCCAAGGGTCAGCTCTTCTGCCAGGGTCAGGAGCATCATTAGCCCTTTTCCTGTTTGCTTTTATAAACAGACAATCATTTATTTAACAGTGCCTTTTTCAAAGAGACTAGTAGGCCTATAAGGCCTAGTAAAATTACCAGTAGAATATTTAGAATGGGCTATTAGATATTAATATTAGAATATTTTTGTACTTCACTTTCACCATGTCCATTATTATAGTGTGGTGACTCGACATTAATGAAATTATGAAAATAAAAATAAAATAATAATAACATTATTAAAACATTAAAGTTATTATAATCTAACGTGGCCACTACAAACGCATTTAATTTGTCTTCTACTTTTGCTAGCACTCTCTCCTGGCTTTTGCACACTTGAGGTGTTCCTGGCGTTTTAATTAAAGACTGAAATTCGCATAACCTTCCATTAAAAGCGCTTGCTCTGCTTGGGAGAAAAACTGGGCGTGTTCTTTGGCCGTGCTGAACAGCCAATAGCAGCGTTGCTGATCACTGGTTCTGCTATCGATACATGTCCCCTTTTAAACCAACGTGAGAACGCGCAGTTATCTCAGATAACTCAATCCAGCGATACTAATCATAAACAACAGGTGTGTTCGAAGAACCCAATTAGCCGGATCATGATTAGCACGATGATATCATCTTAGATGTCTCATTTGATCTCGGATGTTTTAAGCAACGTACGAAGAACGAGCCCCTGGAAGAGAATACAATGCTGATTAAAATCGTAGTTTTTTGTTATTTTTGGACCAAAATGTATTTTCGATGCTTCAAAATATTGTAACTAACCCACTGGTGCTCACATGGACTACTTAGATGATGTCTTTATTTCCTTTCTTCACAAGGACAATATACCGTACATTCATTTCCAATGGAGGGACAAAAAACTCTCGGACTAAAGTCTAAAATATCTTAAACTGTGTTCTGAAGATGAACGGAGGTCTTACGGGCTTGGAACGACATGAGGGAGAGTCATTAATGACATCATTTTCATTTTTGGGTGAACTAACCCTTTAATGTTATGTTCTACTGTTTTCTCAGAATGAACCTCAAAAAAAGTGTATGCTTATACCTCTATAATATGACAACATATTTTGTGTTTTATGTCTTCTCTAAAATATGCTTTGTATGTGCAAGGCACAAAACTCAGACCTTTTATTTAACAGAATCTCTGCTTGATATAATATTCAATGCTCTAAGACAGATGTCTCAAACTCGCCATTTGCGGCCCGCGGGATGATATTTTGTGGCCCCCTACTTGACATCAAAGTTTAATGTTAGTGCGGCCCGTCGTTGCGTTTGCTGCGTTTTTTTTGTTTTGTTTTTTATCCCTTATGGACTACCATCAAGGCCGGACTTACCATTGGGCTTGACTGGGCTGAAGCCCATGGGCCCCGCCCAATAGGGGGCCCCGCCCGTTACGTTTGATTTTTTCAATAATTTATCAGTCATTTAATTTTTCATTTAAAGTTTGTTGATTGGTCTCGCATTGTTACCTGGCCCTGCCCTGCAATGAAAAATTTTAAGTCACTTATGTTTCAGGTCTGTGGAGTAGGCTATAGAGTGTCGAAGTGATGACGTCACTTTGTAGGGCAACTCGGAAGCTAGCGGCGCATGGGTTCCCTCAGTCAAAAGCAATGCATTTTCCCCATAGACTTTTGGAAAATCGCAAAAAACAAGATCTGTGTTTAACAAAGGGTTGTGACCTTTACACGTTTTGTCTAGCAAGATAATCTTTACAAGTTAATCCAAAATTTATAAATTTTTAAGCCTATATAAAGATTTTAAAAAACACAATCAGACACAATAAAGTTTAAAAAACCACAAGCAGGTTAACTGTGTGTTCTATGTCATAGATCAAAACGTGAAAATATTTAGAGGCTCTGTTCACCACAGACCTTATTTCAGGCGATTTAGCAAAAACCCATTCAAAAATCCCATAGGCTTTAGAGCGAGGGAACCGTAGTGCTAAAATGCTAGCTCACTTCCGCGTTTTGGCCTACAGAGTGACGTCGTAACTTCGGCACTCTATAGTCTAGGCTACTTATTGAGAATGAGGAGGTGACGTCACGCGTTAACTCCGCGGTGCATTGTGGGAAGGATCCGCCATTTTGGGGAGACACGCTATCCGTTGTCATGGTTACTTCGACCGTGAGACTGAGAGAAATAGCGTCAGAGAAGTAGTGCAGCTTGATATTTATTTGTATTTTTGCGATAAGGCACACTTTCCTGGGAATAAATGAAGCAAAAGGAAAGGGTCTCTATCGGGAGAGACTACATATAGGCGGCGAGCTACATAGGCCTACCGTGCACCCCCCCCCCCCCCACCTCCCAACAAAACCATACTTTTTTTGAAAGGTCTGGATGTGTAGAATATGAATCTGAATGTTAACATTGAAAATTGTGGGTTGCACTACCTGTTTTAGGCCTGTGAATAGGGAAACCCTAAAATCGTTTTTAAGCAATTTTAACATGTCGAGATTGGCCTAGTCAATCAGAACAGCTTTTAAGGGACCCAATACACACTCAAACTTAACATATGATGACTTGGGTCAAATATCTACCATGCTGCTTATTGGTAGGTGTCTAAAATTAACATAGGTAAGGCTTTATGTTGACATAATGAGCCCATTTCATGCATAGGCCACAACCATTCGCCTATCATACACCCCAACCCCCTCCCCTGAAAAAAAATCATGCTTTTCTGAAAGGTCTGGATGTGTAGAATATGAATATGAATGTTAACATTGACATTTTTGGGATACACTGCCTGTTTTAGCCCTGAATACGGAAACTCTAAAAAACGACTTTAAGCTATTTTAACACATAGAGATTGGCCTAGTCAATCAGAACAGCTTTTAGGTTACCCACTACTCTTACTACACTACATTGATAATTACTTTAAATAGTTGTTTTTAATTATTTTCTATTTAATATAGTTAAGGCCTTGTATGGATATTATCGATCAAGGTCCATTTCCATAGTATCAGTTAATATGCTAACATTCCAACCCTCATCCTTTCCATCAAAAGGGTGTGTCTCACAAAACATTTCATTGACAAATCAGAAACCTGTCTGGGTTGTTCATCCAATGACAACATATTTGTTGAATTTTCATTAAGAGTTTCCTCTGTGTCAAACAGGTATATAAAGACTGTCCTGAAAGACAGAGACAGATCCTCCAAGTCTGCATCCTCTGCCTATACAGCAAGAAATTTGTTTCACTGAATTGCTCGATGTTTGATATTTTAGTTTACAATTTAACATAATTGACTCGTCTTACTACACTACATTGATGCTTACTTTAAATATTTGTTTTTAATTATTTTAAATGACATTTGATAGATTAATAGATATATAATTCATTCATAGCAAAGGGAAATTTTAGACATCCGGTAGCTTATACATACATCTGTTGACATCCCCTACAACTGAGGGGTTATGCACAATGCATCCGGACTTTGGTTTTGTCCCATGACATCCCCTATGCCTTGAAGTACCTGCAGTCACTTGGCCCACTGACTCATGTCTTGACTCAGACATAACTGAGCAGTTCAGCTATGTTGAAGAAACCAACTATATAACCGACTAGATTATCTATGTTTATGAGATGTGTGTGTGACACACGTGTGTGTGTGTGTGTGTGTGTGTGTGTGTGTGTGTGTGTGTGTGTGTATGTATAAGCTACTGGACGTCTAAAATTTCCCTTTGGTATGAATTGATTTCCATTGCACGAGAGTAGATGTTAACTTCATGCTGATTTATACTTGGCTTTCGCCAAGATAAGCTAAGACGTAGCTTTACAGTAAACTATGCTTCTCCATCCATTTACGCTTCTTTCCATATGGTGGTGTGACTCCCCTTCTGTCCGGCGTCGTTAACGGCTGCAGTGTACTTGCCATGTCAGCACACACGACGGCTGCAACTACAGTGTGGTCTCCCTAGTGGACCACCATGACAAGCCGTCTGGATTGAGCCAAGTAGGGGATATCTCTAGGGTCTTCAAGTGGGCACCTTCCGTCCTCAGTGTTTTGTCGAGTATCCCACGACACCTCAAGAGGGCTCAACAGTGACCCTGGCATCACAGAGTCTCCCCCTCCGTCCCCCACTCAACTCAGCCCAGCTTACTGACCCCTACAGAGATCTAACCACAATCACGCCAAACCCAACCGTACGCACCAACCAATTTGATAATGGCTGTCGAGCCCCAGCTGGTGCGTTATAAAGCAGTTTCAGAGGCAAACCGGATTGTAGAGTGTGCCACAACTCTCCATCCTCGCTGCTCTGCTTCAGTGGCCAGATGAGCATACCGCAATTTCTTCCTCTCATATGCTTCATCTACCGCATCCTCCCATGGCACTGTTAGCTCTATCAGCTGAACAATGCATGCTGATCCAGACCACAAAACAATATCTGGTCGTAAGTTAGTGGTGGTAATCTCAGGTGGAAAAATAAGCCGTTGATCAAGATCAGCCAGCATCTTCCAGTCCCTAGCAGCTTCCAGTTGTCCTGGGCGAGAATTGGTGTTAACACCTTTTCTATGTGGTTGCTCGCCTGGGCGGGAGGAATATTGTCTTCTGCGTGTAATGTTTTGCAGACGGCAACTTATTGGTCATGCTACGCTTGCCCTCCAATGCTAAAGCCAAACATCGCAGTACTTGGTCATGGCGCCGAGTAAACCGACCTTGGCTAAGAGCCACCTTACATCCTGTCAGAATGTGCCTTAATGTGGCAGGAGATGAACACAAAGGACAAGAGGGATCCTCTCCTACCTAGAGGTTTAGGTTCTGCGGTGATGGGAGAACATCATATGTGACCTTATAAGGAAACTGATCCTACTCTCTTCCATTGACCAAAGGTCTTGCCAGCCCAACTTGCGTTGTTCCACACTCTCCCATCTCATCCACTCTCCCTGCTTGGCCTGGGAAATGGCCTTTATACACCTCATCCTCTCCTCCTGCTTTCGCACCTCGTTGACTACCAGCTTCCTCCTTTGAGCTGGGCCTGCCTTGTGCCATTTAGGAGAAGCTCAACTAAGCCCAAAACCCCCTCTTCCATGCTGTACCTGTCCCACAATATCCCCAATTTGAAGGGCAGCCTTTGCCTCTACTACAGATTTCTCTGCTGACCACTTCCTACCAGTTTTTAACACAGGGGCTGCCTCCCTTACACATTTGTCACGTGACTCTACTAAGGTCATTTCCAGTCTGACCTTGGCACACTTAAACTCCTTGGTTAAAGCAGAGACTGGCAGCTGCAATATTCCTTTACTATAAAGTCCGACTCTGCTGAGGCAGCGTGGAACTCCCAACCATTTCCTGATGTACGAACTTATTAACGCTTCCAGCTTATCCACTGTTGTCAAAGAAACCTCGTACACAGTCAGTGGCCACAGCAACCTCGGCAACAAACCAAACTGAAAGCACCAGAGCTTGTAGCTTGCCTGGTAGAGTGCAGCTGTTTATGCTCTTCAACCCTTCCACTGCTTGCCGTCTAACTTCTCTCACTCAGAACTGTGTTCTTTAGATACCCATCGTACCATCTCCCAAGACTCTTCACTGGCTTCTCAGAAACTGTTGGTATTGCCTCACTATTAATGAAGAATGTTTTATCTACTACCTTTCCTTTAACTATCAGAGATACTCCTTGATTTTAAGGGCTTAAATTGAATTCGTGCCCATTCAATATTATCTGTTAACCTCCCCAATAACCGATTAGTGCAGGCTACTGTTGTAGTCATGGTTGTCATGTCATCCATGTATGCTCTGATTGGTGGTAGTCGTATCCCAGAAGCCAAGCGCTCTCCACCTACTACCCATCTTGATGCCCTAATGATTACTTCCATTGCCATAGTAAAAGCCAGTGGAGAAATGGTGCATCCTGCCATTATTCAGACCTCTAAGCATTGCCATGCAGTGCTGAAATTTGGAGTTGAGAAACTATTGCAGATCTCCAAAGTAGGCTTTCACTAAATTTGTTATTGACATTGGTACTCTGAAAAAAAATAGAATGCTGCCCACAGAAGCTCATGTGGCACTGAACCATATGCATTAGCCAAATCCAGGAATGTCACATGGAGCTCCTTCCTCTCCTTTTTTGATGACTGAATTTGTTGCCAGATAACATTGATAAAGTATATATCTATTAATTTATCAAATGTAATTTAAAATTATTTAAAACAAATATTTAAAGGATGAGGGTTGGAATGTTAGCATATTAACTGATACTATGGAAATGGACCTTGATCGATTATATCCATACAAGGCCTTAACTATATTAAATAGAAAATAATTAAAAACAACTATTTAAAGTAACTATCAATGTAGTGTAGTAAGAGTAGTGGGTAACCTAAAAGCTGTTTCTGATTGACTAGGCCAATCTCTATGTGTTAAAATAGCTTAAAGTCGTTTTTTAGAGTTTCCCTATTCAGGGCTAAAACAGGCAGTGTATCCCAAAAATGTCAATGTTAACATTCATATTCATATTCTACACATCCAGACCTTTCAGAAAAGCATGATTTTTTTTCAGGGGAGGGGGTTGGGGTGTATGATAGGCGAATATAGGTTGTGGCCTATGCATGAAATGGGCTCATTATGTCAACATAAAGCCTTACCTATGTTAATTTTAGACACCTACCAATAAGCAGCATGGTAGATATTTGACCTAAGTCATCATATGTTAAGTTTGAGTGTGTATTGGGTCCCCTAAAAGCTGTTCTGATTGACTAGGCCAATCTCTAACATGTTAAAATTGCTTAAAAACGTTTTTTAGGGTTTCCCTATTCACAGGCCTAAAACAGGTAGTGCAACCCAAAATTTTCAATGTTAACATTCAGATTCATATTCTACACATCCAGACCTTTCAAAAAAGTATGGTTTTGTTGGGAGGTGGGGGGGTGCACGGTAGGCCTATGTAGCTCGCTGAATGAATAACACTAAGCAGCGTTATTTAGAGAAACTTGACATCAACATACAGTGTGGACCCATACAACCTGCTACAGAATGGATCGAAAGACCCGAAGCACTAAGTTACCACCTTTCACACACCCTGAAATAATCAAGCACCTGGTTTATGGTAAGTGATTAACGTTACTGCTACACAATGCAAGAGTTCAGAAGATTTAAGTCATTAACTTTAGAAGCTTATGAACAATTCTGCTGTGGCTGGAAGCAAGAGAAACCCCCAAACCTGTAACGTTAAACTGCGAGAATTCAGTCAAACTCGATATTTCAGGCTTCATTCATATGTGGAAATAAATCAGATACGTGCATTTGCACCTGCCATGCAACGTCAGAGCGGACAGATAGGACATTACCCTGTCAATGCGAATCGTACGTCATTAAAAAGGTGTCTTTTTAAAACATTTCGCGGTACAGATAGGCTATATCTATAACAAATTAAACAACTCTAGTTGAATAACAGAGTATTCATTTCGTTTGTTTGTGTTAAATAAAAGGCGAACTGTGCTGAAATGTATTGCTTTTAAAATCATGCTTTGCTCACTGTTGCTGCCGTCAGTTTATCCACAAGCAGTTTCTCTAAATTAAGCTGGCTAGCATTGTTATAAACCCGATAGAACCACTTTCATTTCTCTTCCTTCTCCATATCTTCCAAAGACACTGCCGTGTATCGCTAAAATGTAAACAAATACTGCGCTGTGCTGTCTCTCTCTCTCGCTATTTCTGCCATATTTAGTCGCGCCTCTGTGAAGTTCTGAAGGCGTTGCTGCCCCTGGCAACCAATAGTGTGTCCTCCCAAAATGGTGGACGGCCTCAATTCGTCACGTGACAGCAAGCTACCGTGACGCATGCTCCTCATTCTCAATACGCTGAGTTTCGGTATATGAGACACGCTCCAGTTCATGCGCCGTGCACCGCGTGATTATCTATAATTGTCTGCTTTTACTTCCTATTTATTAAATCCAATCAAATGAAGATCAAATTAATACAATACGAAATTCACTTTAAAGAAGGTGTTGCGCTTTTTTGTTTGAGGTCTGTGAAAGTTTTAAAGCAGTTTTAAGTGCGCTTCAGAGCGCTGCGTCGTGTAATGGCGAACTGTCACGTCTGTCACTTTGTTTTTTCCTCATAAATGCGAACACTTACCAGGAACAGTTTTTTAAAAAGATGTATACACTCATTTAGCTATTTTTATTTAATACAAATGATTTGTTATGATTGCAACCAGTGGTGTAGTGCAGCCAGGGAAACAGAGTATAATCACTTCTTTTTCAGTCAGCATTGCATACCCACAGATCTAAATCCCCTCTGATGCGCGTCATTAGGGGCCAAGCCCTGAAGGTGCGAGGCACCTATTGTATCTGTTCCGGTTCTTATTATTAGGGGCCAAGCACCGAAGGTGCGAGGCACCTATTGTATCTGTTCCGGTTCTTATTATTATTAGGGGCCAAGCACCGGAAGGTGCGGAGGCACCTATTGTATCTGTTCCGGTTCTTATTATTATTAGGGGCCAAGCACCGAAGGTGCGGAGGCACCTATTGTATCTGTTCCGGTTCTTATTATTATTATTAGGGGCCAAGCACCGAAGGTGCGGAGGCACCTATTGTATCTGTTCCGGTTCTTATTATTATTATTATAGGGGCCAAGCACCGAAGGTGCGGAGGCACCTATTGTATCTGTTCCGGTTCTTATTATTAGGGGCCAAGCACCGAAGGTGCGAGGCACCTATTGTATCTGTTCCGGTTCTTCTTATTATTTAGGGGCCAAGCACCGAAGGTGCGAGGCACCTATTGTATCTGTTCCGGTTCTTATTATTATTAGGGGCCAAGCACCGAAGGTGCGAGGCACCTATTGTATCTGTTCCGGTTCTTATTATTACTAGGGGCCAAGCACCGAAGGTGCGAGGCACCTATTGTATCTGTTCCGGTTCTTACTTATTAGGGGCCAAGCACTGAAAGGTGCGGAGGCACCTATTGTGTCTGTTCCGGTTCTTATTATTATTATTATTAGGGGCCAAGCACCGAAGGTGCGGAGGCACCTATTGTATCTGTTCGGTTCTTCTTCTTATTATTATTATTAGGGGCCAAGCACCGAAGGTGCGGAGGCACCTATTGTATCTGTTCCGGTTCTCATCTATTATTATTATTATTATTAGGGGCCA
>JAQIUQ010001201.1:25000-98562 GCA_030378365.1 Hybognathus amarus | reverse complement strand
GTTACGTATGCCTGCTTCAAGCCCAGAAGCAACACAGCAGTAATGAGTTTATGAATTTTTTCACTTATAAGATTGATAATATCAGGGACAAAATTATAACTATGCAGCTGTCTACTACAGTATCGTATCAGGGGGTGCATTGTAGTCTCCCTGAGAAAAAATTTGGTTCATTTTGCTGCTATAGGAGAGGAAGAATTTTTCTGCAAATCAACAACTTGTATGCTAGAACCTATTCCGACTAAACTACTGAGATAGCATGCTTCCGAATGTTATAGATTCTCTTCTTAATATCATTAATTCTTCTTTATTCCTAGGATACGTACCAAAAACCGGCCATGATAAAACCCCTTGTTAAAAAACACAACTTGATCCTACAGAATTAGTCAATTACCGGCCAATCTCAAATCGACCTTTTCTGTCAAAGATACCGGAAAAAGCAGTATCCTCACAACTGTGTTCCTTTCTTAGAAAGAAATGATATCTGCAAGGGATTTTCAGTCAGGACTTAGAACCACCATAGTATCCGAGACAGCTCTCATTAGAGTCACAAAGGATCTGCTCTTATCGTCCAATCGTGGTTGTATGTCTCTATTAGTGTAGTAGTGTTAGTACTTGATCTTAGTGCTGCATTTGACACAATTGACCACAACATTCTTTTAAATAGACTAGAAAACTATGTTGGCATTTGTGGAATTGCATTAGCATGGTTTAAATCACACTCATCTGATCCGTCTTCAGTTTGCAGGGTTTTTCCTGCATAGACAATTATGAGGCGGCCGCCTCAAATTTCGGGCTGCCGCCGCCTCTCGACAAAACTCAAGTCAGGGAATCACATGATTAGATACCTCTTTCCACCAGAGCACGGTGTCCGCTCGCGGGTTCACATGGCCTGTGTCCATTCATCAGAAAAAGCATTTAAACTTGCTGGTCTCGAATTAGCAATAATGAGTGTCCATACATGCAAAACGAAGCATTGTGAACTTTGTAAGAATACAGACCATTTAATAAGAAGATACGTTATAAAGACAGTTCACTCTATGGTATACACAACAGAGCCATCTTAGAATATCAGTCTCTGATAAGTCGATCTCCGAACGCCGTTCATACAGTTCAGAAGTTCGCTGAACGTCATACAGTTCAGCTCACTCAGTACGACGTTCGTGGTTTGACTTATGGAGACTATATTCTAAGATGGCTCCTGTCTGTATACATGGAAGTGAACTGTCTTTATAGACGTATCTTCTTATTAAACGCTCTGTACACTGTAGAAAGTTATCAATGCTTCGTTTTTGCATGTATGGACACTGCATTATGTTACTGTGTTAGTGTGGGGCTGTTTTGAGCCTTGTTAGTGGTATAAACTAGCAATTTCTTTTTACTTAGTCAGTGCCCCCAGTGCTAGCATTATGCTGAAACAGTTTTTAGAGATAAAACTCTTTACATTCAGATTATCATGAAAACAAATCTCAAAAAACGATTGACTAGGTACCAATGTTTTGTTAGACCAAAGGTCCATGTTTGAAAAATCTGAAAATAGAGCCACATTTTTCTGGTTGTGTAAATGAAAGCAAATGCTTGTTGCTTTTCAACTACACTGTTGTTAATATGGCCCCTATGAACTGTAAATAAAATCTAATTATCTGATTATTAAAATACCTAAAAAACACAAAAACATGCTTGCAAAAAGTGTATATTTGTTTTCAGACAGTTGAAGGCGCGGTACACTTTCATGTGTACGCATGAGCTGGATTTTTCTTTACCACCTGAATTTGAGCCAGAAAACGTTCCATAATGACATGCGGATTGCACCAGATTAATGCATTTATCTTTAAAATGGGCAAACTCTTCTTCGGGGGCATGCCCCCGTACCCCCGAGTGTGACCACTTTCACAAGGATTTGCACAAAGGATTTGCTCTTATCATCCGATCGCGGTTGTATGTCTCTATTAGTGTAGTAGTGTTAGTACTTGATCTTAGTGCTGCATTTGACACAATTGACCACAACATTCTTTTAAATAGACTAGAAAACTGTTGGCATTTGTGGAATTGCATTAGAAGCATGGTTTAAATCACACTTATCTGACCGTTCTCAGTTTGCAGGGTTTTTCCTGCATAGACAATTATGAGGCGGCCGCCTCAAATTTCGGGCTGCCGCCGCCTTTCGAAAAAACTCAAGTCAGGAATCACATGATTAGATACCTCTTCCTATTGTACACTGGTTCCGCTGCTGGGTTCACATGGCCTGTGTCCATT
The DNA here is from genome assembly GCA_030378365.1 of Hybognathus amarus. NCBI lineage: Eukaryota > Metazoa > Chordata > Actinopteri > Cypriniformes > Leuciscidae > Hybognathus > Hybognathus amarus. The sequence continues at coordinate 96,309 of JAQIUQ010001201.1, read as the reverse complement.
CATCAGAAAAAGCATTTAAACTTGCTGGTCTAGAACGGAGCAATAATGAGTGTCCATACATGCAAAACAAAGCATTGTGAACTTTGTAAGAATACAGACCATTTAATAAGAAGATACGTTATAAAGACAGTTCACTCTATGGTATACAGACAGGAGCCATCTTAGAATATAGTCTTGATAAGTCGATCCCGAACGCCGTTCACACACAGTTCAGAAGTTCGCTAAACGTACATACAGTTCAGCTCACTCAGCACGACGTTCGTGGTTTGACTTATGGAGACTATATTCTAAGATGGCTCCTGTCTGTATACATGGAAGTGAACTGTCTTTAGTACGTATCTTTCTTATTAAACGCTCTGTACACTTAGAAAGTTATCAATGCTTCGTTTTGCATGTATGGACACTCATTATGTTACTGTGTTAGTGTGGGGCTATTTTGAGCCTTGTTAGTGGTATAAACTAGCAATTTCTTTTTACTTAGTCAGTGCCCCCAGTGCTAGCATTATACGTGAAACAGTTTTTAGAGATAAAACTCTTTACATTCGATTATCATGAAAACAAATCTCAAAGAAACGATTGACTAGGTACCAATGTTTTGTTAGACCAAAGGTCCATGTTTGAAAAATCTGAAATAGAGCCACATTTTTCTGGTTGTGTAAATGAAAGCAAATGCTTGTTGCTTTTCAACTACACTGTTGTTAATATGGCCCCTATGAACTGTAAAATAAAATCTAATTATCTGATTATTAAAATACCTAAAAAACACAAAAACATGCTTGCAAAAAGTGTTTTTGTTTTCAGACAGTTGAAGGCGTGGTACACTTTCATGTGTACGCATGAGCTGGATTTTTTTTACCACCTAATTTGAGCCAGAAAACGTTCCATAATGACATGCGGATTGCACCAGATTAATGCATTTATCTTTAAAATGGGCAAAATTTTCTTCCGGGGGGCATGCCCCCGGACCCCCTAGTGTGACGATTTTACCACCTCCGCCTCATTTTGAGACAGGAAAAACCCTGGTTTGTAGCAATAAATGAAGAGATGTCTTATCAATCACATGTTCAGTATGGCGTACCACAAGGCTCAGTACTCAGTACGCTGCTATTCACTCTGTGCATGCTACCCTTTGGAGATATCATTAGGAAACATGGAATAAGCTTTCACTGTTATGCTGATGATACTAAGCTGTATATTCCTCAAAACCTAAAGAAATTTACCAGTTCTCAAAACTAATGAAATGCATAGCTGATGTAAAAAATTGGATGACTAGTAATTTTTCCATCTTAAAAATATATTTACACCATATGCTCTCATTGACAAATGCGGAACAATTAGTTAATGCGTTCATGACATCAAGACTAAATTATTGTAATGCTTTACTTGGTGGTTGCCCTGCATGCTTTATAAACAAACTACAGCTGGTACAAAACGCTGCAGCTCGAGTCCTTACCAGAACCAGGAAGTATGTTGCCCTGTTAAAACCAGATCATCTCTAGTTTGTAGACCGAGTTATGGTCTGGCAAAGCTTCATAGACAAATCATTTCCAGAGGCGCTGTCACCAACGGATGTAGCTCAAATGCCTCAAAGGTGCAATTGGATAGACCTAAAACCAATCATAGCGCTGAATGAGATGACGTATGCAGAGCGACGTTCGTCTGTTTGAATAAACGAGCAGACATTCTGATTAGCTACTTGCTCTTACGTTTATTTAAAATTAACAGCAAGACAACTATAAGTGAATTGCAATTTAGTCATAGACTAAATTGCAGACTCACACCATGCCGGTGTGGTGAGACCTTACTGTCTATGTGTGAGACGTACATGCTCGGGCAGATTTGGCTTGATGTCGTTCATCCTCGGACCTTACTGTGGTGAGACAGTAAGGTCTCAGCCATATCGACACGCAGTTTGCGTGTCGCCGCCACAAAAAAAGCCATGCACACAGCTAAGGGAAATGGGGTCTGGTCTTGCGCACCTTTGCGCTCGTGAGACGTGTTCAAGTATAAACAAGGCTTTACTCTGTGACAGCGCGCGCTCTGATCGGTAAAGAGGTGCACAGACCTCTCCCGAATCATCTCCAGCAGTAGCAGCAGTCTTTGAAGCACCACTAACTCGGCCTCCGTTTCCCTCCTGAAGCTGATATTAGTATTTGAACATTCTCTATGATAAAAAATGTTTGTGAAAAAAATATTTTAATAACATGATTTTGGCGGTTATAGAGTTCTAACGACGGTGCTCAACTATAACCGTCATACCCCTTTGGGAATGTACAAGATCTGCTTCACCGTCGCTGTGCTGTCATCATCGTGTAAAGCCGCCCCAATGTTTCTGATTGGTGCCGCAATATAGTGAAGAGCAGCTGCTGGTGCCTGTGCTCTCGTGTGCGCTACGGAGAAATAAAACTTTCACTTTCTTTTTTTGACCTACCTCCATCTTTCAGCCAATTGGTTGAGGAACGGGGAGAAAATGGCCTTGTAAATCATGAATATGGAACACACATTTCCCTCCCTTCACGTTTGTTCTCTCCAGGTAGTCGGCGTGGCTTGATTAACTTAGACTTACATCAGGCACTCAGTGTGCACACTGTGCTATGGAATACAGCTCTGATAAGTGCCCACTGTTTGACGTCCCATAAGGAAATTCCACAGAGCGAGTGCTGCACATATTATGCCACCCCCCACCTCCACACTCCCCTCTCCCCCGCGACTGCACTAAGGGACTGGCAGTGCTCTGGAGTGGTTGGGATGTGTCTGATATCTGCGTCAGTGCTGATCTGTCCTCTTCCCCTTGTGACATTGCCTCACTCCTTGCCCTCTTGGGCCCTGTTAAAACATTTCGTATTCGGATGAATACAGTTGTTCTGTGTTCTGCCCACTGATTCGAACCTTAATTGGGTACTAGAAGTTCAAGCAATACGTAACTGAACCAAGTACACGACAGTTAATGTATTGCTGGGTTAACTTTCGTCCAGTCAATCTAGGCGTTTTAAAACAAACGCACAAAAAAAACAAATAGCCAAAAACAAATCAATATTAGGCTGTAGGACCGCATATAGATTTGTTTTTGTTTTGTTACATTATTTAGGCTATTTTCAAATGCGTAAAGTGTACAAATAAAACCAAAACATATCAAGAAAACACAATCTATTGAGTCAGCAATGATAAAGCCGTTAAAGGGACTGCTCGCTGCTCTTTTGCGCGCTCAAGTATGATTTCAAATGTAGTGCGGGCTCATAATGGAAGCAACACGGTCCCGGGTGCGACTTTTTTTTTTTTTTTTTTTTAAGTGCGTCCACGCCGCATCGAGATAAAAACATAGTGTATAAAAACATAAAACTAAAACAAGTAGCGTTCTAACTGAATGAATACAGCTAACTACCTATATCCCTTACTGAGTGTGAAGCAGCAGCCACAGGTGCGAACCGAGTGTTCTATGTGTGCGTGCTAAACTGTGGCGCTGTTACAAAATAGCCTAATTTAAAGCATTTAAAGATGGGGATAAAACATAGGCTAATTAAATTTAGAATACAATAAATATATAACTGTTTATGAATTTATAAATATCAAGGAGTAAATCATTGAAAATATCTTTCTATTGGTAAAAAAAAAGCGACTGGTCGAACCAAAAAGAATGCCGATTTTAATGACTGATTGACTGATTAGTCGACTAAACGACTAAAGTTGACAGCCCTACTACCTCACCGGATGAAAAGTCTCTACAGAACATAAAAAAATGTATGTTGTTTTATTTTTCGTGTACTCATTTATGAGGGAAAAAATATGTTACGTGACAGGTCCCCGTTACGGATGCGAGTGTCTCTGAAAGCGGCACTGAAAGACTGCTTTAACTTTCACATCACAACATAAAGCACAACGTGCCAGAGGGGCCTGCGCGCAAACTTGAGCTCGTCTTGTGAGTCATAAATGAACCGAAACACGTATAAGGCAGGCCTACTTGCCTCAGGAGTAGGCTACAGTGGGTGGTGTGAGGTGCGAATGTGTAATGTTGAGAATAATTACGAAAATGGAGAGAAGATATAATTCGGGCGCATTAATGGAAAAGAACAAGATAGTCTTTGTGTTTTGTTTAACATAAGCTCGTCTGGCTCAACAAGTGATGCATTACATATGCATTCATCAGATATTTCCCTTTTTTTTACAGTTTTAATTTTAAAATGACTAGCAGAGAGCACAATGATGAAGCTCTGCCCCCCCCCCCCCGTACTGATTGTCTAGCTCCGCCCCTGCCCATCTTACAAACTATTTATTTGGGTAAAATAAAGCCATTAAAATGAGGCATTTTAATCTTGATTAATCTCACTCTAATCTTGGAAGTAAAGGGTTAGTTCACCCAAAAATGAAAATTATGTAATTAAAGCTGCAATACCTAAGATTGGCATGTCGCTGAGAGGGCGTGACATTCAAAACAACAACGGCTTTGCTTGATGACGACGTGGGGAACGCGGAATGATGGGAACTGTTGTTTTCAACTCCACCGTGGATAAATCAGTCAGACGGGAATCGAAAATTAGTTGTCATGGATGAGGTAAAGTTCGATTTCTATAAATGTTGCGTTTAATGACATGCTTGTTTTTCATTAAACTAAAATAGCCGCAAGAAAAGTCAGGTTTAAAAGTAAATTAGTTATCACAGATGTTACTGTACGAGTCACTGGACGAAGCTATGGTGGAGAGGGTTTGAAGTCAAATCGTTGCTAATGTATCCTGACTTCGCCCTATGCTGCAATATGCATTTAGTTTTGCATTCATTTACAGAAATCAGCTGCTTGAATGACAATTACTGATGTTATTAGATTTTTCAGGTGATATTCTCAATTCATTCAGTTAACGGATGTTCTGAGGTAAAATTTTCAGACTGCAGACTCAGCAACGATTGTATTTAATTGTACAGTACACATCATAACATAGAACAGACATTATCTTCCTTTCATGTCATTAAACATAACAATATTGCTGGCCATATACTGATGAGAAAGTGCGCGTCCGGTGTGCGATACTGGACTTTGTCCTAGACGTGGCGGTGGCGCGGCTCTTCTCGTCCGGTGTGCGATACTGGACATTGTCCTAGACGTGGCGCGGCTCTTCTTGTCCGGTGTGCGATACTGGACTTTGTCCTAGACGTAGGGCTGTTCGATTCGCGATTTTTTGGAAGTCGAATTCAGATTCCTGGTTCTGGAATCAAGAGAGTTGAATTCCAGAATCGATTCCTTTTTTTTTTTTTTTTTTTTTTTTTATATATATATATATATGAACCGTGTCTTACCGTTCCACACAGCGACAAACTTTCTACATCGTGCGTGACAAAGCGACCGTTGCAAATCCAGTTGTCCTTCCTATTAGACTATTGTGAGTGCTGCATGGTCATAGATATAACAAGGCATTTACTTCCATGCATGAAAATGAGTCTGGGGTGAAATAGGTAGGATATTACTAGGGGGGTCCGGTTGCATGCTCCCCGTAAGAAAATTTTAAATATTCCATATTTTAAAGCTTCAATCTGATGCATTTTGAGATGCATTTTTTGCAAACATGGGGAGAGAAACTTAACTGCAGCTATGGGTCAAAATATGGCATCCGTAAAGCGTATGTGTTCAATGACTCGTCAATTACTAGCGCAGTAAAAAAAAAAAAAAAAAAAAAAATCAAGTAGAATTTCTATACCTCTAGTGTTGAACTGATAATCACTCTTTTGTGAGTTAAACACCATCTAATTAATACAGACAACTTCATTATAGCTAAAGAAAAACAACAAATCAAAAAAAAAAAGAAAAAAAGAGATCAACCATATGTCAGAATTATATTATACTAGATTAGTGGATACCTCAGTAAAATTTAGTCTAGAAAAACAATAATTGTATAAAGTCTGAACATTTAGTGAAAAAAAAACATGTGGTGAACAAATAAGAGACAATATGTCTACTAAATCTGGTAAACCGTTACACATTATAAAATATACATTCATGAAAAACAAGATAAAAATCAATTATTATTACATTACATATATATATATATATATATATATATATATATATATATATATATATATATATATATATATATATATATATATATATATATATATATATATATATATATATATATATATAGTTAAGTTAAGACATTTTTAAAAGTATAGCGCAGCTGTTTAATGAGGCAGCAACATATGTATGATAGAGAGGAACAGAACCAAAAAAGGCTATTAATAATATTTCATTGCACAAAAGTAGCCTATGATATGATTATGAAAGACTTCAATACAGTGTGGCATTTTATTTTTCATTTTATGTGAAACCAGAGCTTTATTGGATCAAGTAGCCTATAATAATAGTAGGCTAACATTGAATCATCTTGGAGAGAGTTCTATTGACTGTCGTAACCGAACGCGACGCGCTGTTTGAACACTGGAGAAGGACTGACAGGGAAAAGTTTACGTGAACTTGAATTTAATTACTTAAATATTCATTTCTATCTCACATTAAACTATAGTATGGCTTCATATATTATTTTTTGTGAACGGCCCGAAGATGTTTTATCATTAGAGATGTTGTTTTGCTAAATGGATCGCAAATTTTTGTCGAATCTCAACGTAGCACAACTCTTGACCTTGGATGCATTCTTCGTCGCATGAGTGTGATTGATTTTTGTCGACTGATTTCATAAATCAGATTTATTACTTGTACTAAATTACAACGAGTAAGATAAAACCCTGGAACGGAACCGATTCTAAAGATTTCATTGAGTCAGTCATTCATTGCCCTAAACCATAGCCTACTCGTATCACGAATGGATCCATTTTTTTAGTCTGAACTTTATTTATTTACAGGTGACGTGATTGTGTTGACAAATGAAATCGGTGACAGGCCGCGGTTTGTGTTAAAAAAAACTTAAAGGAGGAGTCGATTCTCCTTAATGGAATCGATTCCAACCTTTGGAATCGACTCTCAATTCCTAACGCCTCGGAATCAAGAATCGATTCTTTTTGGAATCGATTCCCAGCCCTACCTAGAGCGTGACGCGCCTCTTCTCGTCCGGTGTGCGCCCCCTTTACAGCAAACAGTTCACATTCCAAGAATAATTGAAAAGAATAATGCACCAGAATATGCACCATTCCATTACAAGCTGACGTTTGTTGCTTGATAGGCGCAAACGCACAACTACAACTTCCGCATTTATCCAGGACTACACGTAGTACGAGCGGAAACCGAGGTAACGTGGCTATGACGCGATTGACTGGCGGCTCCCAGCTCACCCCTGCTCACATGCCCCGTTTCCTTGGTTAAAATCTAAATTTTCTCGTGATTTAAACTAGGGTGCGCCGATTCGATATTCGGTATCGGTATTAGTCCGATACTGGCCAAAATCACTGGATCGGATATTGTATGAATCGCGGGAGTATATTCCGATCCGATACGACCACGGACCTAGTCCTAAACTGTCAAACAAATGCTTAACAACACCTGAGAGACATGCCGTAAAGAGAGATGAGCAACATGCGTCACGCTGCAGCTGCACGCAGGGTCGCCAGATTTTCACAACAAAACCCGCCCAATTGCATTTTAAAACGTAGCCAATCGCGTTTCCAGGTGTGAGAGGGAGCGCGGACTTGGCAACACTGGCGTCACGTGAACAGTAGCTAGAACGAGACTGAGTAAAGGTGCGTTCCATTCGACAGGATCCCTACGCAGTGTTCACTGCTCCCTACTCCCTGAACACGGTATATCAGTTGAAGTGGACTTCACTGACTTCCCGTGAAGTGATGTATTGATGTTCCCTTATTCCCTATGCCGTTTGCAGTGCCCTTCGAACTGAACATGTTCGTTCCCTTCGAATAGGAATCTCACTTCAGATGGTGAAATACCCTGTGAAGTCCACTTCGCAGTCCTTTTACGGTTCAAATGGAACGCACCTTAAGGTGAGACCTGTCAGCAATTATCATGTCAGCTGTGTGGAGTTATATTTTAAAAAGTGTGCATTTTGTTTTGTGAGTCTCCGCAACGGCGATAGATTGAAGCGCGTCCGAGTGAAGATTGTGCGCGCGCCACAAGAGAACACTGTATCCGTGCAACTGATAGCAGCGGCAACGAGCGCTCAGCTTGATTTAAAAAAACAAACACATTTTAGCGCTAGGTCTAACTATGTTAATTAATGCTCTGTTAAATGGAGATGTTTTATTTATTTGTATTACATCTGTGCCTCATAATGTTTCAAAAGTGGTGGGGGGCAATATCGATCCTGAGAAAAAGTGGCTGGGACATGTCGCACCCTCAAATTACACCTATGATCCCCAGATGTTACATGTGAAAAACTTTAGAGCTTGGACTGTCTACCCAAAATGTGTTTTCCCTTTATCAGGTGTAATGGCCAAGTAGAGTTTAATTTGTGAGTGCCTTATTGTACTATTCTGTTCTATTGTACATTTTATAATGGAGATACCATTATTTTTATGGTAGATTATACTTATATAAGTTATGACTAGGCTACATAGAGTTTTGTGTTACATCCAGTATTTGGCATTGGAATTATATATATTTTTTATTTGCACAGTTGGACTTTAAATTTAATTAATTGAATGGTGCTGAATAATTAAAAATGCTGCTACAAGTTCTGTTTAAAAATTATTTTAATAAAAATTAAGCAGCAGTAGATGTTTTGGGCTACGTATTTCTTCCTTTAGGGGAGTAGAACATTTATTGCACTATTTGAGCATGATGCTTTTTAGATGGCTAGGTTAATCACAGTGCATCCTCCTGACAAACGTGTTATTAACAGCTGAATTAAGAGGGAGAAAAATATGGTATGGTATGATATTGTATCAGTATCGGTATTGGCAGATACTCAAGTTTGTGGTATCGGTATCGGACATGAAAAGTGGTATCGAGCCACCCCTGAATTTAAACATTGCTTGAAACATTTGGAATATTGTAAGTTATCATCTTAACTAAATATATAACACTGGCCTTGTGATTTTGTGATATTTTAATGCAAAAATCTTAGGTATTGCACATTTAATGACTCACCCTCATGTCGTTCCAAGCCCGTACCTCAGTTTAAGATATTTTAGATTTAGTCGGCGCGCTTTCTGTTCCTCCATTGATGATGTCTTTATTGCCTTTATCGACAAGGACAGTATAAGGTACATACATTTTCAAAGTAGTCCATGTGACATGAGTGGGTTAGTTCGAATTTTTTGAAGCATCGAAAATACTTTTTGGTCCAAACATAGCAAAAACAATGACTTTATGCAGCATTGTATTCTCTTCTGTTGTTGATGATGATGTTGATTGATGATTGATGTACAATGAGGACATTGTCACATCGCTGGAAATAGTCATCAGTGTCCCAATGTGTAGTGAGCCAGCATCCTTTGCTGTCCTGTTAATGCTCGTTCACGCTTCCGCAATGACGCTGCTGTGCTGACGTGTTATCTGGTGCGTCCGTGTATTCCGGGTTCAAATAAATATGGCTGGGTTCGGGTTAAAAAAAATGCAAGTCTTCCTCTGTGTCAATCCTTAGACATGTTTGGGAAGATTGTTTTGTTTACAGCGCGCGTCTCCCTCAGACTGTAAATGGAGCTCGAGCGCACGTCACAAAAGATGAGACGTCAGCACAGCAGCGTCATTGCGGAAGCGTGAATGGGCATTGACAACAGATCCAGAAGAGAATACAATGCTGAATAAAGTCATTGTTTTTGCTATGTTTGGACCAAAAGTATTTTCGATGCTTTCCAAACTAACCCCACTCATGTCACATGGACTACTTTGTCTTTATTGCTTTTATCGACAAGGACAGTATAAGGTACATACATTTTCAATGGAGGAACCGAAAGCTCGCCGACTTAAATCTAAAATCTTAAATTGTGTTCCGAAGATGAACGGAGGTCTTACGGGCTTGGAACGACATGAGGGTGAGCCATTAATGACAATTTTCATTTTTGGGTGAACTAACTCTTTAATCTAGATAAAAAATGAAATAAAAAAATATATGCCCACCTCCAATTTAAATATATATTTATATAATATTTGAATTTTGAAGTGCTGGAAAAAGATGTGAGAAGTACTTGAAAGCATTTCACTATTCCAGCCAAACTGGTTACACTTAGTGTTACTATATTAAATCCAGGGTGAATGTTGCAGGTCTGTGTAAATACTAGTTTATTTACGGCACAATGTTTCTCCTTGTTTCCACGTCAGCACTGTTTGATCTAATAGAGATCTACGGTTAATAAACAAGAAATGTGAATGCTTCTTACTAGATCTCACAGCAATGTTATTACGGTGGCGAATTCAAATGTTTTCTTTACTGGATCTCTTAGCGCTGTGTAGTAACAGTGTTGCTTGAACGAGATCGGCTCGCGCTGCACAGATGTTGCTGGGCCAAAACAATCTGTGAAGCACATAATGAGTAGCGCAGTTTCGTTCCGCTTTCATTACGATTGCCATTTGATGTTGCGCAACGTTGTGGTGGCTGCGTCAGCGCAAAATTTGTCGGCAGGAAAAATGGTCCAAAGAATCGAAGTCTCGAACCGAAACGGTTCAGTTTGAATACATGTACCTTTACACCCCTATCAGAAAGACATCAGCTTTGCTGTTGTTTAGAAGTACCAATATTGATGTTTTACAATGAGGACATTGTCACATCGCTGGAAATAGTCATCAGTGTCCCAATGTGTAGTGAGCCAGCATCCTTTGCTGTCCTTACCAGTGCTTGAAGTCATGAACGTGATTTATAGTGATTCACGAGCAAAGGAGCTTATTGAGATGCACCCAATGCCTAACATTATAACATCTAGCAACATGCCAACAGTTTTTTTTTTTATTGGTTAGTTTGAAATGGTAATGAAATGGTTCTCAAACCCTTTTCTCCAGACTCACTTCGGAGGTAACAGCCACACCTTGATGATTGCGTGCGTCAGTCCAGCAGACTCCAATATTGAGGAGACCATCAACACATTGCGTTATGCGGACCGTGCCCGTAAAATCAAGAATAAGCCTGTTCTTAATGTTGACCCACGTGCACTAGAAATGAAGCGACTCAAACAGCAGGTACTTTGTCTAGTGTGTGTTTTCAGAGGACAGCTGTTGCATGACAATTTACTCAGCATTCAATTTAATTTGAACTAACTTATGTAGGTAATTGTTCTAAAATCTATCTATCTTTAATTTTTCTAAAAACAGGTGCAAGATCTTCAGGTGATGCTGCTACATGCCCGTGGTGGTGTTGCATCTGTGCTGACAGGGTATGGCCTAAGATTTTTTTTTTGGGAAACACTTTACTGTAAACTTCCATTTGTTAAAATAAGTAAACTTCATTACAAGTTTTTTCATTGTTAGTTTATTAACTAAAGTTTTAATTAATCTTTAATCTTGATTTCAGTATTGTATTCGTAAATGTGAAAAATAACAAAGATAATTAAAGCTGCAAGCAGCATTTAGCGGGGTTCAAGCAGTTAAGGCCTTTAAGGCCTTTAAGCACAAAAGCATCAAAAGACATTAAGTTTTATGTAGCAAGCATTATTTACCATGATATTTTTATATTAAAAATATTTCAATAGGATTTTTCATGATTTACCATGTTCCAGTATGATTTACCATGAATCTAACATGATTTTCCATAGTTTACCTTGATATACCATGTTATAGGATGGTTTACCACAATATAGCAAGTGAAAAGACTATTAAAAAGATGAGTGGCCAGCAGAGTGCAGTAGAAGACCACTTATTGGCTCACTTATAATATGAATGCATGTTCTACCACAATTCATCATAAATTACCACATTGCTTGCATTGATGTGAAGTGTGATTACCAATGAACTGACACACTCTGACAAAATATGAATGTGTTATAATAGTAATTGAAAAGATTTCCTTTCTAATCTCTTTCAACTCCATTTCGCTTTTTCAATGAGACTCTGCCACTTCACCATGCACGACTCACCTGTTGCCTATAAATTGATTGTGAACCCTTTGGCTCATTCTTTACACTCTTTCCTGGCACTCTGATGCATAACTGTGTGTGTGTCTTCATGAATTACGTGAGTCCATCTATTAATTTGATTGTGTTTATATTTTTTATGCCTTTTTATGATTTATTGTCACTGACAGCCTGTGCACTGCTAATTGATTAATTTGTTTGCCAAACATGTGCCCTGACCCATGTGGAAAGATTGTTTGTTTGAATGATGTTTTACAGCCTGTTTTATTGTGATTAGTACTCACATCTTTGATTAGTACTCACATCGAAAATTACAGATTTACCATGTTCCTATAGATTTACAATAGTGATTTACCACTTGGATGGTTTACCAATGACTATTAGTAAGTAGAGTGACCAGCAGATGGCAGTAGAAGACAACTTATTTATTGTGAAAATCTGTTTTATGCAATATGAGCATTTCACATATTTCTTTGCAATGTAATAATATAAAACTAATTAAAGAAAATGCTTAAAGCATTTGTTTGTTAGCCAATGCTGAAAGCTGATAAAGAGATTAAAAATGTCTAATGCTGCTGCTTTAACAGTGCTGTTAAAGCCTTCTTATACAATATGCCATGTTTTTCATATTTAATCTACACATACTCATTCTACAGACATTTTGAACAATGACTAAACAGCAGAGGGCAGTAAAACACCACTCACTGGCTTAATAGACCATCATATTGATATCATCTTCACCTTTTTAACTGTTATATAGGCATATTTTGTCCGATCTGTCTGAAAATGTTCATGATTATTTGATGTCACATGTTGTGATTTGTTTTTAAGAAGAGTTGATCATTCATTGAAGAGATCAACGCTTTCAGGGACACTGAAAGTGAAGTAATAGATGGCTTCAACACAGTACATGTTTAAGCCATCCTATTATAGCCATTCACATGAAGTAGTTCAACTTTTTCTTACAATTATTGATCTAGAGAGTCCAGAAAATTGTACTGCACTGGTTTTAACATTATGATATGATCAGAGATGTACACACACACCTTTGGGATAGAATGAGTGATTGTAGATTACAGATGTGAATCCAATGTGACAGTTGTCATAGTACTTTTTGACTAAATGTGATTGTAAATGTTAAATTAGTGAATTGATAGTCATAATATGAATTGTACATGACAAATGACTATTTTGAACAGCAGGGGGCAGTAAAACTCCACTTATTGGCTTAATAGACCATCATGTTCATATAATTCTAACCTTTTTAACTGTTATATAGGCATATTTTGTCCAATCTGTCTGAAAATGTTCATGATTATTTATACTAATGTGCCAAATGTTCTCACTTGTTTTTAAGAAGGTCTTAGCATTCGTTGAAGAGATATAGGCTTTTGGAGACACTCTGTCAAGGCCAAAAATTGAAGTGACCCTATTATAGCCATCAAAATGTAGAAGTTCAAACCTTTTCTAATAATTATTGCTCTAGAGAGTACAGATAATTGTACTGCACTGGTTTTGAACGTTAAGATATGAAAATTAGATGATCTTAGATGGAACACACCATTCACAGTCAGCAATGGCAATTTACCATAGGGAATACATTGTTTTTAACATTTTTAACAGTTATAGCGCCACCAATAGTCCGATCTCCATGAAACTTTGCATGCTTGGTAATGATGTTATGACATATGCCCATCAATTTTTGTGAAGTTCTGAGTTTTCCTTTAGGATTTATAAGCTTTTGGGTGCATTTCGTTCACACCCCTTTTGTAAATGACCATGTTATAGTCAAACAAATGACAAAGTTCAACTTTTTTTGATAATTATTGATCTTAAGAGTCCAAGAGAATTGTCCTAGACTGGTCTGGTTCCTAATCGGGGCAAAAAACCAGGGACTAGTTCGCAAAAGTAGGTTTTTAACATATTTGTGAATATTTAACGAACAAATTTGATTGACAGCAATAGTTCTTGAGGCAAAGTTGTTCATCAGGAGGATATCTATCAAATGATATCCATTTTGTGGGGATGTGCGCAACACCACGTGATTACAGACCCATAAAACTCGTTAGCGCCAACTCAGTGGCCGATTTCTTTCAAAATTCTTACAGACCTCTAGGGCCATGAGTCGAACATGCCCATCGAGTTTCGTTTCGAATCGGCCTCCGTTAACCTTGTCTCATAGGTGCTCAAACTTCATTGGCCGATGGCGGCCATGTTTTTTGAGATACGCCAATGTCCTCATACACATACATGGGGCCTTGGTCAAGACACTGCATACCAATTTTCAAGTCAATTGGACCAACGGTCAGCTGGTCAGAGCCCTTTATAGGTTTTTTCGTTTTATAGCGGCACCTAGGAGTTCAATCGATCGCAAATTTTTTACTGTGACCTCAAATTGAACTCATACACATGTGTACCGAGTTTGGTGAAGATAGCTCATTTACTTCTCGAGTTATAGCCATTTTAGTAAAATAGGCTCCTCCCACAACGTTTATTTTGCGCCCCCTAACGACTGGAAATGAAATTTCCACATTTTTTGATAATTATTGATCTTCAGACTCCAGAGAACATTTCTGCACTGGTTTGGTTCCAATCGGGCAAAAAACCAGGGACTAGTTCGCAAAAGTAGTTTTCGACAAAATTCAAAATGGCGGAAAATCTATCATGGCGGAAATGAAATCGGAGATATACGTTTTGTTCGTCAGGTGACTAGCTTTCCAATGATATAAGACACTTGAGTGTACGACTTACGGTCTAGGAGTTATGAGCAGTTTCGCGCAATTGGTCATTATAGCGCCACCTATGGGCCAATCGGGCTCATAATTTGATAACCTCTCCTCGATTTTTGTACTACCAGTTGACAATGTTTCAGAGCTCCAGCCCTTACGGTTTGGGCTGCACGATGCGTTTTACGGTGGAAGAAAAATAATAATAATTAAAGCTGCAAGCAGCATTTATCGAGGTTCAAGCAGTTAAGGCCTTTAAGCACATAAGCATCAAAAGGCATTCAATTTTATTTAACATACATTTATCCACTGATATAATAGATGGAAAACACCATTTACAGCCAATACAGGCAATTTACCATTGGAAATGCATGGTTTTAAAGCTTTTTAACAGTTATAGCGCCACCTTTGGTCCGATCTCCATGAAACTTTGCATGCTTCTTCGGCATGTTATGACACATATGCTCATCAATTTTTGTGAAGTTCTGAGTTTTCCTTTAGGATTTATAGGCTTTTGAGTGCATTTTTTTACGCCCCCTTTTGTAAATAACCCTGTTACAGCAAAACAAATGACAAAGTTCAACTTTTTTTGATAACTATTGATCTAGAGAGTCCAGAGAATTGTCCTAGACTGGTCTGATTCCGATCGGGGCAAAAAACCAGGGACTAGTTCGCAAAAGTAGGTTTTTAACATATTCGTGAATATTTAACGAACAATTTGATTGACAGCAATGGTTCTATAGGCAAAGTTGTTCATCATGAGGAGATCTATCAAATGATATGCATTTTGTGGGGATGTGCGCAAAACCACGTGATTACAGAGCCATAGAACTCGTTAGCGCCAACTCAGTGACCGATTTCTTTCAAAATTCTTACAGACCTCTAGGGCCATGAGTCGAACATGCCCATCGAGTTTCGATTGCGATCGGCCTCCGTTAACCTTGTCCCATAGGTGCTCAAAATTCATTGGCCGATGGCGGCCATGTTTTTTGAGATACGCCAATGTCCTCTTACACATACATGGGGCCTTGGTCCAAGACACTGCATACCAATTTTCAAGTCAATCGGACTAACGGTCAGGTGGTAATATGTTTTTTTCATGTTATAGCGCCACCTAGTGTTCAATCGTTGCGATTTTTTCACTGTGACCTCAAATTGAACTCGTACACATGTGTACCGAGTTTGGTGAATATACCTCATTTACTTCTCGAGTTATAGCCATTTTAGTAAAATAGGCTCCTCCCAGAACGTTTATTTTGCGCCCCCTAACGACCGGAAATAGAAATTTCCAAATTTTTTTGATAATTATTGATCTTCAGACTCCAGAGAACATTTCTGCACGGGTTTGGTTCCGAATGGGGCAAAAAACCAGGACTAGTTCGCAAAAGTAGTTTTTCGACAAAATTCAAAATGGCGGAAAATCTATCATGGCGGAAATGAAATCGGAGATATACGTCTTTTTCGGTGAAGAGCTTTCCAATGATATAAGACACTTGAGTGTACGACTTACGGTCTAGGAGTTATGAGCCGTTTCGCGCAATTGGTTATTATAGCGCCACCTATGGGCCAATCGGGCTCATAATTTGATAACCTCTCCTCGATTTTTGTACTACCATCTGACAAAGTTTCAGAGCTCCAGCACTTACGGTTTGGGCTGCACGATGCGTTTTACGGCAGAAGAAAAATAATAATAATAATAATTAAAGCTGCAAGCAGCATTTATCGGTGTTCAAGCAGTTCAGATCTTTAAGGCCTTTAAGCACAAAAGCATCAAAAGGTATTCAGTTTTATTTAACATACATTTATTCACTGACATAATAGATGGAAAACACCATTTACAGCCAATACAGGCAATTTACCATTAGAAATACATGGTTTTAAAGATTTTTAACAGTTATAGCGCCACCTATGGTCCGATCTCCATGAAACTGTGTATGCTTCTTCAGCATGTTATGACACATATGCTCATCAATTTTTGTGAAGTTTCCTTTTAGGATTTATAGGCTTTTGGGTGCATTTTGCCACTTCCCTTTTGTAAATGACCCTGTTACAGCCAACCAAATGCAAAATTTCAACTTTTTTTCGATAATTATTTACCTAGAGAGTCCAGGGAATAGGCCTAGACTGGTTTGGTCCCGATTGGGCAAAAAACCAGGGACTAGTTCGCAAAAGTAGGTTTTAGACAAAAAACGACATAGCACAATTTTTTTTTCCACATATGGAAATCGGAGATATACATCTTGTTCGGCTTGAGCCAGGGATCACAGTGATGCAAAAATCATGATTCTAGCTCAAACGGTCTAGGAGTTATGAGCAATTTAGTACTTTTGGTTGTTATAGCGCCACCTATGGGCCAATCGGGCTCATACTCTGATAGGTTCTCCTCAATTTGAGGCCCTACCATGTGACAAAGTTTCAGAGCTCCAGCCCTTACGGTTTGGGCTGCACGATGCGTTTTCAGGGGATTTTTTTTTCTTTCTAGCAAATACAATAGGTTTTCAACCACTTCGTGCTTGAACACCTAATAATAATAATAAAAATCAGTACAATTACAATAGGGTTTCAGCACTTCGTGCTTGAACCCCTAATAATAATAATAAAAATCAGTACAATTACAATAGGTTTTCAGCACTTCGTGCTTGAACACCTAATAATAATAATAATAAAAATCAGTACAATTACAATAGGGTTTCAGCACTTACGTGCTTGAACCCCTAATTACTGGACCTTAGCTAATATGAACTTAAATTGAACAGTCGTATTTTTATTAACTAATGGTAACCAAGATTAATAAATAATACTGTAACAAATCGATTACTAGGGATGGGCATTTTTCAAAAATATTGCATTCGAATATTCGGGCTCATAAAAATCGAATATTTGAAATATTCGATTTTTAAAATTATGTTTAACTATAAAGACGTTATTTATATATATTTTTTAACGTTTTTGTCACCATTTCTGGACGAGCTTACAATTAGGCAATACACAACAAGCTTACAATATATATTAATTTTCTTTTAGTTAAAAACATTAAACAGTAGGCCTGTGTAAACAAAAAATCTATATAAAAAAGCATTATTAAAAGCATGCTCAAACAGCGCGAGCGGAAAAAAAAAGCCTAATAAAGCAAATTGCGTCAGATATCGTACAGAATGTACACACATACACACGAGTCAGCAAATGATTGATTATCGTGTTTATATTGTTTCACGTCTTTATGTTGAGAAAAACAATAATATCTAACGTTACATGCAGGGGCGTCGCCAGCACTTTATGCTCGAGTGAGAAAAGACTAGTGGTGGGAAGTTCGGATCATTTTACTGACTCGGATCTTTGAGTCTCGTTCAGCAAAATGAACGAATCTTTTATCGAGTCATTTCGTTCATTTCGGTCATTTCATCATTATATAATTAAAATGTCATTTTAAATATCCCAAAACATCTAGTACTTACGAAAATCTTGATTACATTTGTAAAAATAACATAATAACTATAAGGTAATGCAGCCAAAGCCAAATTATAAACAACTGAAATAACTGTATGTTAATTAGTTGCTGGGTCTCAAGTTCAAGCTATTGCAGTCTGCCCTTGTTCAGTTCACCTCACCTCCTGATCCAAGACGTTCTTTCCTTTGCAACTTCATATTTATCAGGTTTGTTCTCCTCCTCTCATGTCTCGAGATGTTAGCTGTTGACTCGTCAGTGTCTAACTCTGATCTGTGCTGTCTGCTGGACCGTGCCGTAAAATATAGCAGGACTGGAAAGAGTAAAGATTCAGTTAATCGGGTTCGGCCGGGTCAGAGTCTTCGTTCTTCCCGTCAGTCCCATAGAGTATATGCTGTCAGCACCGGAAAGAGAAATGATTAGTTCATCTCTCAAGTTCGGCCGGGTCCAAGTCTTTCGTTCTTCCTGTCAGTCCCATCAGTACCGTAAAGGGGAATGATTAGTTCATTTGAGTCTTCGGGTTTGAGTCCTTCGCGTTCTTTCTCACGTGACCACTCTCGCATCAAATGCAACATTCGTATTATTGACTGCGTCTGAATGTATATTGTGTTATATAGGCATTAAAATACAAAATATGTTCAATAAACATTTTAAACAAAAGTTCCATTATTCCTTATTATTGTCCCTGTCCGTCTCTTTTCTATATAATGCATCTGTGGTGTGTTTTATTATATATTATACATTAATTAACTAATATTATATTATATATCATCTACGTGCTTGTTTGTAAAAGGTTTGTGAATTAGGCTATTCAATACGGTGACAATTCACGTGACTAAAGAACGGAAGGGCTCGAAGACTCAAATGAACTAATCATTCCTCTTTCCAGTGGTCTGACGGCATCGGCTAAATGGACTGACAGGAAGAAGCGAAAGACTCAGACCCGCCGAACCCGAACTCGAGAGATGAACTAATCATTTATCTTTCCGGTACTAACAGCATAGGCTCTATGGGACTAACAGGAAGAACGAAAGACTCGGACTCGCCCCAAACCCGAACTTTAGACTCGAGAGATGAACTAATCATTTCTGTTTCCAGTACAGATTCACAATCCATATGGTGCGCAATGCGCATGCGCGGGTAACACAAAATGAACGAATCACTCCCGAGACAACTCGGTAGTCCCGAGTCATATTAAAGATACGTTCAAAATGAACGAATCGTTCATGATCGACACATCACTAGAAAAGACGCTGCGCTGACAGACGTTTCAGAGATGCAAAGACTCGAGAACGGTGTTTCCAGGGTACTCAAGTCTCACGCATTGGCCGTGAGACACACGCAATTCTACCAGTTCACACGCTCACACGCTACACCGGGTATTTCTCACGCTGTAAAGGCAACGTCAACCAAGTTGTCCTGCAAGCTTTATATATAACGTTGAATACGAGCCTTAGGCACCCAGTGAAGTTTCCTGCCGCCAGCACGTATCTCTCTGACAGATTGCGTTCGGTTTTTATTCACATATCGCGCCTAAAACGCGTAGAGAAACGCTGAGCGCGCCGCATTCTCCTTTTTCCAAAGCGCTAGGGCAGTTGTGCTCCGGTTGATTCTTGTCATGTGACCTACTGTACGCTTATGGTGCGCTTGCGGCATTCTGAACAGTTGAGATGCTTTCATCTCGATGCGGCGCGTACGCGCCTGGAAAAACGAGACGCGTCGCACCGCGTCGCTTCCATTATGCAGCGCGCAAACCGCACGCCTCCATTTCAAATAATGAACTTGAGCGCGCAAAAGACGCGATATGTGAACGGGCAACATAGACGCGCAAACACACAGAAGTTGACGGAACATTCTCCTCGTTACTAGGTAACCAACAACATCGCGCGAACACACATCGTGATGGAGAAGGGAAGAAAGCTTGTCTAACATTTTTAGCCTAGAACATTTAATATATAGCCCATCGCATACATTATTATTATTATTGATGCAGTCAAAAACTCTACAACTACTTTGCAACCAGGCCAGAAGCTTTGGCTCAGTTTGGCTTGCTTATATTACCTGAATATTTAAGGGAAATGTTTGTGGGTATGGGAAGGAATGAATGTATTCCTTCATTTTATTTTAAATGATTTATTATACTGTATCAATAAGCTTTCTAGTTACATTAAGGCTACATGTATTAAAGCAGAGTGCTCTGAGGAATATTTTATATCCTGTCAAAATACATTAATTATTGCCATTGTTTTTGTATTTTTCAAAGATGTCAGGGAAAAAGCAAAAAGATATTTGTGTAAACACACACCTTAATATTATAATATGCCCATTTGTTCACAATGTCCCACCACACAATAAATCATTATACCATTTCGACTAGACACATTCAAAATGCAAAAAGATTTGCTTTTCCAAACTGTTTGGAGCAATTTGTTATATTTTTGTATTTTTTGTATATTTTAATTAATATACCATTAAAGAGTAGGCTATATTTGATGTGATGAATTGCTTTGTCATTTATGAGATTTACCAATTGTTATAATTTCAATTTGTTTTTTGGTTAATTATGAACAATGACTAAAATTAGGGGGCGGGGATGGGTGGGGGTGGGGCTTAATTTGGGCTCCTCCCTAACCACATGTGATCTCACTCCAGGCTTTTGCTAAAACTTGAACCCTGGTGTTTCTAACAGCACTTCGCGTTTTCTGTTCTTAAACCGGTCTCCCTCAACGAAACTTAAAGGAAGTATGTCTCAAAATCATTTTGCTATTAGATAAGTTAACATCTTGGATCACGCGGGGTCCAGCTGCGCATACCTGCCGTCTTGATGCAATGATGAACAGCTGTCTTTCCTCACTCGACTGTTTGGATTTCATGTGATTTCTCATGGTGATGATATTATAAGATTCATTAAATCAGATTAATTAATTTGATCAAAAGTAGGCCTAATTCCGTCTAGTAAGATCCTTTTCAAGTAATTCCAAGCTTCGCGAGGCAGACGACAACATGTGATCAAATACAAGCAACTTGTTAACACACTCCACAGCGCCATCCAGTGCATTTAATTATAACTGCGAGTTAGTGCTTAGGATTTATCATGGACTCATTGCATTTACGGCCAGCAAAGCAACGTATTAAATTCGAATAGTATTTTATTTTTCGAATAATAATTACATATCAAATATTCAAAAATTCGAATATTCGTGTACACACCCTATCGATTACTCAGTGTTAATGTTAGTGAATGCATTAACTAATGTTACCAAATGGGACCTTATTGTGAAGCATTACTGACTTTTCATTTTTATTTAGCAGTCTTGTAAGAGGGTGGTTTAAGGGTCTTCTATTACTTTTTTTTATTTTTTTTTTTTTTATGGGTCTATGGGCATCAGAGCTTATAAATTGCAGAGATTGTGAACTTAGCGGGACGGTCCCAAATGTGCACCATTAGGTCTCAAACATCTGTCAGACACCGAGTGGATCATAATTGTTGCTTTCTCTAAACGTACCTTCTGAATTATAGAAATAAAAATATTAAAGCTGCAGTCCATAACTTTTTTTTAGATTTAAATTAATTTAAAGATGAATTAATTTAAATTAATTTTTAGCTTTCTAAACCAAACCGAGATGTCAAAACTGTTGGAAAACCGAACTGTCAGTTTTGTTTTGTTACACCCCATAGAACATGCATAATTTTTACAAGATGACATCAAACTAGTGTGTCAAATGTGGGGAGTATATTATCCGAAATTCAACAACAGAAAAAAAGATAGTTGGCATCAGCTACTTCTGATAAGCATGACCTGGAGGATCAAGAGGTACAGTTATTGGAAAAAGAATAACTTAATTTGCATGGAGAAATTGCCATTCAAATGGCCAAACTGAATGTTTTAATCTCAGAGTGTCAAACAGTAAATTTGATCGTTCAGAAAGGAAACATTCCAATTTAGAGAATGAACAAAAGAAAACAAAAAGTCTTAATGCCAGTGCTAAATCTTTTGTTCCTCCAAAGCCTCTAAGAGAAAAAAGATCAATGCATGAGTGTTTGGAATCCGCGCAAGGCCTAAGGAGACAATTGTACAACAACCGGTATTCTCGTAGCCTCATCCAGTGAAAAACACCCATCCAAACAGTGGAACAGAGATCACAAGGAAATGTCTTAAATTCCCATGATGAACCCAACGATGGAGAGCAAAATAACATATTAAGAATGAGAAAGCAAAATGAAATAACACTATTGTTAAAACAGCAATGTTTATCATCCTTGCCCAAGAAAGATCTTAATGTGTTTGATGGTGATCCATCACAGTACCATGCATTCATGAGAGCCTTCAGAAGTAGCGTTGAAAGTTAGCCAGATAACGACAGTGATTGCCTGTACTATCTTGAACAGTATACTGTCAGTTTTCCATTGGATTTGATAGAGTTCAGGGTTCCAGACTGCGACCATTTTTTCTTTTAGATTGTGCGAGTTAATTTTATATGGTTGCATTTGTGCGAGTGGATGCTTGCGCAACAGAACGCCGTGGTATCAGCTGCTGCAGTCCGAAACTTATGTTCAAAATGAACGAGTAGGCTACATCATGAATCCATTTTCCGAACCGTGTTTTTGACTTATCCTGAATCACTACGGTACGCCTATAATAAGTGTTTATATTCAGACTATTTTATCCCGGGTCGACTATGATGCGGAGTTGCCCAGTGCCTGCTTGACTCGCCATTAATGGAGAGAAGTAGCTCTGGCTACAGTGTTCTTCTGTAAGACACATTCAGTTTATTTATTGACGAACGTAGAAGTCACGCGCATTGCACTCTGATGGTGAAATGTCAATTATGAATTCACAAATTAAGGCATATAGAAATGTAATTGTCTCACGAAACAGCATGCCCCTTCCTATGTCTTTTCAGCGGTTAGATGAGAGTAATCGCTCAACTGAGGAAAAGGAAATTATTATAAAAGGCAATGAGTGTGAGATTTCTGATTTGTTACAACTATAAACTTTGATGAAGAAAAAAATCTGTATTAGCTTATTATAATACTCTAATCTTTTAAAATGTAATGCATACATTTAATTTTTAATGATTTTTAAAAGATGATGCTGATAGAAAGATGATGAAGATCGATTCGATCGATAGATAGATACAGTCATGGTCAAAATTAATGGCACCCCTGGTAAATAATATGATGAAAACTGGCTGTAAAAAATAATTCTGCATTGTTTATCCTTTTTGATCTTCCATTCAAAAAATTGGCAAAATTCTAACCTTTCATTGAAGTAAAGGAATTGAAAGTGGGGGTAAATCACACCAAAACACTCTGGCCATAATTATTGGCACCCTGTTATTAAAAACTTTTTGCAACCTCCTTTTGCCAAGATAACAGACCCGAGTCTTCTCCTATAATGCCTGAGTTTGGAGACCACCTGACCATAGAATCAAGTCCCTTTTGAAGATCCAGTCGTGTCTGACACCTGAATATGCTAGAGTTTGTTTTTGGATGAGCGAGGAGCATTTTTCATGAAACCCTCTCAAACATGTGGGGATGCAGGGGTTGTTTTTTTTTTTTCTTAGGTTTTCTGACCCCGAGACATAACTAATCTCTGCAATTCTCCATCTGTGATCCTCGAAGAGTCTTTGGGCACTCAAACTTTCATCCTCACCGTCCATTAAGAAAATATAGGCACACATCCTCTTCCTGGCAGAATCATAACATCTTTAGTTGATTATAACTTCTTAATTATTGCCCTGATTGTCAAAATGGGAATTTTCAATTCTTTAGCTATTTTCTTACATCCACTTTCTATTTTGTGAAGCTCAACAATCTTTTGATGCACATCAGAACCATGTTCTTTGGTTTTATTCACTGTGATGGATGATTCAGGAAATTTAACCTTTGTGCTTCCTCATATTCAAACTCCTGTGAAACAAGAAGTCATAGCTGGACAATTTCATGTTCCTGCTCACCCTGATGTGCTTAAATTAAATATTGATGGGAATGTACTTCAGAGATATTTTTCTCATAAAAAATTCTAGGGGTGCCAATAATTATGGCCAGAGTGTTTTGGAGAAAAACATTTATTTCATAGTGTGATTTACCCCCACTTTCAATTCTTTTGCTTCAATGAAAGGTTAGAATGTTGCCAATTTTTTGAATGGAAGATCAAAAGGGTAAACAATGCAGAATTATTTTTTACAGCCAGTTTTCATCATATTTACCAGGGGTGCCATTAATTTTAACCATGACTGTAGATCTATCGATCGATCAATAGATAGATTTTTTTAGAACATCAAGTCAAAGTTGTTTCAGACCCAGTATTTGGTAACATACAGGATGTTCCTGCATCAACTAATAAAGATGTGAAGAGACCAAAATCACAATTTCGGCCTGGAATGAAAAGGAACCAGCTTTGCCACCACAATGGTTCGCTGCGAGCAAAGAAAATGAATTTGAAAATACTGCAAAGAAAAAGGTTGGATTTGATATGAAAGAATGTTTCTGCTGTGAGGCGCGCACACACATTGGTTATGTGTCCTCGGTTGGGAAAACAATCCCAAAAAGAGAAGATTGGCTTCTTGAAAGAAAGTGGAAATAAGTTTACCTCTGAGAAAGAGAGTTCAAATGCCAAACAATCAAAGTCATGGAACAACGTGCCTTTCATCTAAAGAAGACACTTCAAAAAGATTCAGGGTTTTTTGCTGACTATAAAGCCTTTGTGAAGGATATGGTCTCCCAACATGACATCATGACTTTTGCGTAAACATATCTATACGCATTTTCAGCTATTCGCGTGTATGTCTACGCCATTAACGTCCGAGTGGTTCGACGTGTATGTACACGCCTTTAAATATCAGAGAGAAATGAAGCAAAATGTACATCTACATCTGGGGAGCTTTTTTTTTCCCTCTTTCTTCCTCTCTACGATGGAAGGGGAACAATCATAAATGCTATTAACCCTTGTGATGGGTAGTTTTAGGGACGGGGTTGGGGTAAGTCATATATTTATATATACAGAAATAACGTTAAGTCAACAGCGTTCATAAACACGCTAAAAAAGCGATTATGCGTGTTGATAGCGCCAAAAATGGAAATACAAATTGGCGTGTCATACATGTGCAATTTCATGATCAGTCTGGGTCTCCAAAAGTTATGCAGAGCAAGTACCAGCAGAGGATATGACATGTAGTAATGGAAAGATCTGGTACATTCCACATCATGGTGTCTGCCATCCTACTAAGAAAAAATCTTAGTACCACAATCTGTGTGGTATTTGATTGTGGACAAGTTTTCAGCGAACATCACTTAATGTTCAACTCTCAACAGAAAACGCACTCCACCGGAACAGATGTTGCAGGGACACATAAAAACGATGTGCTAAGCGGCCAAGTTTCTCGAAGCGCTTTGTGTCGTCTCTCCACCAATTCATGGGATCTTCATATGGTGGAATACACGGTTCCATCAAGAACTGTTCCCACTCGTCTCGGCTTGACTCTCTGTAATCTTCGCCGAAGAACAGGCTCAGCCTTCTCCGGTGACTGGGCACTGGCTCATCCTCTCCATCATTGGCGGGGCGGCGGCAACGGCTGCACCCGCACCACTCACATCAGAAGAAATATATTGTTCAAAAAGTTTTTCTCTTACGGCTTCTCTCATGTTTTCGTCAAGGAACCTGAGGTGTTTGTGCCGAGGATCTAGAGCGGACGCGAGAAGAGGCGTTTTCCCTGCGTTCTGCAAGTTTGCGATGTTTATTCGTTGCTTGAGAGATGCTGCAACTGTGTTTTTGAACTCATTCACTTTCTGTGATTCTCCACCGCTCTGAAGGTGTCTGTAGATACAGATTAAATAACTGATTATGAAAACTGAATAGTAGTCTTATTCTGTATTGCCTATTTAAATTTTATTTGTAAGTCATTTAAATAAATGATAAAACAGTTGACTGAATTTCCTAAGATAATTTACGTTTTATTCGTTTTTATAAATGCATATATTTAAATGGAAAGAACCCGATAGAATAATTAAAAATAGAAGTGCCAACTGAAGTGTGTGCAAAGCAAGGTAGAGATTCCCAGTCCACGTCTCTTTTGCAGCTACTATATTTCTAGCATTGTCATGCATGCACGCGACCAGTTTACCATCCAGGCCCCACTGTTCCACAGACATTTTCAAATAATCCGCCAGGTTGGCAGCGGAGTGTCGCTCTTCCATTGCTCGGGTTTGCAGAACATAACTGTTCACCTTACTATTAGCAATAAAATGACACGTTATAGTGACATATGACTCTGTAGTTAATGCTGTCCAACTGTCAGTTGTAATGGCCACGAACTCGACTGTCCCTAAAGTAGTTTTGAGTTCGGAAACCATGCATTCATATTGAAGTTCGATTCTGAAGTTCGGTTCGATTGGTTTTCCGTGAGGGAGGGTTGTAATCTGGCTCAAGAAACTGTAAGACTTCCCTAAATCCATCTCCTTCAACGAAACTTAATGGAAGCATATCTCTTGCGATCATTTTTGCTATTAGATGAGTGGTCTTCTCGGCTCGTCTCGGGGGTACATCTGGGCCTAACGTTACCTGCAGTCATGAAAGCAGTGATGGGTAGCTGTCGTTCTTCGCTTGGCTGGTCAATAATGACGTTTCGGTGTTTGGATTTCATATGACTCCTCATTGTGCTGGTACTGTTATGATTACTCAATTTCATTTGACAAATTTTGCACACATGTTGGTCCTTTTGATCAAAGTAATTCCAGACTCCGCTGCGTCTAGATTTAGACGACGCCATTCTTCAAACACCAGTCATCAAATGCACATCATAAAATGCACATGTGCCACAGCGCCACCCAATGCATTTAGTTATAACTGTAAGGTTTAGTTTGCGTGACCATGATTTATGAGGGATTTGAACGGATATCAAAGCAACCTTTTGCAAAATTCGAATAGTGTTTTTATTTTTCGAATAATTATTGCAGATCAAATTTTCGAATATTCGTGCACATCCCTACTCTCAACAGAAGAACTTGAGACTACTGAATTGGAGATTATTAGACTCACACAAGAAAAGATGTTTCCTGATGAGCTAGCTTGCCCAAAAAGAGGTGAAAGCGTAAAGAAAAGTAGCTACTTTCATGCACTTTGCCCTGTTCTTGATGATGTTTTGAGGGTTGGTGGACGATTGAGTAGGGCATCAATGCCTGTACAATTCGAACATCCAGTCATATTGGCCAAGAATTCTCACATCTCGGATATCCTCCTGAGACGCATACACCAGGAGGTTGGACATGATGGTCGTAATCATATGTTGTCTAAGTTACGACAAAAGTATTGCATTACTGGTGTAAGTACAGCAATAAGAGTATTGTCCAAATGCATCATCTGTCAAAGAAAATTTTGGACCTTTTGTGGTAAAGAGCAGAAGCGTTGTGAAAAGGTATGGAGTAATCTTCACCTGTTTAGCCATAAGAGCCATACATATTGAAGTGGCACCTTCATTGGACACTGATTCTTTCATAAACGCACTGTGACGTTTCACTGAAAGATGTGGACAAGTCCAGGAACTTCGATCTGTTATTGGAAAGAACTTCGTTTGAGCAGAACGCGAGTTAAGAGTCTCCATAAAGAAATGGATTCAGTGTAAAATCAATAATGTCCTCCTTCAGAAAGGAAAGAAATTGACGTTTAACCCCCCAACTGGATCGCATTAAGGAAGGGGTATGGGAGAGGTTAATTAGATCTGTGCATAAAGTTTTGAATTCTACGTTAAAAGTGCAGAATCTAGATCTAGAAGGAGGCCTACACCGTTTTTTGTGTGAAGTGGAAGCTATTATTAATGGTCGTCTGAAAACCTTAGCATCCACAGACTCCAGTGACTTGGAACCATTAACACCAAATCACCTGTTGCTTTTGAGGACTTCATCTTTACCACCAGGAGAATTAAAAAAGGATGATGTTTATGCTCGTAAACGATGGAAACAAGTCCAGTACATTTGTACTGGAAGTTTGTACTGGAAGAGATGAGTTCAGGAGTATTTACCGCAGCTTCAAGAACGTCAGAAATGGAACTGGTGAAGAGTCAAAACACAATTTTAAATCAGGAGACTTAGTGCTTATAGTGGATAACACAGCACCTCAACTCTTGGCTTATGGGACGATAATTCAAACTTTTCCAGACAGAAAAGGATTTGTGCATCATGTGCAAATTAAGACTAAAAGCAGCTGTCTTGGACAGGCCGATTATCAAGGTCTGTCTTTTACAAGAAGCAGAAGATGGATAACTTGTTACCTGACTTTTTTTTGGTGACTTTGACGTTGGGCCTATGAGCTGGACAAAGTTAACTGGAAAGAATACTTTGAATACGAGTATGACCACTTTTTTTGAAGTTTTTGAAGATTTTTTTCCTTTTTTGGAAGAAGAAATGGACATTAGCCTTTATGATGCTGTTAATGCATTGGCAATTGAATGAAAAAATCATGTTCCCAATGAAATTGAAATTATTGTTTAATAATAATTAGCATTGGATTCAGTACCACTATACTGCAGGAAACAAAAGTTTTTTTTCTTTCAAAACTACAAATATGGTGGATAATTCAGGGATGTTGAATAATCATCATGGCTTTGTACGTGGTACATCCAAGGCTCAACCCTGTAAGGGTCACATCCTGGTCATCCCGTAGTTGTTGCTGTCAACCATGGTCGTTCTCCTTGGTCCTGTCCATCCACCTCTCCTTGGTCATCTACTCTCACCTCCTCTCGGTCATGTCATCCCAAAGTATACATCCAAATCTACTTTAGCTTGGTTCAAGGATTGATCGTAGAAGGGTAACCAAAGATCATTAGTCATCTGGAAGCTTTTTCTAGCAAGGGATAGGCTCAGATTGCAGTTGGGAGGTGACAGTCTTCTAAGCACTTACAGGCAGCGATTATTAGAGGTTATAAAGAATAAAAGATTCTGCACAAAATTTGACATGGTAGAATGAATATTTTTATTTAATTTTTCATGAACTTCTCAGAATCACTTATGTGTATTAATAAACTTTCTGTATTAGTTTACTGATGCCTTTGTGGAATTGTTTTGAATCCCTGCTGTTAACTATATAAGAAATCCTTTCACTTGGAACATTACTATAATATAAGTGGTGAGAATTAACAAAAGAGCCCAAATTATTAAATAAAAATTAATTAATTACTTAATAAATTTTTAGATGTTATGATTAACAAACAGATAATTTGAACGTGAATGTTTAAATTGGACATAAGGCAGTTTAAATATCACAATTCTAATGATATTGTTTTTTCTAGGTCTTTTAACCAATATTAATGAATCAATTTGAACTTAGTGATTTTTAAATCCCTGTTTACCCGTTTTCTGTTGACTCATGAATAAAACTTCAACCATTATTTGTAGTGCACCTCTCATCCATTTATTCCAATAATTGCAATAAGCCTTGTTTTGTTACCTCTAAGAACGACAGGACCGTCGGCGCTCCAGTTTGTGTGTGTCTAACAGCCTATAGAAACTGAAACCAAATGGCTACCTCAATCATTCTTTTTGCATACAAAACCAGAGATGTAACATGTTCAGATCAAGCCTCCAACATGCTCATGTTGCGTTGTTGTCACCCTTTATTGAGTCTGTACAAATGGCGTAAAATGCAATGCGTAAATTCACAAAATTGCATTGCACGTCATTGCACGTTATAGTGACATATGACTCTGTAGTTAATGCTGTCCAACTGTCAGTTGTAATGGCCACGAACTCGACTGTCCCTAAAGTAGTTTTGAGTTCGAAAACCATGCATTCATATTGAAGTTCGTTTCTGAAGTTCGGTTCGATTGGTTTTCCGTGAGGGAGGGTTGTAATCTGGCTCAAGAAACTGTAAGACTTCCCTAAATCCATCTCCTTCAACGAAACTTAATGGAAGCATATCTCTTGCGATCATTTTTGCTATTAGATGAGTGGTCTTCTCGGCTCGCTCGGGGGTACATCTGGGCCTAACGTTACCTGCAGTCATGAAAGCAGTGATGGGTAGCTGTCGTTCTTCGCTTGGCTGGTCAATAATGACGTTTCGGTGTTTGGATTTCATATGACTCCTCATTGTGCTGGTACTGTTATGATTACTCAATTTCATTTGACAAATTTTGCACACATGTTGGTCCTTTTGATCAAAGTAATTCCAGACTCCGCTGCGTGCTACATTTAGACGACGCCATTCTTCAAACACCAGTCATCAAATGCACATCATAAAATGCACATGTGCCACAGCGCCACCCAATGCATTTAGTTATAACTGTAAGGTTCTGTAGATCTGCGATTGATCGTTACGTCTTCCTATGGCTCATTGACTTATCACGATCTGTGCACTGACCGATCAAGCCTCCAACATGCTTGTGTTGCGTTGTTTTCACCCTCTAATGAGTCTGTAATATGCGTTTACAAAAATCGCAAAAATGCTTTGCACACGTTCTGTAGATCTGCGATTGATAGTTACGTCTTCCGATGGGTCATTGACGGATCCATGGATGGATCACGTTCTGTGCACTATGACCCCAGCGTGTGTCGCATATTTTGATGTCAAAAGCTGCGTCATTTGACCATGCATTTGACTCCCATCTGCTATATGTTCCTTCTTATCATTATTGTCTTTTTACCATTGGTTCATTCTATCATTTCTTTCTCGTTTATACACTCGCAAGACAAGCACATTTACACACACGCTATGTCAAAACGAAAGTACACGGACGCGCTAAACTCTCCATCTGCTCATCGGCTTTATTTATTTTATATTTATTTTATTATTAATTGTTCTGACAGGGTCTATTTATTTTCTAACCAATTCTATGTTCAAATCTATATTCAAAAGCAAAATGTTATCTGTTTGAACACAAATGTAATTGAATATTTTACATGGCATTTTTACCATGTAAAATAATGAGTGTATCTTAAACTAATTAAAGTCCCTTTAAAGTCAAAATTTATGTGTTCCGAGTCTGTCTCACCACAGAAAAATGTGTTATTAGCCACCCAGTCAAATTTTAATGATAAAAAAGCCAGCAAGTACATACAATAAGCTTTCAAAATCTTGAAAAAAATAGCAGTTATCTCCGTTCTCAAACGCTGGGGTCCGCTGGCTGCGCTGAAACCATGCCCACTAGCGGGAAAGCTGTCAACGGTGATATTAGCTATGGATATTAGGCGATACTGCTCTCGGGATGGGAGGATGAACGCTGAGGCGGAAGATAATTGGTTCGACCGCGTTCACCAGTAACACCGGATTATCAGTGAATCCCAGTTGTCTCTGAGGAAAGTTTATAAGATGATCCTGTGTAAAATGATCACTACAGGGCGGGTGTTGGCGGTGACGGGTGATATTAAAAATATATTAAAAGATTTAAAAAAAGTTTTTTTTTTTTGTTTATTGCACTTTTGAGATTTATCTAGTTACTATTGATTTATTACAAACAGCCTTCCAATTGGTAGAGTAAGGGTTATTTTGATGTATGGCATGAAAATGCTCAAAAGAATGACAGCACAGCATGTAAAAATAGAAAATAGAAAGATATACTCTGGTGGAATTGTTCTATGGCAGGTCATAAAGTGTTAAGGAATGTAACTCTCAGCAGTCAAATTGAAATGTTGTTTTGATGCTCTTTAATGTGGCCTGACAAATTGCTGTAGCCTCCTCAGTTCAGGAAACGTCACACCAGTCATCTGTTCCACTTTACTAGTAGTTGCAGCACAAAATGAATATTAACATCAGAAGGTACAAAAAAATTATATTACTTACTGAAATATCAGGTTTCATGTAATATCTAAATAACAGTTTTAACAGTAGAAATACATTAATAAACATTAATTGTTTTTATTACAGATACAGTTTAATCGCTTACATTTAAGCATACCGAATTGAAGTAGAAACACGGCACAGCGCAGATGAACACAATGTTTGAGGAGAGTGTCAGGCTGTCAGTCACCGTGCCGGTGTTGATACTGGCATTCAGATTCCCAGATTATTCTTCTTGGAAATATGACCAACATAAGAATTTTCACCAGAAAATGTCATCTGAACAAGAAAGATGATCCATTTTTGTTCTGACTGTAAATTGTGCTGATTAAATCTAACAACTACTTAAGCAAAACTGCAAATAATACTTTATTTGTTAATTTGCAAATAAAGTATAATTATACAAATTGTACGTTATTATACAAATTCTTCTCAAATCGTTAATATTTACAAGGTCAGCATTGGTTGACTACATGTAATGTTCTTCTGATATGTATCCTTGTTTTCGCATGGGTCTGGTTGCAGTCTCTTTTTTTTTGTTTTTTTTTTCTGTAGCCACTCCGAAGTCCGAATGAAATCTTTTGCATTTTACAGCTGGTGAATCTATTGTTGTTTGAACCTTTCTGGATCCGCCATCAAATTGATCATTTTAATTATATCAAGTGCTGTGATAAAAGGCTATAAATCTCCACCTCCAACATCCTCACACGCAATATAGCTTAGCTGAGACTCCTTTATGTGTACAGATGTGATGTAATGACTCAATATATAGCCTACTAGCCGAGACTCCTCCTTTGTGTACAGATGTGACATTGACGCAAAGACATGCTTGAGTCTCCGCGGAAATTCACCAGTACCACTGGAATTAAAAATATTACAAGCTTACCATTTTGGATCAAGCAAGGCAAGCAGATAGTTTTGAACACTGGCTGGTTATGTATTTTCTCATATGTATTTTGGATAATTTTTAACCCCAAAAAAGCTACGGACTGCAGCTTTAAATATAAAACCGCTTTATGTGCTCAGATTTTGAGTGTTATTATTATATCTAAATCTAAAGCGGAGTTGTTTTTTTAGGTCTGAGCCAGCAGAGAACGTGTCAAAGATCCTGGAGCAGAATCGCTGTCTGCAAGATGAAAACAGCAAGCTGAGTCGAGAGCTGAGTGAGGCCGTGGGACAAACTGCTCTTATGTTTGAGAGGATCATCATGGTGAGAATCATCATTTAGCTGTGTAGTCCAGAGAATGTTAGTTTTATTCATGCAGGAGAGAGTAACAGTGTGCTAAAATTACAGTGGATGTCACTGTTTTTGCATCTAACAGAACTTAATGTTTGATGCTGAGAACAACAATGTCCTGAACAGTTTACTAGTAAAATAAAAAAATAAATAGATTAACGTCTTGCAAAACATTTATTGCCTGCAGATTTTCTCCGTTAACCCACTACTGGCATGTTGATTCTGGAAGCTTTGGCAAATTTTGTCTAACTTAACTGTAAACGATTTGTCTTTAAATTTTATACATTTAATTGTTCTTTCAGACGGAGCAGACAAATGAGAAACTGCAAAAAAAGCTAGAGGAGTTGAGGCAGCACTCAGCGTAAGTATCAATGTGTTGGCGATCTGTGAACCAATGTGGTACAAAAATGTGTTCAGTAATTTGAATGTCACTAATGTCAGGTGTAAGGTGGACCTAAAGAAAGTTGTTGAGACTCTGGAAGACCAGGAACTGAAGGAGAATATGGAGGTGATCCAGAACCTTCAACAGCTCATCCTAGATCTACAGGTATTGACTGTCATGGTGGAAGCTTTTAGTTGGAGAATGGATTGTTTTCTTTAAAAGAGTGGAAATGGGACATCTCTCTGGGAAATCATTAATCCAATGTTTAAATACAGGTGGAGACTTATCCTTCCATTTCAGTAAAATAATGCGTCTGGCCAGAGAGTTAGAAATGTTATCACTGTTTTATCTCATTTGCCTATACCAAGTTCTTGTGGTACTACTCCAAAGATGGCAATGTTTGGTGACTGGTCAATATGAGTATGCAATACTCTAGAAAGAAAAGCAAAGATCAACTCCCAAAACTCAGACAGTTTGGGACAGCTCCAGAACATATTTGTGTGCCTGGCTCTATATTACAGCGATCACACTCTGGGTCAATATCTGGTGCAATTCTAGCTTTGCTTCGCTTTTGACCAATGTAAACGATGAGTAAATTTAAACTGGATTATGGTGTGTCGAAGGCAGATAGAAGATGAGTGTATGTTATTGAGAATGACCTGCCATAGCTCATCTGATATCTCTGCATCCAGTTCTTCCTCCCACTGATGTTTTAATGTTCTTAATGGTTTCAAATTGTCCATGCTGAGTATACAATATAACCTACCAACAACCTCCCCAGGCCAAAGGGGCATCTTAAGTATTTTGTCTAACAGGGAATCTGGTGATATCAAAGGAAATCATTTACGGAAACAAAACTACGAAGTTGTAAATATAAAAAAAGTGAATTAGGAATATCAAAATGTGTTCTCAAATGTTCAAAACTTGCAAAGGTGCCACCTATATATACACGTCTTTGACTGTTTTCAATCCCTTTTCAGTCCATGTTTTAAAAGCATCATCAGTTATGGAGGGAGCAAACATGTTATTTCCCACCAAAGGGGCATCCATGGACATCTCAGTTTAAGAAAAAGCCCGTCTGAACTGCATCCATATGTTGAGGGAGTGCCTCACCACTGGATTTATGCAGTATGTTGATATGGATTCTGGAAAGGGTATTTTAGAGCAGGCTAGTACATGCAAAGATATTTGTGAGCAGGATGCATGCTCAAGCCACTTGGGACCTGGGCTTCAATCTCAAAAATGAATCCAGTACATTGTTTTTAATGTTGGCAGACCAATAGTAGTATTGAAAATTGGGTAGGGAAAGCCCACCATGTATTTGGTGACGTTGGAGAATTTCCCTACGTATGCACGGGTTTTTTAACCTGACTCCGCCAGATGGATTTGCTCCGCATATCCATCTGGAAACCTTCCGTTGAAGAAGTTTTGGTAAGGGGCGAAAATACTGGTTAGCTGATTGGCCTATGTTGGTGATAGACGGGCCAAATCAACCAATCAGATCAACGAAGCACATGACGTACTAACTTGCTGCTGCAGGTAAAGGCTCGTTAGCTCAGCAAATAACCAACATGTCTGCATAGGATATTTGCCGTTTATGTAACTACAATTTGCGGATAAAAGGCACCATTTCAGCTGCCCGGTCCATATTTCACAAGAAGGATGCAAGAGAAAAAAGCATTAGCGAGCGGCTAAAAGAATTAGGACTACCGCTGTCTGAAAATGTTGCTAGATCGCGTTGCTTCCGCTTCATTGCGTCACACCTCAACCCGCCTCAAAGCCAACGCTGATTGGACGTCGTTGGTGAACTGATCCCAAATTTTCTTTACGGAAAGTATCCAGACTGATCTGCGAGTGAAACCTTGAAAGCTCGCGAGATCAGGATGGTCTCGCGAGGCTACTGGGTTTTTACCATTCCAAATAAAACCGGACAAGTTTATCTATATTAATGAAAAAGGATTTTGTTAAGATAATGGGAATACACTGGAAAAGAAACAAAAATCGGGGCATAATATTCATTTTGATAACATTTATTCTCTCCCCCTAGCGACAAGGGAAGAAGATTCTAGTTATCTAAGTCTTTTTTTTTTAAACAATTTAAAAGTGGAGGGAAATTGGCTTCATAAAGATCTTTAAACTTACGGGTTATCCAAATACCTAAATATTTAAATTTGTTAGTGCATAATTTAACTTGCGGAGACTGAATTGTAGTGACCTGATAATTAGGGTCAATACACATAAGCTCACTTTTCTGCACATTGATTTTATATCCTGATATCTTGCCAAAGGAATTTAACAAATCAAACATCTTTGGCAAACGGGTCACAGGGTCAGTCATATAGACTGTCGTCAGCATATAACGACACTTTATGCTCAGCCCCTCCTCTCATTATGCACTTAATCTCAGCGCTGTTATGCAGCTATAGGTGGTTCTATTGTTGGGGCCAATGGAAGGGGTGACAGGGGGCAGCCCTGTCTCAGTTCCAGGCTGTAGATAAAAAAGACAGGTTGTTATTAGTCTGAACAGCTGCTATAGATAGAGAATAAAGTGTCTCAATCCAATGTATAAATTTGTCCAAAACCAAAGCATTTCAATGTAAAAATAGGTAATCCCACTCCACCCTATCAAAGGCTTTTTCTGCATCTAGGGATATTAATACCTCTTTGCCCTTGGGTGGAGTGGGATCATAAAGAACATTAAGTAATCTACATATATTAGAAGATATTTGTATGTTTAATAAATCCTGTCTGATCATCTGAGATCAATTAAGTACTTTTTCCAGTCGCAGGGCTGTAAAATACTTAGCAAGTATTTTACAGTCAACATTTAACAGAGAAATGGGACGATATGAGCCGCATTCTACTGGGTTTCTCTCTCTCTTTTTTTTAAGAATAAGGGATATAACAGCCCGACGCATAGTAGGGAGGGAGTGAGCTAGATGTAAATGATTCTTTAAAGCAACAGAGGGGCTAATTCTCTAGCAAATCTTTTAAAGAATTCACTAGGAAATCCATCTGGTCCTGGACCTTTACCATTTTGCATAGATTTAACAGCAAAATGAAATTCTTCCTCAGTGAATTCTTTTCCAGTTCAAAAGCCATTCGGTCCCCACTAATGGGATTTCTAAATTATCAACAACAAAAAGAAGACTTGAACAGGTGTTCATCTTTATGTGACTCTGAAGTGTATAGTTTTGAATGAAACTCATGAAATATTTGGTTAATTTTAGAGTGATTTATGTTTGGTGCCGGACTCATCTATTTCAGATATAGACTGAACTGCAGCTTACCGGCACAGTTGGTGTGCAAGGATTCTGCCTATCTTCTCTCCATGTTCATAAGTTTCTGCTGTGTCATATTGAGGAGGTTTGATATGTCTGGTTGAAAGGAGATTGAATTCTGTCTGTAGTATCAATCTTTGCTTTTATAAATCTGATGATGGGGCTTTTGGGCACAAAATGACATCATTTGTTCCCTTAAATACGCTTTCAAGAATTCCCATATTCCCACTTGTTATGGCATGTGACTTGAAACCGGTATCTGTAGTGCGAGATTCCCCCTTCTATGTAAAGCACTTTGAGTGCTGAGAAAAAGCGCTATATAAATGTAATGAATTATTGTTGTTATTATTAATGTAAGGATAGTTACAATACAAGGACAATGCTGCGTTAATTTACGTTAAAGGTGCCATCTGGGATTATTGAGGTAAAAATATACAGAAAATGAGCTACACGCATCAAAAGAATGAGAAGAAATAAGTGCAATGATGTCATTAAAAAACTGAAAAGTTATATTGCTGCCGAGATATAAACCTAAATTAGCATGCTAAATTACTAGCCCCGGCCCGTCAGGTGTCGTAATACCAGTTTCGGCCATGGGAGGCGGTATGCGGGCGGGCAACATAAACACCAGCCGCACACTGCAGTACACGAGTAAGTCGCGCGTCTTATGTTTGTACTTTGAACCTGAAGTCAGTCGTGTGGAAATACAGCCGATTACTACATTTCAGTTCAAGGAAGAGTTCAAAAAATGATTGGTCGACATGCATGAGGAATACATTTTGGTAAGTTGTAGCATACTGTATTTTTCAACAGTGTTCATGTTCTTTTCCATTAGCTAGAGATGATCGGTTCACGTGAGCTAGAGATCTGTGGTGTAACATGTACAAGCGCCAAAACGGTATTTATTGTTTGAATTGCGTAGTAAAATTGACAGAATCTGAGAGCTTAACTAACCTGCTTGCTAAGTGTCAATTGCGTGTGTCTCACGGTGAATTCATGTTGTCAGCTCTGAATGACGCTAGCTTGATCAACATCAGCCAATGCTGTCTGTCAAATTAATTCAAACTAACAATAAAAGTGTAATATGAACAAAACGAATACTGTAAACTTAAAATAATTGCCCAGGCTTTTATTTTCCCATATCGTGGAAATGCACCAGCTTGTTTTTGAGATAGGCGTCTATGAGACGGTCTTCATCATTTAGTGTTGAGATGTTGTTCATTGAGTCTCTGATCTCTAAAAATATCCAAATGCTCCACATGAAACTGCGGTCTTCCAACCTTTTACTATTCGTGTCAAATGATTTGAATAATATGCGAGAAAAAGAGTGTGAGAGTGCGGCCGCGTTACAACTCAATTTCTGGAGGTATACTGCCCCCATCTGTTATGGAAAATTTAATATTTTTTGATTTAGAATTCCAGATGGTACCTTTAAACTGGACAAACTTAATCGCAAGCGTTAACATTGACCGCACTTGTTAGCAGATATCTACAATAAGAATCTCATTATTTGAATGTGTGAACATAGCCCCTCTCTATGAGTGAAAACGTTATACCTTATCTGTCTTCTGCGCAGTGCCACTTGTAACGCAAAAATTGAGATGTTGCCCAGAGATAAAAAACAAACAGTAGATGGTCATTTCGTATTACAATATTTTCGTATTGTTCGTATTTCCCATTTAATAGAACCACTCAAACGTTACACTCCTCGGTCTTCTCAATCGAAATTACAACATCGTATAGGTGACATTGTATCATATTATACTTTGTGCAGAATAACACAAAATTAGTTAAATAACAAATATTGCATTACAAAATGCATCAATGTAATTTTACAAAGTGAATCAATGTAATTCCACAACAACTACATAAATGTATTTACTAAACATTCAGAAATGTCCAGGTGCAGTCTTGAAGTCTGTAGACTTTTATGCAGTTTCTCCGTAACTTTGCTACTGGTTATTTCTGAGATTTTGGATGAGTAAGATTGTTTTGTTATTGTATTTGAAGATTGTGTGAAGGATATGCCGTCTTCTGAATGATGGCGGGGAGCAGCAGCTCATTTGCATTAAAGACTCCTTCGAATAGAAAAAAATAATTTTTAGGTGTTAACATGTTCTTGTCATTTTTCTAATGTTACAGGGCGTTTCTTGAGAAAATAAGCTCAAAGTTGCATTTCTGAGTATTTCTACATTCAAATGGCTGTGAATCAGTAGCAGACGCAAAAATGCCAGACTGAAATAGACTGGAGTTGTGACGTAGTAACTCCACTGGGTGGGGCCAGAAGCTCATACTCCCCTCCCTCCCAGAAACTTTTTACACGTAGATAATGTATAATATTCTGTAATAGTAGTTAATTCATGTATAATATATAATAAAACACACCACAGATGGAAAATATTGAAAAGAGATGGACAGGGACAACAGGGAACTTTTATTTTTCAGATAATGTTTTATTTTGTTATTTAATGCCTATAAATATAAAACAATATACATTCAGACGCAGTCAATAATACGAAACTAATGTTGTATTTCATGCGAGATACCAGCGGTCAAGTTACAAACGAACGACTCATACCCGAAGACTCGAGAGATGAACTAATTATTTCTCTTTTCCGGTACTGACAGCATAGCCTCTATGGGACTGACAGGAAGAACGAAAGACGGCACAGGTTTTGTGATTTTGGCTAAAAATGGCATAGTTATAATTTAAAGACAACTGGGAAGTTTATAAAATAGATCAAAATATGATCGGAGTGGGACTTTAAGGGTAAATTAAAGTTAACTGCAGTTCCGTCGTATCCAGGCCGTATCCAGTATCTGATGAAGGAGCTGCTGTCAGGATGTGATGTCTACGCAGTCCTGAAGTGTCACTAGTCCCTCCCTGTGAATGCCTCATTTTTTTTATTTATTTAAACCCAATGCCAAAAGGGAACCTGCAAAGGATTAGTTGTTTTTCTAGTTGCGTTTTCATAGTTGCAAAATATTTAACCCACCATTCAAGAATTTGCTGCCCCCAATTTGTAAAACATGCATGGCCATTCGCACAGGCATTCTTAATGGTGCGTGTCCTGTCCACTGGCAGGAAGCGATCAGAGCGAGCATTTTCAGTTAATGAAATGACGTGAGCTTGGACAAAAAGATTGAGCATACTGTGACCCAAAAGGGATCACCCAAATCCAAAGGGATCACCCACTGTGACCCAAAAGGGATTTTTCCTGATGGTTTTAAAGAGCAAAGCTGGATGACTGGTTGATTGTTGAAATATAAGTGGAAATACATAGTTGATCATCAAACACAACCCCCTGGCTGGCCGGCCTTAGTGTCTGTGGGCAACTGACGGATCTGCAGGAATTACAAGGAGCTCCATCTTTGAAAGGTTAAGCTGTAGATGACTCATTCATACAGGCAGAAGTGTCTGAAAGGTAGGCAGAGATACAAGTTCAAACAGTATCATTTGGTTGAAGTGAGTCAAGAGCTGGGTGTCATCTGGATAGCAGTGGTAGGAGGAGTTATATGCCTTTTATGATCCTAGAGAAGTTATCTAAATGGAAAAAAAACACTGAACTTTTAAGGCACTCCAGTCCAGTGATTGGCTGATGTAACTCAGAATCTCTTTCTTTTTCATTAAACCTTGAATCTACCTGTAATGTAAGAATGAAACCGGTGAAAATACTCAGCAAGGCATAATGTTAAGGTACTAGAACTGTACTAGTCCGTTGCTTCATTGACAACCAAGGAAAGAGATCTGGTTGGTGAGGTGGAGGTTATGGTGAAAGGTGACCAGTGAGGAGTCTGGTGAGCATGAAGGCAGAGTGAAAGATAACTGGAACAAGTGGTTATCAGTGGTACAGTGACACGTAAGTAGAGCCTGACCAGCTTTATGGTTAGCTAGTCTATGATGAGCCATAATTTAGCAATGGATTACATACTGCAAATTGTAAAACATACATTTTTAAATATAACAGGCCAAGGAGAGATGATGCGTCTCATTGCTATAACTGTCACGCACTATTAAAGAAATACTTCAGTCACATTGTCAAAAGTTAAAAGGACAGTCAGTCAACTACACTAACAACGTAATGTAACTATTACTAGCTAATTCCGCTTCACTCTCGGCTTATTGAACAGCAGCAAAACTGGGCACTGGACAGCAAAACTTTGTCCGTTTTTATTTTATTTTTGAAATATTCATTTATCGGCCATTATAACTGCCGTACCGATAGTTTGGAAAATGCCTAATATCGGCCGATAATATCGGCCTGCCGATATATCGGTCTGGTAGCCTAGAAATCTAGACGCACCTTAGCGGCGGCAGAAATTATTTTGCTGCAAACTGGTCTAGCAACTCTCGTTGACTTTCGAAGTGGAAAATCCAAACTCTGGTCTGGCCAATCACATCGTGTATAGAGTTGGTGGGCGGGCTTAACACAATGACGACAGAGTTGTGACGGTTTTGCGCCGTGATTTCCATAGGTGATTTCCCTGCTACTTAAAAACAAACAAGACGCAGCTGGCGAACAGCGGTCTTTTCTGGCCGTGACTCGGATGACTTGGAGTTAAGAACGTAACTTAAGTCATTCTTAAAGGAAGATGCGTTCAGAGTTTTGACGACCGGATAAGGCAAAAGTTTAATATATCAACTTGCTCCGCTGGAGAGAACCATGGGAAAACGCATGGGACTCACTCAGCCACAGCCATCATCGCTCTGTTTGGTTAGCGCCATCCTATGGCGTGCAAAGGGATATTGAAAGACAACCTTTTATCCCGCCCCCGGATTGAGGTATGCCAATTGTTAGTTCCCAGACCTAACATCTTGATAGGTCTGGTTTGGTCTGGCTCTACACGGTAAGGATGAGGTTTAGCTCTTTCTGCATTGTCACAGTAGTGCTCTCTGAAGCACCTTAAGTTAGATTAAATAAGGTATTTAAACATTTCGACAACACCATAAACAGACTCCAAAGATTTTACCCGTTGATCGCTGAATGTGTTATGTTTTTCATTATCATTAGTTTACAGGGATTTGAAGTTAAAATATAACCAAATGACCTGGTCCAACAGAGGCGAGAGCATGGGGATTGCTGCCACCATTGATGCCATGAATTTAGGCAGTGCATCTTCTGTGGAGTATTCCAGTCCTGGCGGTTCTGATACTGGCCCACCAGTGGTATGTATTAAGTCTATTGTTGTCAACTGTGAGACCCACCACTCTGCACATTTTTGGCTAAGTTCAAACTGCAGGCAAATCTGATTTATTTACTATTATTTATTTACTATTATTATTATTACCAATTTGGTAACACTTTACAGTAAGGGTACACGAATCATCATGAATTCATGTATAAATTCATGCATGAATTTTGCATTCATTCATGCATTAATATGTCATGAATCATCAGGAACTAACACATGTTCATTTTTTTTTCATTCATGACCTCATGAATGAACAACACCTTAATTAAAACATTAACTAAGATGAGCACATCATCATGAATAATGATTTATTATAATGATTTATAACATCATGATCATGATGTTTTCTTTGTTCTAGGTCAGTGACCTAGTCACCACTTTAGTTGAGGGGCCACACATGATGAAGTCATTAATAGATAATGCTAAATTAATGATGACTTGTATTGGACAGACCCCAAAATAGACCAATCACAGCTCATAGCACACATATTCTGTTAATCAAATACAGAAGTCATCATTAACTAAGCATTATCTATCAATGACTTCATCATGTGTGGCCCCTTAACTAAAGTGGTGA
Organism: Hybognathus amarus; assembly: GCA_030378365.1. Classification (NCBI taxonomy): domain Eukaryota; kingdom Metazoa; phylum Chordata; class Actinopteri; order Cypriniformes; family Leuciscidae; genus Hybognathus; species Hybognathus amarus. Next base: position 53,744 of record JAQIUQ010001201.1, on the reverse strand, counting down.
CTATGTCCTTTGAAACACTGATGAACAATGTGATATTAATGGTGGCATAACTGTGAACAAAGAAAATATCATGATCATGTGTAATAAATCATAATTCATGATGATGTGCTCATCTTAGTTAATGTTTTAATTCAGGTTGTTCATCCATGAAGTCATGAATGAAAAACGTTGAACTTGTGTTAGTTCCTCATGATTCGTGAGATATTATTGCATAATTCATGCATTAATTTACACATGCATTCATGATAATTCATTCAGGGTTCGTACAAGGTGCTTAAAGTGCTTGAAGTACTTGAATTTGACTTTTTGAAATTTAAGACCTGGAAAACCCTTGAAAACAGCCATATTTTTGAAGAGGTACTTGAAAAGTGCTTGAATTATTAAAAATAGGGATACACCTTTACCGAGTTCATCTACTCGTAAAAATGCTCCGATACCAACAACCGATAGGCCTACCAGGCAGCGTGTCTATATTAACACATATAACTGTGGTGTGCGAGTTGATAAGAGAAAACGCGCGGTGGATTGAGCGTGCAGCGGCACAGATGCGCGAGCTGGTTGAGCACATCCTATTTAACGGACATCAGTGGAAGGTTTGTAGTTCAGTCTGATGTCAATGGCAAAGAAAATAAAACGATGCATGTGATGTAGCTTATTATTAACGTTAACTGACGAGAGAGCGCAGTTCTGTTGAATGCCCTTGATTGCTGATCGTTACTCAGCACGTGTTATTTGGATAAACTCAATCGTATATGTAAGTAAAACATGAACTGTTAATGTTACCTGATGAATAATGAGTGACTCCCTACATTATTACTGGATGTTTGCAGGTCAAGAAGTTCCATGAATGCAATGCAAACATTAGCGCGTGCCTCACAAACCAGCTTCTCAACGCGCGAATACTGAATTAAATTGTCTTTCACGTCTTGCGCTTGTACGGACGAATTCACACAAAATGATGTAAAAACGCCGTCTTGGAGAGTATCCTAGTAAACAAAGTCAGTTATATCTCAAGTGAATGTATATCCATGTTCAAATGGGGTCCGTGCGTTCAGTCTTAAAGGGACAGCAGTTTAATAAACCCACTGCTGTTTTAATGGTAATCAAACAATGGACACAAATTACCCACTTCTCTTGACTAAAAAGGCTACCCTTTTCAACTTTACAAAAAGATAAAATATGATAGCGCAATAGAAATTAACAGTAACTGAAGCTCATACAATGCATTTTAGCAGGACCTGTTCTGCAAAAAGTGATATTGGTGCATCCTTAATTAAAAATATTTTGCAGCCCGTCTTAGATATAGAGCTATTTGTAATGGCTATGAGCATTATATTAAGTATATAAGTATATAAAACAACTTTCATTCTTCAGGTCAATCACATATGGAAAAAAATCATTTTCAATGGTTAAGAGGATTTCCCATGCCTGACTGCGCTGGTCAATGGATTGATCTCTATGAAGTGAAACATCAGAGACCATATATATGTAATTTAAGTTAAAAAATAAATATAAAATAAATAAAAAAGTCCTTGAAATCCAAAAAAAAGTGCTTGAAAAGTCCTTGAAAGTCCTGGAATTTCATTTTACAGAGTCTGTACGAACCCTGTTCATTTTTGGGACATTTTTTGTTTTAAATCCTAATTTTATTTTTATTTATTTATTTTTTTTTTTTGCTTTTTCCTCATTTTAATTTAGGACATCAGTGCTGATCCCCAATCCAAAGGTTCTCCTGAAGCCTACACAGCCAAGCATGCACTGCGGCAGGCTCAGATGTCAAAAGAACTGATTGAGCTCAATAAAGTTTTGGCACTGAAAGAGGCTTTTGTTAAGAAGATGTGTCAGAATGATAGTCATTTGGAGCCCATGCAAACAGAATATCAGGTAAGCCTGGAAACTAAATCATTAATTCTATTCCTGGTCACCATGAAAGTAATGTTACTGTTTGTTTCTCCTCTCCAGGAGAATGTTCAAAGTCTCCAGACTGCTGTTGGCTCTCTGCAGAAAGAGAAAGAAGATCTCATCCAGGCTCTGCAGTCTGCTAAGAAGGACACCAATCAGGCCAAGTAACTCAATATCTGTGCCAGTTTCTCTCTGAACTTAAATTGCCAGGTTTAATGCTGCAACATAATGACATTTTGATAGTTTATTATTGTTCTTGTCTTGTTTTACTCTAGATTGAGTGAACAACGCAGAAAGAGATTTCAGGAGCTTGAAGGACAAATCACAGACTTAAAGAAGAAATTGCAAGATCAATCCAAGTTGCTTAAGCTCAAAGAGTCATCGGTGCGCAATGTAACTAAACTCAACCAAGAGATTCAGGTTTGTGTTTACAATTCCTCATGTGCTTAATTTGCTGATTCAGAATGGGATGTTCCTTACATTCAGGTTGTGGTGTAATCTAAAGAACAAAAATCTCCACCACCAAGCTTGCAATTCGATTTTGATTTGATGCAATATCATACCTGCCAACATGTACGGATTTTGCGTATTGGGAACGCATTTTGACTATATATATATTTATATATATATATATATATATATATATATATATATATATATATATATATATATATATATATATATATTTATATATATATAAAGCTCGGTGGCACCGCCACCTTGGTGTCTTTAGGGTTATTCTGCACAATGTGCAAAAATGTAGCCCCAGCTTTGGGAGGATTTAAATTCATTCAGCTTCAATTACCAATTTGTAGTTTACCAATTTATCTTACTTTTATTTAAACCAAACTATACATTTAAAAGATTAGGGTTATATGCATATTTTGTCATTTAAAAAAAATACAAAGTTGTTATGCAAAAAGACAAGGACTTGCAGGAAAAATCTACAGTCAGCCACACACACACACACACACACACACACACCACACACATAAACACAGACACCAGCAACCCACCCCCCCTCCTCCCCTCCCTCACAGAGACAGACAAGAGACAAGAGAGAGACAAAATACACATTCAAACTACAATATCTGACTTTCTTTTGGTCTGAGCTTCTTACTGTTAATTTGAAAGTTGATCGGCTTGACAAGAACAATATACATGGCAAGTTTTGTGACTATAGGTAAAACGAGCAAAGTTATAACACATTTTATGTGTCCTTTTTTAGTCATAAAATTCATTTCCTCGCCACGGCCAAACCGTTCGAGATATCAAAAATCCGTCCGGAATTGAGCATCCTCAATGTCTTGACTTCATGCACACTGAGTTTGGTTAAACACATGCGTTGTAATTTGATGTATTTCTCCTATGAGATTTTTTCAAACAACCCATAATTCCCAACTTCCATTTGAACTGTCGTAAAAACTTAGAGCACGAAAGCTGTTTGACCTGATGTGATCTATAAGTGTACCGAGTTTCATATTATTACATGCAAGTGTGTTTGATTTATGGACCAAATTTTCAGATCAAGTTTATGGACCAAGTTAATTTAATTAATAAACTAATTATATAAAACTATTGTCAATGCACTACAATTAAACTGGTTATATGCCTTAACTTATAAAAAATAAAAAAACTTATTTAAAAAAATACCAGACTTAAGGCATTTCTTTTTTTATGCAGGCCATACACACAGCAGTGAAATGGTTAAGACCCCTCCCCCTACAAACACACACACAGACACAGAGACAAGAGAGAGACGTAGGCTCAGAGAGAGCATGACCACATTCAAACAAAAATATCTGACTTTCTGTGGGTCCTAGCTAATGAGTGTCAATTAGAAAGTTGTCCAGCTCGAGGAGTACAATATACATACCGATTTTTGTAACTGTAGAAAAAACTAACAACCCCACTTTTGGAGGTTGTAATAAGAGGTTGATTTCAAAGCATTGTGAAAGTGACACACTTCCTGCTGCCAGTTGGTGGCGCTATAACTTTGACTCACAATAGTCACATCCATGTGATCGTCCTCTTACAGCGAACACACTGCTGAAGTTTCATCAAGATCAGTTAATGTATGCTGAAGTTATAACACACTTCCTGTTTCACGTTTCTCGCCATAAATTCGTTTCCTCGCCACGGCCAAACCGTTCGAGATATCAAAAATCCCCTCGCAATTTTTCATCCTCAATGTCTTGACTTCAGGCTGACCGAGTTTCGTTCCATGTGGATCAAAGCTCTAGGAGGAGTATATAAAATTCCATTGCGTGCGTTTTAAAAATAACCGCAAAAATCTGACTTCCTGTTGGGCTGGGGTAAAAAGTAAGAGTGTGAGGTATAGATGAAACGATGAGATCGACATGTGTACCGAGTTTCATATTATTACACACAAGCGTGTTTGAGTTATGGACCAAGTGTTCGGACCACGTTCCAGGGGGCGCTGTCGAGCCCCCTGCCATGCCCGGGTACCATCTTCAGCCCGGCTCTGATGGCCGCGGGTTCTGACCCGTGTGCAAAGTTTCAAGAGTTTTCGAGCATGTTAAGGGCCCCAAAAGTGCCCGAATAGTAGCTAGAAAAAAAAAAAAAAAAAAAAAATATATATATATATATATATATATATATATATATATAGCTGCGGAGAGCGACTGCGGGCCCAAGCCGGTGGCACCGGGATGGCGGTACCGCCGGCTTTGGCCTCCATCGCTGCTCGCAGCTATATTTATATTAGGGATGCACCGATACCACTTTTTTGGAAAACGAGTCCGAGTATCGAGTCCTTGCATTTCAGTACTCGCCAGATTCAGATATCTAGTACTTAATAAAAAAAAAACATGATTTAAAATCAGTTTTAACTATTTTACCAATTTATTTAATTATATTTTATTTCATTTTATATATATATATATATATATATATATATATATATATATATATATATATATTCTTTTTCTTTCTTTTTTTCCAAATAGTTAAATAAAAAAATTCAATTCAATGACTATTATTTATGATGGTACATTTATGAAAGCATTGAAGGCTACATGCTGTTTATACGAAAATATTGATGATATTGAGAAATATTGCTTATAAAAAATCAAGAAAAAAGGCAACCTTATGCACACATTATTAGTAGTAGCAATTTTGATTAATAGAGACGTAGTTAAATCTATTGTACAGTAGCCTAATATAATTATTTCTGTCAATTTCTTATTTCTTTCATGATGATGATCGCAACTTCACGCCCTTCGTGCATGCATGTGCAAACGGAACTGGGTTTGATCAGGTATCGGTACCACCGGGACTTGGTACCGCTGACGCTTACATTTTTTAGTACCGACTTGGTCCACGCGGCTGACAGGTGCTCGCCTCGCCTCGCCTCCCCGCTCTGAGCTGCAGCCGGGGCCTGGCGGCGGGCACTCGGCGCCTGTGATTAACCCATTCCCAGACCGCGTAATCGGTCCCCGGTATCGGGGGACTTTTAACGAAGACTGAGTACTTTAAAAAATGTGGTATCGAGGCCATACCCTCGATACCGGTATCGGTATCGGTGCATCCTTAATTTATATTATATTTATATGTGTGTGTGTGTGTGTATATATATATATATATATATATCGTCACTGCCCGATGAAACTCACGCATGTCAAAACGGTTACTTTTCAGGAAGTGAAAAAAACATGTAATTTCAAAAGCAGCTGAACGTAGCGTTGTCATGCTTGGCACAACATCTTTAAATGTAACCATATTCTTGCCAGTGTCACTGATATAATCCATATTTTACCCAAAATCGAGTTTAAATGGACATACGTGCATATTGTATAGTAACGGTGGTCAATACGCGTTTTCCGATCATTAATTAGAATGACCAAATCGCGTTTCATATTGACAGATGAATAGGCTATACGCTCAGTTTATTAAATACGCTCGGTTTATTAAATATCTCTTGCAAACTATGAAGAGACAATGAATCAATACACTGACATGGCTGGCGATGCTAGACTGATACTTTATTTACACAATCCTACCGTAATTTTGTCGGAAATGAGCTGCATTTTATTACAGATATGAGCTGCATTTTATCATCAGCTAATTTCAAAATCAAAGACATACATCAATAAGAGAGTGTGGCAACAGCCTGCCCTGTAATATCACTTCGTTTCTTTACTTGAAGATGATTGTGTGATTGTGAAGATGATTGTGTCTGTGACTTACTTTCACTTTTGAAGCAGCTGCTCATCTGCGGTGTCGCAGTAGCGCCGTCATATCTGACTATAACGTGTCATAGCCTATATAACACGCTCTCGTTTATTTATTTTTTAGCATTTTTGGATGGAGTAAAATATACGTGGTTCAACCAGATTGCGTTTACACCTAGTAAAGATATCGAACACAATGCGAGCCAGACTACCTCGAAATGGTCAGGCAGATCCGATTACAATCCGATCAACGACGTATTTATACCTTGCATTAACATGTCTTCGAGTCTTTGAGCGACGATATATATATATATATATATATATATATATATATATATATATATATATATATATATATATATATATATATATATATATATATATATATATATATATATATATATATATATATATATATAGTATATATGTAAAGCCGGTGGCACCGCCACCTTTGGTGCCTTTAGAGTTATTCTGCACGACGTGTAAAAACGTAACCCCTGCTTTGGATATACATACTAGTACTGATTCCAGTATTCCACAATTGGAATACATACTAACATACTAGTCAGAACTGAATAGTTGATATCTGAATGACAGATCACCATAGAAGTCAATGGAAAAAATGTGACTAGTAACAAAAGAATAGTTACTAGTCACCATTGAAATAAGTACTAGTGTCTAATGAATAAGTAATAGTATCTATTTAATAGGTACTAGTATCTAATGAATAAGTACTAGTAACTAATTAATAAGCATTGGTATGTAATGAATAAGGACTAGCATCTAATGAATAAGTACTAGTATCTAATAAATAAGGACAAGTGTCTAATGAATAAGTACTAGTATCTTTAAAAAGGTACTAGTACCTAAAGAATAAACACTAGTATCTAAAGAAAAGGCACTAGTATCTAAAGAATAAGCACTAGTAGCTAATGAATAAGTACTAGTACTTAATGGAATAGATACTAGTATCTAAAAATAAGTACTAGTTGCATGAAAATAGAGACTAGTAGGTTAAAATGATTAAATGTTAAAACGGCATCTGTCGTTTCGAACTAGTCACAATTACGTTACAGATATCTTAAATGATAATACAAACTATCCAAAATGTAATTACGACTAGAAAGACGTTGTTGATATCTACAATGTTAATTACGAATAGTCAAACTTAGCTTTTAAATGTCAAAATATCTGACTTTCTGTGGGTCCTAGCTCATGAGTGTAAATTAGAAAGTTGTCCGGCTTGAGGAGAATATATGAATATATGAAACGATGAGATCAACATGTGTACTGCGTTTCATATTATTACATGCAAGCGTGTTTGATTTATGGACCAAGTTTTTGGAACCCCGTTCCAGGGGGCGCTGTCTCAGCCCCCTTGCCACACCCGGGTACCATCTTCAGCCCGGCTCTGATGGCTGTGGGATCTGACCTGTGTGCAAAGTTTCAAGAGTTTTCAAACCCGTTAAGGGCCCCAAAAGCCGCTAAGTGACTCAAAATCATCAAAAAAAAAGGAATGTTAAAGTTTGATGCGTTGCTATGGCAACATTATCTTAGATATTGAATAATGCTTTCACAGCTCTTCATCTGGCGTGTGTTTACATTATACAAATGAAGTTTGAAGCAAATCGGGTAAAAGTAAGAGTGCGATTTCAAAGCATTTTGAAAGTGAAACACTTTCTGCTGCCAGTTGGTGGCGCTATATATTTGACTCACAATAGTCACATCCATGTGATCGGCCTCTTACAACGAACACACTGCTGAAGTTTCATCAAGATCAGTTTATGTATATGCAGAAGTTTTAACACACTTCCTTTTTGATTTATTTACTTACTTTTTTGATTTATGGACCAAGTTAATTTAATTAATACACTAATTATATAAAACTATTGTCAATGCACTACAATTAAACGGGTTATATGCCTTTACTTATAAAAAAAAATAAAAATAAAAACTTATTTAAAAAATACCAGGCTTAAGAAAGGTATTTACTTTAGCCAGCCAGACAGTGAAATGGTTAAGCCCCCTCCCCCTACACACACACACACACACACACAGACTGTGTGTCAAGAGACTCAAAATCACACACACACACACACAGACTGTGTGACAGGCAAAGACAGGCCTAGGCTCAGAGAGAGCATGATCATATTCAAACTACAATATCTGACTTTCTGTGGGTTTGAGCTTATTATTGTTAATTAGAAAGTTGTTTGGCTTGAATAGAACAATATACACGGCAAGTTTTGTAACTGTCAGTAAAACTAACCAAGTTATAACACACTTTATGTGTCCTTTTTTAGTCAAAAAAATCCGCCACGGCCAAACCGTTCGAGATATCACAAATCCTTCCGGAATTTAGCATCCTCAATGTCTTGACTTTCATATTATTACATGCAAGTGTGTTTGAGTTATGGACCAGGTGTTCGGACCCCGTTCCAGGGGGCGCTGACGAGCCGCCCTGCCACGCCCGGGTACCAGCTTCAGCCCGGCTCTGATGGCCGCGGGTTCTGACCTGTGTGCAAAGTTTCAAGAGTTTTCGAGCATGTTAAGGACCCCAAAAGTGCCCGAATAGTTGCTAGAAAAAATAAATAAATAAATAAATAAATAATCGGAAGGAAAACAATAGGGCTCTGCGCCCTTTCAGGGCTTGGGCCCTAAAAATTAGGTCATGATCCGAGCATTCATGATTCATGGGGACATTTAATATTCAACAATATTATTGATCTATGTTGTATTTTCATTTTATCACTATGAAGCTGCTTTGATGCAATCTGTATTGTAAAAGCGCTATATAAATAAATGTGACTTGACTTGACTGCGGTGGAGCACTGCGCTTCAACCTATAACAAACGGATCTGAAGCACTTCAGCCAATAACGGGCAGGTCTGTCTTGGGTGCAAAACCAATCAAAACTTTCAGTTCGGCTGGGGGCGGGGCGTTCAAACCCCACGTTGATATTCAATCACTGGCGCTCAGTGTTTTGAATCAGTATCGCTAACGTTTCAATATTTCAGTGAGTGTAAGTGAGTTATGCTAATTTTCTGATTTTAAATTTGAATTATTAGCAACACCTGAAATACGCAATCCCATTGATAATACCAGAGCACTGAGCAGTTAAAGTAAATAAACTCATAACATGGACGCAGTTATTGCGCTGACTGAGAAAGAACAATGTTAGTGTCTAAAACACATGCACAGCTCAATTAAATTGTAAAGCTTGCCCTGTATTACTCAATTTACTTAATAAACTAGAGTAAATGTATGAAGCAAATGTACAAAGCTGAAAAAACCTCAACAATGGTGAAATAAGATTGCATGATTTATCAGGGTGTCCGCGGGTTTTAAAAAGTATTAAAAAGTGATCAATCAAAATTGTCAAATTTAAGGCCATTAAAAGTGTTAAATGTAGTCTGAGAGGTATTATTTTTTTAAAATTAGGTATTATTTTGTTTCAGACTATCAGTCCTATTCTGTGTTTGCGTTAAGGCCCGTTCACACTAAGCACGATAACTATAAAGTTAACGATAAAGATAACTATATATGCATCCACACCAACGACCGATAACGTTCTTTTTATTCTAAGCACGCGCGCTGTGGTTTCGGAGTAGTTAGTTTTACAAACTAATTTTAAAAAGGAATAACAGGCGCTTTTTGTTTTTGGTACACGATCGATATCCTTAAAAGACGAGAGGTGTTGAGAGCGCATCTAAACAGTGAATCTAGCATGTCTAGTGTAATATCTGGACGAATTCAATGATGGGATAAAAACATCACACTTCAGCAATGTTGTCAACTAGCACTGGATAGCCTTCCTGAGGTAATTTTGTAACACTATGCTAAACTGCTTAATCTCATTGTGAATACTTCTCACTGTTTATTCCCAGGATGCTTTCCATATATCCATCTTTTTTAACGTATCATTGAAAAGTGAGTTTGACTTGTCAAACATTGAAGGATTTTTTTTTGTACCTCAACGATTAACTTCTCTGCAATGTCATCTGCCTTGTTAAATGCACGATTCTGATTGGTTGTCAGTGTTTTATCGTTGGACACCTGGAAAAAATCGTTCTGAAAGTGATCCCAACAATATCGTTCCTCATATCTTTAAGCGTTATAACGTTAGCTGTGGTGTGAACTCTGTTATTCTTTAATATATAGAAAGATTTTTTTAATTATATCTTTATAGTTATAGAGCTTGGTGTGAATAGGCCTTTAGTCCGTTTAAATATGTGCTTTAGCTTATCTGGGCACAATCAAAGATCTTTCATCTCTGTCTATGTTTGATGCTGATGTCATATTCAGTGGCTGGACGATATGACAATATATATCGGCTATATACCCAGTGATCACCTGGATTTAGACCTACCTATATTTTATTTATATAAAGCGTTCACAGGCAAATTTGCTCTAGCCTATGTAGGTCTATATATTGCTTTTATTTTCCTGGTATTGAAATCAGGCAAACATAAATGTCAGGCGACATGATTGCTGGCTGCATGTCAATATCCATGGATCACTGGATCTTTAGTAAGTTGTTGGGAACACTATATTGAGTCCAACATTTAATTGATCAAATTGTTCGTTTTAGTCGCATTTTTCGAAGTTTCCCCTGTTAAATCCAGTCACGCAGCAGATCTTTTGCCACTCAGTCAGGCTGAGGGGGGTTGTACCAGCAGGAAAGTGATGTCAATGCATTCCCTCTATTGTTTGGTGTGTAAAAAACATTCAACTGGATGGGAGCTAATGCACATCGGTCGCAAATGCAATCCACTAAATATAAAAATGGAATGCGTGCTCTAAATCCATTCATTTTTGTATGTTATAAATGTCAAAATCTGTGTAATAGAAAGGTTGCTGGTTAACACTTGCAATTCAGTGTCGTGATGGTTTTAAAAAAAAACCTGAAGGTAGTAAAAAAGGCATTAAAAAATAGTAAATTTAACTTAAGGATTACTGTATATACCCTGTTTATCTGTCAGAGGCATGCAAAAGTGTAGTTCGTTACAATAGCAACAATAGTCTCCCAGAACATTATCGGTAGGATGAAAAAAAATAAGAGTATTTAACTAATGTTAACTAATGTGGTTTCATGTTGCTTCTTAACACAGAGTGATAATATATGATTTTATTAAATTATATGAAACAAGCTATGTTGATTCGCATTGCATTAAAGGGTTGAGTGTAGTGCTCCATCGCTATCATCTTCCCATTTTGGGTAAAAATAGAGAAATAATACTAAAGTACTTTGTAACGTAGTTACTTGAGTAGTTTTTAAGCAAACTACTTATTTACTCTTACTTGAGTCATATTATTTTTCAGTACTTCTACTTGTAGTCAAGTAAATTGTTACTCTTTCCACCACTGTTGGTACGGTAAGCTTGGAACCTCGACAGAGGTGATACCATTTAAAGCGAGCCGTACCGTACCATGCAGTGGAAAAGCGCCATTAGTAAATGTAAATAGGTTAAAATAAAGCTTGAACTTTTTCTTTAAATAAATTATCAGTGGAAAAAAGTGCTGGTTAATCTGTGCAGGCTATGAAGTCCCAGCGAGTGCAGCTCATGAGACAGATGAAGGAAGACTCTGAGAAATTTCGTTTGTGGAAACAGAAGAAAGATAAAGAAGTACTGCAGCTCAAAGAGAAAGTGGGTGTCAATCTTAAATTTTTACTCTGATCTTTTTTTCATTTACAGATGGTGTAATTTTACAGTTTTTGGTGTTTGACATTCCTATTTTTTTATATTTGTATATTAACAAGGTTTTGTATGAAATTTAAATGTTGTACACATTTCAGGATCGTAAACGGCAATATGAGATGCTAAAACTGGAGAGAGACTTCCAGAAACAAGCCAATATTCTTCGTCGCAAGACAGAGGAGGTGAGTGGTTTCTCCAAAAGCTGTACAGCAATTCTGAATTAATTTGCACCTGCTCAGATAACAGGACAGTGTTCCACGATCAGGGCTGCAAGATATATTGTGGTTTAACACCAATATCTCAATGTGCCCATCCTCGAAAGTCACATAGCAGGATGTGCAAAATGAAGTATAGTGATCATAGTTGAAAAGTAATCCGTAGGGGTCGGCTTTCACCCGGTTCAGAACGCATGTGGTTTATGGATTCATTGCAAAGTGACATCATAGAAAAGTTTATCATTGCATATACTAAAGTCCTGTCAGTTTAAAAATCAAGTGCAATACTGCTCGTGTGCGGTTTTCTGTGCACTCAGAGCAGCACAGACAACACGGGAACACAGTTCAGTTCTCTCTCTCTCTCTTTTTTTTTTTTTTAAATATAGCTTCAACATACATGTACATGCAAAATTAAGTCAAAATGCCTGTCTGAGCGAGTATCCTCAAACAGTTGACTGTTTTGTAAACAATTGAGAAAGTAAACGGATGTGCATCATATTGGATCTGCACATTCGCCTTAAAGTGACAGCAGCCTAATATACCCACAGCTGTATGCCACCAATGTTAATCAAACAAAAGAGAAAATCACTTTTGTAGCTTTATCAGATCAATTGTATTAATTAGATTTAATTTATACAGTTAAGGAACTGTAGACTTGGAATTAAGCCATTTCCCCGTTATTATTTGATTCACGGGACCAGACACCAGTTATCTTGACAAGCAAAATCTTAATTTTTTGTCAGGAAAGAAACTCTGAGAAGATGTGATATTCATGCCAGGTCTATGCGCTTTCATGTTTCTCCTTCCTCTCACCCAATCATGCCTCCATGTTTCTGTAGTGCAATAGGACTGGGCTTGAATACACAACTGAGCAACTTTCAACTTCCTTGTAAGGTAGCAAAACATATTGCTTAAATGGAATGTATATGCACATGGTACAATCCACTCCTAATGCACATTAAGAAACTATTTCTTCTGTGTATACATTAGTGGTATACAAACGGTACATTTGCATCAGTTGAAACATTCCTTTTTTTGCAAAGAGTATACCAACTTACACATTTGAAGTATAATCATCATTGGAACTCTCTGCTAAGTGAACATTACATTTTTGTCATACCTTCAAGTAGAATACATCAACATTCTTGTGTCTAAAAATGTTCCTTAAAGAGATACTCCACCGTTTATTCATATTAAACTGTTATTCCCTTAACTAAGACGAGTTGATACACACCTCTCTCGTCTCAGTGCGTGCACTCAATCACTCTGGCACGCGAGGCACTTTAATAGCACGTAACTTAGCCCAGTTCATTCAATATGGGCCAAGCAGAGAAGCAACCAAACACCTCCAAGTTTTCCCTATTTAAATACACTTACTCGCAGTGTACTCGATCTAGGACGGTGACACAAAAATAAATTGTTGTGCTTTAAGCGTGTAATATGGGTAACTATATTATATGGTGAAATTCCACATATATGTACCATATACAGTATAATAAAAAAAAATGTTCATCCACAGGCTGCAGCTGCTAACAAGCGTCTGAAAGATGCACTTCAGAAGAGAAGTGAAGTTGCAGAGAAGCGTAAAGACATTCATAACCGTGGAGCCGAGGGTGTCGCCAGCAGAGTCAAGGTACTTAACTTAGAAAAAACAGAGTTTGGTTTGACATCTAGCTTTATTTGTCATTTTATTTTTGGATCTTGGCTGATTGATTCATTTATTTTTAAATGGTCTACCAGCTTATGATGTATTGATGCCATTGTTTATTGGTCGATATTTCAGAATTATAAAAAAAAAAGCAAAACACTAAAGGCGGGCATACACGGTGCGAATTCTGACGATCGGAAGATCCTACGTCCATGCACACTTTACGAGCGAATTTATCCGAAAATCCTATGGAGGCAGTGATATACGACATGATTTTATCACCTGCTGAATTCAGAAGAAATTGCACGAAGTACCGTGCCAAAAACCCTGATAACTGCTCTCTCAGACTTCGGAATCTGTTCATCAAATTGGTGACACTGATTACTATATTAGCAGTCCTAAACCAGGACAATTCAACGGTTGTGGTTGTCTTTATTTTGACATGTGCTTGCAAAAATCAAGATATTATATATATTTGCTTCTTATTAATTAAATCCAAGCAATTGGTTGATGAAAAATATATTAAAATTAAGACACAATTTATGCTAAACGAAATTCACTTTAAAGTCCCTGTGAACCGGAAGTTGCAAATGACTTTTCTCCAGTGCTGTGACGTACAGTATTTCCAAGTGAAATAGAATATTGAACAGAAGGCAGGGTTTTACTCTAGCGCTCCTCCTCTCCATCTCTCGCTCATAGCAGACTAACGGTTTGAGGGGAGTGGTTAAGCGTTTCCCAACCCAAGCCGTCAAACCTACATTATCAGAAAAAGACTCCATTCCAGACCGGAAGTAACTTTTCAGATTTTGATAAAGATTACCAAGGTAAATTTTTTATATATATATATAGTTACTTGCATGGATTAATTGTTCACCACAAGACTAGTAATATGCACTAACCAAGTGAATAGGTTCAATTTTGATTTCACGGGGACTTTAAAGAAAGGCTCACGATATATTGCGTATATCTATACATAAAAATCTATACTTTTCATAATCAGCATAGATGTGGAAAACAACATTATAATAAGTATGAAACTAAATGCGCTTATGGCTACAACATATATACAGACTCTATTTGTAGGCTACAAATTTCTGTGCATTCATTTAATTCTGAATTTTGCACACAAGTTGAAAGGCTATTGTTTGAGCATAGTAAAACATATCTGCAACATTTATCAAGTTCACTGATAATTATGCATGCATTTATTAGTCATTATGATACTAAAATCATAATAAAATGGTAGGCTTTCCTTTCAATAGTCGAAATTTGCTGTGGCGCTGCCATTTTCGTCTTTATGCTGTGGATTGCTTCAGCTCCTGATTGGTCAAATTCAGATAGATCAACAAATCGGCTCATTCAACCGCACACAGCTCACGAATTCATGCTGACAGCTACCAAACTTTTTAGACATGTTTAAAAATTATCGTGAGGTCAAGAGGTTCTCGGAAAATTATATTTCGATAATTTATCATTGTCGTTTTACTGCTCGGTCTTAGTTCTAATTGTTATTTTGCCTGGTTAAGAATTGGTTGCTGAACGAGGTAGAAGTGCTTGTGAGCACAGAGGAGGCGCGCGGCATCTACAGGACCTACTGGAGGACAGGAAAATGCTGGCAGAGGAGATCGCTCAGCTTCGCCAGCAGATGGATGCAGGAGAGAGACCTGTAGCCAAAGTCCGGGTGAGATTTTCACATACCAACATATTGCTTACTACATTTGTGTCAGGGCTTTGTAACGGTGCTTGCAAGGCAGAGCTATAAAACAAAACCCGGGTGACGTCACGGACACTACGTTCATTTTTTTTTTACGGTCTACGCTCTAAACAGTAATTACTTGTGGCAACAGCACAACTTTCTGTGTTGCCATAAGCAACCACTCTTTAGAGCAGCGAAGAAGAATTGATCTCCAATTTGCAGCATCAAGCAAAGCTGGCATACATAACTAGATATTGTTTACGAAAAGGGTATCGGATCAGTACATGGGTAGAAGTTCTCCCGATACTGATGCCAGAATTTGTATTGGTTTCTGATGCTAGTATCAGAATCGGAACAACTCTAAAAACTCTAAAGCTCTAAAAAAAATTGCTGTCGCACCACCAGGAAAAAAGCTCGCAAAATGCAATCATTTAAAGAGACAGAGCCCTGCTTGGATTAAACTGCTTAATTTGTATGGAGTACTTATACTATGTTTTTATTTATTGATGTTTGAAAATGTGTATTACTTTGGCTTTCAATAGATATACAAAAATTGAGCGAATATTAAAATGAATAACGTGTTTTATTTGCAATGACATAGATGGATTGATAACTGAATCTTGAAGAGAGAGTTCTCCCAAAAATTATAAATGGATGATAGGGGTGTAACGGTACACAAAAATCACGGTTCGGTACGTACCTCGGTTTTAAAGTCATGGTTCGGAACGTTTTGTCGGCGGGGAAAATGGTCCAAAAATGGTCCACAAAATTTTGTTCGGTTTGTATGCGTATATACTGAACCGGAAGCCTCAAACCAAAACGGTTAAATGCGAATACATGTACCGCACCCCTAATGAATGAATCTTAAAGGGATAGTTCTCCCAAAAGGGTGAGAATGTCAATTTTTATTTATCATCTATCTATAAATCGATCTATAATTTTTGGGAGAACTATCACTGATGCATCTATCTGTCTTATCTGTAATATAAGTCCTTTTTCAGAGTCAGTTTGATGCATTTAATTTTTTTCTTCTTAGCGTCGTACACTGACCATTTCAGAGTTGGAAGGCCAAGGTGATCTGGAAGCCTCCATCAGCAAGCAAGTGGAGAGTCTGGAGACAGAGATGGGGCTCAGGTCAGATATGCTAAAACTGAACCACAGTGAATGTATAATCACTAGTTTTGGACTGTATCTGCATTGAGTGGTGACAGTGAATGCAAATAAGTGTTGATTCATTTCTGTTCAATTCAGCTATTAAGAAATACATATCTTCAGACAGAAGAGATGTCATCATTCAGTTCTATAGTGTCAGTGCAGTTATATGAGTTTTTCTGAATATTAAGTGTACCCGACTAAGCAAGTTAAAGCGAAAGTGGCAAGAAATCCAAACTCCATCTGGTGACAAATGAAGCTCACTCGAGGGGTCAGTTCTCCTGACCAAATGAAAGAATATGCTTTGATTATGATTCCAAGTTACATCAGAACTTAGATTGTAGATTGATATAATTTAGAATATTTAATCTAGCTCCTTCTGTCAGGGTGGTAAAAGAAGAGGAATCAGTGAATAAGTGATTTATTGTAAATCAATGGCACAGGAACACAATGAATTGTGAGGCCATAGTCAGAAGGGGATTCCCGCCAGAATCAAGGGAGTGCTACATCAGCACAACAAAATACGTCAGAGAAGAGAAATGTGAGAGAAGATCCAAAAAGCAGCAGTGGGGGAGAGAGAAGTACAGTCTCCAGTCCAGAGTGAACCTGGAGAGTACAGATAGGGACCTGATGGTGGTAACTGGAATTCTTTTGGGGTTGGTGGGCAGGGAAGATCCAAAAAGTAGAGCTGGGGAGAAAAAGAAAAGGAGAGGGGAAAATACTAACTAACCAGATGGGAGCTCAAAAACTTCAGATAAATATCAGGGAGACAAGACTGACTAAAGCTACAGCAAGATTAAGGTTAAAGGGCTAGTTCACACAAAAATGAAAATTCTGTCAGTAATTACTCACCCTCATATTGTTCCAATCCTGTAAGACTTTTGTTAATTTTCGTAACACAAATTAAGATATTTTTGATTAAATCTGAGAGCTGCCTCACTCCTCCAAAGGCTTCAAAACATCTTAATTTGTGTTCCGAAGATGAATTAAAGTCTTACAGGGTTTGGAACAACGTGAGGGTGAGTAATTACTGACAGAATTTTCATTTTTGGGTGAATTAACCCTTTAACCCCCTGGGGACCAAGGTGTATTTGGGGTCCTTGAGATGCTCTAAAATGCCCTGACATCTGTGCTTTTTTAAGTTGCTTATAAACATATTAATGGCA
The DNA here is from genome assembly GCA_030378365.1 of Hybognathus amarus. Classification (NCBI taxonomy): domain Eukaryota; kingdom Metazoa; phylum Chordata; class Actinopteri; order Cypriniformes; family Leuciscidae; genus Hybognathus; species Hybognathus amarus. Next base: position 36,073 of record JAQIUQ010001201.1, on the reverse strand, counting down.
CAGGTGAAAATACACTCTACTTAGCACAAACAGGGCAACCATAATATGTGAGCAACATGTATATACATGTTTGTATTTTTGAGATAATATTGTTTATGCGTGGTTATTGTAAAAACTAAAAATGAAAGTTTCTGAAATAAGGCCACAAAACACATACCAAATATGTCCACAAGACTTTTGACTAATGGATGTTGTGGCCTAGAGTTTTTTTCTTCGCAATGATCTGAAAATAGACAAAGACACATAAGAATGAGCCTTTCATTCAGGTGAGTCAGACAAGAAAAAATTGAAAAGGAAAACATACAGGCATATTTACATTTATTTATTTATTTATTTTTTATTTTGATATATGCATTGCATTAGTTTTCATTGGATAACAGTTGATTCTTTTGGGCTAAACATACTATATATTTAAAGGAGCATTTCACCCATTGCAACATTAATCTTTATTGAAAGTGGATCATATATGTAGTCGAAATGTAAAAAAAGTTATTAATTTGGTTTCCTCTTGACCGAGAAAAGAGGGGCGCATTTGTGTTAAAACACTACAGTTCCCACAATGCCCCTGCATTGCACAGCTCCGCAAGCCACACCCACTAACCCACCAACCCACTGGAACAGCGCAAACAGAGAATTCACTCTTTCGTCTACAACGCTAACATTAGCGGTCACCAGAGTTTGAAATTCATTTCAAACAAAATGTCATGTTAGTAGGCTGTGGCGAGCAGGACGATCGAAGGCGAGGGATGTAAGAGGCCGGTGGCGTGAGTGATATGGAAAGACACCTGTGAGGCGCGCGCTGGTCTTGTCTCTAACGGAGAAGCGAAAGCATAAACTGGGGAGCAACGACGGCAGATCGAGTGAGAAACAGGCCTGATTTTATGTTTTGTTTCTGTTGTGTAACGCTGGCTTACTTTCTTTCACATTTGTTCATTTTACTATTAAAATGTTTAAATGTTTGCCGGTTCATGCCTCACTTCTTCCCACAACAAACCCCGTTCACGTTACATTGGCAAATTAATAGTGAATTACTCCTTGTTTGTATTTATTTCTGTATGGTGAATTACTGCATGATACCTGGATGTCCTGTCAGGCGAAACTATCACAACACAAACGTCTGTGTGCTCGTCTGATTCAGAGCTTTCCTCCAGGAGAAATTGCCATCGTTGAGATTCTCTGCAACAGACGGACTCTGTCCGTAGCACATAGCATGCAGTGAGAGCACGGGCAACAGCAGACCGCTCAGCACCAGAGTCAGTGCGGGGTCCTGCTCCTCCATCAGCCTCAGCTGCTCTAAACTATACTGCGACTCGTAAAGATAGCCATGAACATCGGATTTGAGACTTTCAAAACCCTTTTCTTCAATATCATGTTTAGTTTCTTCCATCATTATCATAACTTCATACCTTTTTTGATGTCTATTTTATATTAAAAACTTTATAATCTATTTTCATCTGTAACAGTAGACTATGCATCTGTGCGTCGTCGTTCACACACCCAATTCATATTTAAACAGTCTTTTTGGTTTTACAGATCAGTATAGAACAAATCTTAGTAGTCTATATAGTCTTACTAATGTATGTGCGCAAGTGAAGGAACGCCCAGCATGCGCAGTTAGAACAAAGCACTTAAGAATAAATTACTTACATCAGCTGCATCCGTGTGCTCCTCCACGAAATGAAACGGGTAACTGTGGTATTTTTCCAGGTTTATTATGACAGTGTTATTCCACAGCGCTTGTTAGCTTAGCTTCCAAACAAGATGGCGGATATTGATTTCAGTCTCTGCAAGTGAAGTCCCACCCACTGATCTGTAATAGGCCTGTGGGTGAGTGGGTTCCACACCCTTGAATAATAATAAGCTAATCTTTGTAGTCTGTCATTTCAATGAAATATGACTTCCTGCTTATCGTGACGGAAAATGACGATTTTTACGTCACGATAAGCAGGAAATAAAACACATAAATCCTTATTTCTCCCATCTCAGGGGAAAATAAGGGAATAAACCATAACCATTCAAAAATAAGACTGGGTTTCTAAAGATACAAAGCTTAATGTGAATGGGTGAAGTGACCCTTTTACATGAGCAGTAACTGCCTAACAACCTTTTTTGATGTCTATTTTATATTAAAAACTTTATAATCTATTTCATCTGTAACAGTAGGCTATGCATCTGTGCATTCGTTCGTTCACACACCTGATTCATATTTAAACAAAAAGTCTTTTTGGTTTTACAGATCAGTATAGAACAAATCTTAGTAGTCTGTATGGTCTTACAGACATACATGCGCAAGTGAAGGAACGCCCAGCATGCGCAGTTAGAACAAAGCACTTAAGAATAAATTACTTACATCAGCTGCATCCGTGTGCTCCTCCACAAAATGAAACGGGTAACTGTGGTATTTTTCCAGGTTTATTATGACAGTGTTATTCCTCACAGCGCAGCAACACAGTTAAAGGTTAGATTTGTGATTAACTGGATGTTTTATCCAGCTGATATATGGGCGTTTTCATGGCTTGCCTCAACATTAGTGTTTGAATAGCGCACACTCTCAGTGGGCGGGGTCACATTAACACGTAATACGCTATAATTAGGTGAAAGGAAAGACTGACATCTCTCTCTTTTTATACAGATTACATCAACTGAGAATAGTTGCTTTTTTATATAAATTACAATTAAAAGAAGATAATTTCAGCTTCATAAAGAGAAATATTTCGTGTCTCTGTGACAAGTATTTGAGTTAGTTAATTTTTCTGACCCGTTTGAGAGATTTTTGCGGAGACGGAATGAGCTCAAAGCGCACCCTGTTTATTTTATTTATTTTACGCAAACACAAGGTTTTGATGTTAATTAAGAGTGCACACAAAAAAGTAGACACTTAGTTTATAGTGCATCATGTACATAGTTTATAATCATGTATTGATTTTATTTATATGACTATTAATGGAGTATTTTAAGTCTATGTTGCAGCTATGTGAAAAAAAAAACTATTAAAACGCAGGGACGTGTTTTGGTCCTCAGGAGGTTAAGGTTAACACAGACGTGAGTGAGAAACCTCTGCAAACTCTCCAGACAAGCAAAGGACTCAACACAAACAAACCCTGAGCTGATCAGACTGGCACCCTGACAACTTCTGCTTGAATTGAGATAGATTTGAATTAATCACACCAGCGTTTTTTGGGAGGAGTTATTGAAGCTGGCCATGGGAGTTTGTGCAGAGAAAAAGCAGTTTACTGCTTTTTTTTCTTTGCATGGTTGTGTTTATGGGTTGCAATATAGGGGGATATGGGGTGCTATATAGTGGGGGATATATATTTTTTTTGGCACAGTTTAGGCCCTTTAGTGTCAATTGGGCATGGTTTAAATGCCATGGCCTGCCTGAGCAATGTTTCTGACCGTGTCCATCCCTTTATGGCCACCATGTACCCATCCTCTGATGGCTTCTTCCAGCAGGATAACGCACCATGTCACAAAGCTCGAAATTGGTTTCTTGAACATGACAATGAGTTCACTGTACTAAAATGGCCCCCACAGTCACCAGATCTCAACCCAATAAAGCATCTTTGGGATGTGGTGCAACGGGAGCTTCATGCCCTGAATGTGCATCCCTAAAATCTCCATCAACTGCATGATGCTATCCAAACAAAATGGGCCAGCATTTCTAAAGAATGTTTTCAGCGCCTTGTTGAATCAATGCCAGAATTAAGGCAGTTCTGAAGGCGAAAGGGGGTCAAACTAATTTTAGATACATGTACACATAACATACAACCATACCTTAATTCAGATTAAGAATATATGCACACACACACACACACACGTGTGTGTGTGCGTGTGGGTGTCAAAAACCCATTGGCGGGTAGAAGGGTGAGCTGCTGCCTTCCAATTCATAAGAATTAGTCGCCTAGATAGTAGAGTTTGCAAAGGCTACACTGTCAGCCTGCAATGTGTTGAATTCAACAGATTTTGGCAAGATACCAATCAATACTGTTAAGGGGTTAGGGTCTATTGTTAAAGAAAAAAGAACAGAAAAGCACCTGAAGACTCCTCCAAAAAACAACAGACAGTTTCGCACAAGACTAGAAAAAAATGTGATAACGTTGCTGGTTCAGTTGTGCAGAGAATGCAGGTTGGGATCAAGATCAGGGAATATTTTGTTAAATTTAGTTTTAGACCAATGGACTCTGCACTACAATGAATTGAATGATGGTGTACTAGCATGTAAAGATGAGTGTATTCGGGCAAGATTTTACAGATTTTTATCAATATTTACAAACAACATTTTTCTCACTGTTGTGTAGAGGATGCAAAATTGTTATCTATGTGTTGTTGGCCAACTGTAGCTAGGCCATGTTCCCTCCAAATGTTAAAAGCCCCATCCATTTAAGAGGGTGGAAATTATATTTTGCAAAAGACAGGCGCTATAGTACAAGGATCTTTAAGGTCTGTAATTGAGACCAAATCCTTAATGAATGTGAAATAACTTTCTTCCTTTTTTTTTTTACTATAATATTCTTGAAGGGAATTGGTACAAATAGTAAGGAATTTTATGGAGTTCAAGAGGCAGCTTCCAATAGTACCCAGTACCCACTGAGACTTCTTTAATTGGAAATCCTGCTGCACCCAATATAACAGATTACCAGTGTTTGCTGCCCAATAATAGGTGTGAAAATTCACTTACAGAAATTTAGTTTATATCCTGAGAAAGGACATTAATAATGAAATGATATTAGTACGTACATGAGTTTTAAGGGCCTTTTTTTCCATCTCAAAAAGCTGCAGTTGTAACGGGTGTGTAAACTTTTATATTCTCTGTGTGTATTTCTTAAAACTCTTTCAGGAGTGCTCAGATAGCTGACCTGCAGCAGAAGGTTCTGGATGCGGATAATGAGGGGCGAATGAAACAGCGCTGGGATTCTATCACAACCATCCTAGAGGCCAAGAGCGCACTGAAGGTCCTCATGGCTGAGGTAAAGGCAACATTTTCTCACATTTGAGAATTTTTAGTGGTCCAAGCACTGAAGCTGCTGTGTTTGCACTAGGGCTGTGAATCTTTAGGTAGACATCGATTGGATTCTCAATTTTTAGGATTTCGATTAAAGAATGATTTTTGCAAATTCAGAATGATTTGATTTGAGGAGATACACAATGCAGTTTGATTAACTATACGATTATGCATTAAGTGCATTCATAAGATTATTTAAATCAGTGGTTCTCAACCTCTCCTGCAGTGACCCCCTGACAGGCCATGTTTCTGTTTTAACTCTGAAATGGCACACCTGATTCAATTAATTAAAGGATTAATATTTTTTTTTTTTCAGTTCATATATATATATATATATATATATATATATATATATATATATATATATATATATATATATATATATATATATATATGATGCATTGCATTTATGCTCTAGTACTAGGCCTTAATTTCTGAAAAAAAAATTCAGATTTATTTTTAGATATATTTATAGATATTTATGTTTATTTGTTTGTTTTTTGTTTGTTTTTTTGCACATGAAGAAAATATATTTAGTTTTTTCACATTTCCCATTCATTTCAATGTGGGGTCAAATTGACCCCGAAGACCAAAAGTGTAAACATTTTTTTTACATGCCTTCAGAACAACCGAATCAAGCCCAGTTTTTCTGTGTGTATAGATAGATAGATAATGTATGAAAAGTCACAAAATCTTATTCCACTGAGGTGAGGGGAACCTTTTTTTTATTTAGTAAAAGTCGATTGGGTCGTATAGACCCCATGACCCGATTGAGGGTTAACTAATTTCCTTGCACCTGTTTCAGGTTGTAGTCTCAAAGACCACCAATGCCAAGCTGGAGAGTGAGCTGAAGCAGGAAAAGGCTAACCTGCTAGACATGCAGAAGATCTTGTGTGATGAACGCAAACTCATGTCTGCCATGGACATGGAGCACCAGAGTCACCGGGTAGAAATGGAGCAGAGACACCAGGAGAAGGTCTGCTTTCATAGAAGCTCCTCATAGATGTTTAGCTGCTATTTTCAAAGTAATAAAGGCAAAGAATTAGTTGAAAATAAGTTAATTTTGTATAAATATAAATTAATTAGCTTTGACATTTAATAGCAAGTAGATTTTCTGCTTTTTTCTGATTATTTTTTCACTTAAGTTTTATATTTTTCTTGTGTCCAGGTGCTGTATCTCCTCGGTCAGCTCCAGAGTAAGCCTGTGGCACAGGAGCGGAGGAGATATCCAAACGGGAGCAGGAGCTAATGCAGCGTCTAAAGTTTCAGGTGTGAATTTAGCAGAAACAGTAGCCTGGATGCCAGCCCTAACTCCACCCACAAAAAAAATGTTTGGTCTGGACTTGATCCATTGAGGAGTAATTATGATCATGACTCCTTGCTGGGTGTTGATGTAGTGAGAGACAGAAAGTTTTAAATCGAGTTTTAGAGAAGCCATAATGGTAAATTATTGTGTTTGTGCTTGTTGCATGAATTCCAGCCTGTCAGGACATCATATCCATCATTTTCCTTATAGGAAAAACAAGGCTTTTTGGTCTTGGGTGCGTTATGTGCAGGTGAATAGAGCAGACTTCACTGTTCACTGAGCAGACTTCACTGTCTGTTACCACCATAGACTGCCACACAGACTCTGTCGTTTGTGGCGCACATTTCACTCGGTTTAAATGATATCACTAACTGCATTTGAAAAGCATTATTTATTTGTTATGGCATGGTCATTAGTCAATGTGGATAGTGCTAACCAGTTTGGATGGACTGCATAATCACTGTCAGCGTAGAATATGAGAAGACAAAATGTTGCTGGCTTAAAGGTGCATTGCGCAACATTTTATGTTAAAAATAGCCGTTTTCTAACCCATACATGCTGAAACAATCGTCTGATGGGCTAAATGAGCCCTTCTCTGATCACTGTGATCGCCTCTATAATCCTGTACAGTGAAATAAATAAGAGGGATTCGGGCTCGAATCTGAGCCTGGGCGTGACGTCATGCGCGTTCACGCTCGCCTGGCTATGTGCCTGCAGGATAGTGTATTCGCCGCCGTTCTCCGTATCAGAGAAGGCAACTCGAGCGACGCAACTTTAGTCAGCTTTCCCAAAAGTAGAAGATGGATTCAAAGGGGCTGTTTAGCCTACATCTGGTCACTTCATGTGTTTTCTGTGATCGGATAACTTATTCGATCGTGAAAAGACCAGGTTGAATCCAGACGGATTTGAATCCGATAGCTCAAACCACTTGAGGATGTGGTCTGGGCCGTATTCCAGACGAAACTGGACAAGTGTAAATGCATCTGGTTGTTGAAAACAGGCTTTTTCATGTTGTTTTAGTCATATATGACGACGTGCATCACCTGAGCAGGCGAGTGTATTCATCAAACCAGCGCGCCGCAATCTATCGCAAATGAAAGTGAAAGTAAGACGCATACGATTATCACTAAGTTACCTTCTACCTCCACTATCTTCATTAAAAGTAGCCTTAAGAAATAAAATGATCTCATACCAGAGCTTTTGCCGCTCTCTCTTATTGCTGTCTTTGCTGATTTTGAAATAGCCGAAGCCGATGATCAATAAATGCAGCTCATCTGTTGCTTTCGGTGACGTGCACTTCATGAAATCTATATAACGCGGGAATTGAATATCAGATTAATATCCGTTTTGCAAAAACACATTTATGTGACCAGGTGTAATGGAATCGTTTTGATAAATCAGATAGATCTGAGAAAACGCATTGTGGCCAGGTGTAAAAACAGCCCCAAAGAGACCGGCTTGTAGTTCATTACAAACCCCAACGCAAACTCCACGTAAGACAAAGAAAATAAAACTTCAGTCTGTCCAGTGCCAGTCGTCGGAATAAGACGAGAGTCGACATCGGGAAGGCTTTCAACAAACGGAGAGATCTCGGGCGGTCTGCTCTAGGGCTCAAACGTGTTCATGAACGTGTTTCCATAATAACACAATCATAAGTGGATACAGTAAGCACATAAAACAGTTCAACATGGAGATTGATGGAAACAAAAGCCTAAGTTTTCTACTAACGTTACCCCTGTTTTCCCCTCACACACACATAGGCCTACATAAGTGTGTAATTTACTCAAATGCCTTTCCTTTCATATATTTTAAATGGCTTGCAGATTTATAACTGTATTACCTCATTATGACTGTAACAAAAGATGTGTGCCGCACAGTGTGCGGCTGATGCTCCAGTCCTTTGGTTATGAACAGTGCGTGTATGCGTGTATTCCATGAGCGCGCACGCAGTTTCGTTTATCGCCAGAGGGGGCGTAGTTCTGCAAAAACTCTGAGACTTGCGTTATGCTCCTTTAAATTAAGACAATCTAAATGGATGTTTAATCAAGAACAAAGTCATATGTATGTTTGCTTAAGCAGATTTATTACAAAACACCAAGGTAACGTTACTAGCCATACAGTAGAGTAGATGAACCAGCGTTAGCCACGGTGCTAACTTACATGAACTCACTTGTCCTATTCGCCACTTTTTTTTTGACACCACAACTCTAACGTTACTTCTCTCCTCTGCCCAATGTTTGTCCCCCGATCTCCCCTGACTTCTATCTCGCCTCGGAGGCTCATAATTATATGGCTGTGGGTCATCATAGGCATATTCGTCAACATCGGAGAAACGCGGTTTTGTCGTTCGCATCCATTGTAACCTGAGCCTGAACTTGAACAGACTCCCTCGTGATAGTCACTTCCGGTTAGTGCGTCGTAGACGCGGGAGTTATTTTATCACAATTTTTCTCAAAATATCGTTGATGGCTAAATCTATATTACTCCAGTTCAGAAAATCTAGTTGTTTTATCGTCAACCTACACTATGCTATATAGGGGTGTCCAACCTGCATGTTGCTCTTTAAGTCTATGTTGCAGCTAAGTGAAAAAAAAAAAAAACGATCAAAACGCGGGGACGCGTTTTGTCCCCAGAGGGTTAAAGATCACAATGAAATGGTTATAAATATGGGTGGTAAAACAGGAAGTAAACACTGTAATAGTGCACCCAGTAAGTCTAAGTGCACTGTCAATTGTATTTTTTTTAAGACATGGTAATGTTAATTTTACTTGGAATACTCTGTGATTTGACATGAATACAACATAATGGCTACTAGGGTTGGGTATCGCTTGAATTTTAACAATTTTGATTAGGCTTATCGATTCGGATTTTCCGATTCCAATAAAGTTAAATTAAGATACCCTTGGATATCATCCACATTTCGTCTTATTGCAAAACATTTAATTGTAGCTAAAATCTTGAACAAAAATCAACTAGCTAAAGAACACTTCCGCAAGGAATGTTTACCTGTGGTTTTAAAATAGCATAGAAAAGCATCTAACCTAACTAATATAAATTTCAAGCATTATTAAAGACAGGTAAGATTATCACAACAAATGGATACAACTGAACAAAGATATGATTAAAATGTTTTTTTTTTTCAGGTATTCAGCTACAGAAAGTGTAATCAAATGTAAAATAATTCAGTGCTTTATAAATAAAATACACATTACAAATATAGTTAAAGTTATTCATTCAAGATCAAGTGAATTTTCTTAGTCATTTGTTGTTTGATTAGTGTTATTATAGAGACGGCAGCAGGAATATTAGATTGCTGTCACTTTAAGAGTTGCCCAATTTAGTTATATTGATCGGATCTCAATGTAATGTAAACACAATCCAGCCATTATGTCTGCGTTCACATGTGGAGACCACATAAATCCCAGATGATCGATGATGTGACTTGTTTAACGTGAACTTTGTTTGATCAACTCTGGAAGTATTCCTTTGTTTAAAAATATCTTTAATTGATCCAAGACTGGAGATTGCATAGTAAAGTAAAGTGAGTGAGTGAAAGCAATTGGGACATTGTTTAATTTGTATCATCTTAATCTGAGTGTCGATGCCACAGACCTAATTTAAATATTATGCAGGAAACAGAAATCCAATTATCCAGATACAGAGGCTACTTAATGTGAAAAATGTAAACACACCATGTCCTCTTTGCCTAATGATCCAATCTGCTTGATCGGATCACAGTGATAACATGTTAATGCCAAGTGTAAACGCATTCAAAATTGTCGATCATGCGTGATCAGTGACACTAAGCTGTCCTGTCTGCCTCCAATTCACATGGACCATCCATTTTGCGTAGTTTACTTATTTTTATGCAGTTTACAAATGCACACTTCAGAATTTCTCACAGCTGGATTCATCCAGGTAAATATACATATTTGCAGAATGCTAATGGTAGATGAGAAAGTATTAAAGCATTTTCCTTTCTTTTTTCCTTTCCAATGCTTTTTTTGTACGGTTTACTTTCTTTATTTACCGGTTCTAACAATTTATTAGACAGAACTGTTAAACAGAGACCCTAAACTTATGAACTCTGAGAATGGGAACTCAGGTGATGTTGACCTCAGCACGGTCAATGTCATCTCTCACTCTGTCCTAAAAATGATTACTTGTCTGAGTTTTGGTAGTTTTCATCTTGTAATATGTAAAAGACCATGTGCAGTCATTGACATTAAGTGTGAGCAATAAAACCTAATTACATATTAGACATGACATCTATTCAGCAAATAAATTAGTGAACATTTAAATATAAATGTATGGTCTGCTTTCTGTCACAGGAGAAGGAAATTGGAAAACTTCGAGAACTCGATGATCAGAACCAAAAACTTAAGAATGAAAATGAACAATACAAGCAGGTATAAGCCTTTTCACTCACAAATTCATACCATAACTTAACTCAATCATGAAATTCAGTTCCCACTGTGCTTTCCATAAAAGTTGTGCCTGCTAATTTTTGAACTCCGAAATCTTTTGTTTTGGGGGATTTTCTCTACAGAAATTACTTCTGGCCCAGCTGACCAGTGCAAAGAAAGTACTTTCTTCTGTGAATGAGTCACCTGATACATCTTTTGAATATGTTCCACCCAAGGTAAACCTGTGTAGTAAACTTTTCTTTCCTTGGTAGAAAAGTTAGCAACTGAGGAGACCAGGAGACGAATGTTGACGTGACTGCAGCTACCAGCAATAAACAATTCTGCTTGGAAAACGTCTT
>JAQIUQ010001201.1:0-20000 GCA_030378365.1 Hybognathus amarus | reverse complement strand
GGTTTTCTTTTTGTGGTTTTAGGTTTGATAATGTTGCTGATACCTCAAATATTCTGTTCAGCTTGTCTACTGCTAGGTTTGTCCCTTCACTATTGTGCGGGAAAGGAGTGATCTAATAGGTCTTGAATTTTCAGTTGACTAATTGTACTTAGATATACATGTTTACCTGTGTTTGTTTCCATCTGTACATTTATCTAGCCTGGCTGCGCCTCTCCTACGCACTTCCGCTCAATTTCATTTTCCTTCAGTACCACGTCTGGGATTCGCTCCATAGCCTCAGAGTTTCCAGAAATCAATTTTTTGTAGGACCAATCAGCGAATAGAGGGAGTGGCTGAGAACGATGACGTCTAGATGTAGCGCGCGTCAGTTTGAGTTTGGCAGCGGAGAAAGATGTGAGAAATGCTATTCGGTCCGTTGTCTTGGAAAAGAAACTGCCGAATATACAGAATTTAAAGCCTGGATTGTTATCGTCTCACCTCTTGTTGCACTAACGGAGGATCAAGTGAAGGAGGCAGAAAGGTTGGAAGTTCGTGCTGGGCAGCGCCTCGGTGTGCTGGGCAGCGCTCGGTGTGCACGATGACCGTGACATTTTCGAACGGACGCTGTAGCCTGGTGTTTGGAAGCCCTGAGTCCTGGCTGCTAAACTGTTGTTGAATATGCACTCAGGAGTCATGTCAGCTCATATTCCCAACAGTAAATTTACGGATTCTTGTGACTGAATAGAACACTTTGAGCCCCTTTGTCTACTCACTGCAGGAGGTTGGTGTCAGTTTTACATGTTGTAAATCATACAAATTGGTTGTAATTTTTTTTAAATAATTGTCATAAATAAAAATGTGAAAACCCATACTTTGAAGACCATATTTTCAGTTTTAGATGGTTAATTTGTTTTAGTAAAAAAATGACATATAAAAATGTACAAACCACAGTCTGATGGTACAAACACATACTTTGAAGACCATAATTGAGCTAATTAAGAAACAATAAGACGCTTATATGAAAAGTTGTTATTTATTACACATATACAGATCATTCAGTGTAACTGTTACAGCATTTGCGGCAGATTACAAATGAACGCAGCGGCGTCTGCATATTTGTAATGATTAGACACTGCTGAATGAATACGACCGTTGAATGAATACATCGTGTCCTTTCGTGTCAAATATACATTTCGAATTAATAGTTGTTGCTAGATTAACAAAACCTGCAGGTCTCGTTGACTGAAATCCTATTGTAAACATAATCCTCTGATATTCGGACTTGCTGTTTCCAGCCGTTTCGGCGCATGAGAATACGTCACTCACGACTGATACTGTGAGCGATTGGCTATGGCAGATCCTGAGTGACTCTGGGCAGATCCAATAGTTTTGAACTTTAACAGTGAACCCGCTTACAAGGAAGGAAACGTTTCTCAATGGAGGGGGGCCAGACTCTATGTGCAAATCAAATGTACTGAGAGTCTAGGTTGAACCAGGCTAACATTTATCTACCTAAACAGTTGAGGAAAAGAAAACGTATCAGTATATTGGATCAGTGCAATCCTTAGACCCTACTTCTAAAAAAGACCGTTCATTTGTGTCTTTTATTCTTTTGTACTACTATTCTATTGTACTCTATTGTATTGTATTGTGCTACTGCTTATTTTATTTCTTATTTGACTGATTGTTTACTGACTGTTCATGAATTCATTTCAAAATTTTGGAATCAAGCTTCCTTGTGCGGTGTAAGCTATTGCATAAAAAATGACCCCTTTGTAAAAAACAAAACACAAACAAATGCGTAGAGTGAGCAAACATTTAGGATTTATGTAAAATATTTCAGGCACTAGTTTGAATGATATTTAAATTACAATACTTGGCATTTGGGCATTCCATCATGTGACATTGTTTTCTGCATGAAGTAATTTCTGGCTCAGTTGCTGCTTGTACTTATTTTTTTAAATGGCATTAAAAGTAATTAAATTTTAGTTTATTTTAAATATGCTATACTAAATTTGAACATGTAAAATAAGAAAAAAATGCATGTATACATAGACTTGAAGCATTATGTCATGAATATTTTGCCCAAGTCGTGGAAATTTCTTGGTAAAAATCTGTATGAACCCTGAAATTAAACATCTATTTCTGGGGCTTTGCTTTTTTAGCGAGCCATTTATGTGTATGATTCTGTCTCCTCTAGTGTGCTTGTTCGGGGCCGCTGTGTTAACAAGCTTTGCCGCTGCCGCAAGGGAAAAATTACCTGTGGAGAAAACTGTCTCTGTGACCATGAGAAATGTCGCAATATGGAGAACCGCAACAATGTGGTTAGTGGAATGTTCTTTTAAAGAGCCAGGGGTTGTTGGTTTACTCCTTGATTTACCAGGTCCTTATCTTATTTCTTCTGCCATTGTCTTCAGGATCATACTGATACAAGTGAAGTTTCTAAAGAGCCTACTGCTCGTTCCTGAGGACCCCACAGCTGTCAGCTCTCTAGATTCTACATTTTTTAGACCTCCTAGTGTGCCACCTACTGAAAAAGGATAAGACCAAGGGTGACATTTTTTTGCTGTCTTTGACCAATTTTCTTTCTAGATGAATGGTTTACACCATATGGAAATGCAGAAAATATGTCAGAATAAGAAAAAGCAGACTTTTTAACTTTTAGGGCTGCAGATAAACGGTTAGTTTTTTTAAACGATTAATCTAGCGATTATTTTTTTCAATGCATTGATTAATCTAATGATTCATTTTCCCGATTTTGATTTCGATTATTGATTATCTCCCCATTGACTAATAGCAATTACATGTTGATTTACATATCTGAATGAAAAAAAAAACATGAAATTCCTTAACATTGCAATATATTTTTATTGCTCTTAAAATTCCCAAATAAATGACTATGCAAGTGCAAAGTAATGCATTCTGAGTCATGAGGTAGCATTCAATAAAACCTTGTAGCCTTGAAAACACATAGGCCCAGGTTACTGAAAAAACTGCAATCTGTCATGACACATTAAATAACCACAAAATAGTAGGCCTATTTATGATTTCATTTTCTTCTGACTGACCAAATTTGAAAGTTGAGTCTTTATTATATATTACCTTCTTGGTCCTTTCTGTCAGCGTGTTGTCAGTGTCCTCTATGTATTTTGCACGGCATTAAATACAGGGTGGCCACAGGTCATTAAAAAGTATTAAAGTCTTAAATCAATTTTCCTAAAAATAAGGCCTTAAAAAAGTATTAAATTGTCTTAAATTCAGATTGGATAGGTCTTAAATATGTTTGTCATGTCACCGCTAAGATGCATGCCATCGTTCTGCCAGTCAGGTCGAATATTTTCTACAAGGTAACGTAACGTATGACATATCAGTATCAACTGACCAATCGGCTAACCTAACCTTGACCAATCAAGCTGCTTTGTGGGCTCGCATTAAGAACAGTTTTTAAAGCAAAACATATTTATCCAACCTGTTTAAAACAGTCTATGTGTTGTAACGTCTGTCAGAGTTTGAAGTCTGCCCAGATGAAGAATAGGAAGACAGTGCAAACGAACTGGTAGTTCCACGAGACCTTTTATAGTTGCTTTCTTTCAGTAAAGCACACTCTTCACATACATGTCGAAAGAGTGGTTGTTAACAGGTTAAAGAAAACACTCTGTAAAACGCTACAAATCAAAGTGGAAGTAAACGCATTATAATAAAACAACAGCCCGCGATAGATCGGTCATCTTCCTCTTTGCGCAAGAATTCTCACTCTCACTGAGCGTGCGCGCTCACATAACAAATCGTCATCTTAAAGGCATATCAACATGTCATGAACACTACTGAACACTAGGTGGCCGTTACAGAGTTCCATCTTTTGAACATTCATCATATCGCATTGGTTTTCATTTCTTGTCCTCAAAACAGGGCACTAATCTGTTAATTTTTAAGTATTGTAGTAATATTTTACGGAAATCAATTATTTATAATTCTTATGAGAATAAAGTTAGGGTTAATAAAAATCAAGGAAGACAAATATGTTGATCTAAAATATAGCAAACTAATTTTAATGTATTATTTAAAAGGTACAATTGCCAAACATATCTCAGTCTTATCTATTTATTAGTTTAATTAATAAACTAATTGACCCTTCGCTAAGCCACGCCCGAAAACCGCCACTGGCCAATCATGTCTTAGCAACCGTAACTATGCGCGGGAGGTCTGGCAAGCTTTCGAACGAGGGAAACATGCTGAAGCATTGTGCGTATGGATTGTGCAAATCTGATACCGGTATACTAAAAGTTTGGACGGGGGAGAGGAATTGTTTTCCTTCCAGAAAATCTAAAAGCCAAGGGGAGAAATGATTGGCGTGATCTAGCATCTATGTGCGAGACCCATTCACAACTACTGGTAAATGTCGACATGCTTAACAAAAACACCTATTGCTTGGAAATATTGACGGTTCTTTGGTCATAATGATAACGTAAAATAAGACGATTAAAGAGACAAGACAAAGGCTCACTGACATACTTTAAAATATTTTTCAGCATTTTGTTAATCGACGTCCTACTAACGTTACCCCTTACTAAGTAGCCTAACTTAACTCAGTCCGATCGCGGCTCTCCCGGTATTAGTGTTATTCCACAAGATTTATTGATAAGCTGTTTGATTTATAATTATTAAGATTAATTTCACATACCCTGCTGTGTATGAACAGCTGTTCCTCAATTTGTGTTTCCCATTTGAATGGTCAGCGTATGAGGCGCTGCTGCTTGCGCTGGGACTATAACGTTAGGCTTTAACTTCAATTTTTAAGAAATTATTCTCTAATCGGTTGCATATAATGTCGTGAATATATCCCTCGAATGCATACTGTAGTCCCTTTTGTCTTGCTCTCTCAGATATTTCACTTGTTCGCCGAAAATGACTTATTATCTCATTGGGAATGTCTGAAACCGGGTGCATCCACACTGTAATAGATGGGCCAGCCGCGAAAGCTTGACAGGCGTAGCAACAGTAACTAGGGAGGGCGGGGCTTAGCGAAGGGTCAATTATATGAAACAAATATCAGTACACTATAAATAAACTGGTTCTATGCCTTTATTAATAAAACGAAATCTAATCTAATATTTTGCGTCTCACGTATTTTTGCGTCAACATAATCGATGACGTTGACGCGTTGTCCCAGCCCTACTTTTTAACCCTATAAAGCTGCCGGCGGCTAAAAATAACTGTTGTTCTTAATAACTTCTGAACGGCTAATCCAATCTGTATGCTTTAAAAGGTCCCAAAAAGTGGTAATCAAATAAAGTAAATGGTATGTGAAAAGTAATGCACTCGTTTTTATATTATTTATAACAGAAAAGGCAAACAATCAGCCTAAAATACTCTCTCATTTACCGTCAACATTTAGCAAATGCCCATCTACATTTAAACAAATCTCTGAACAAATTGAATGTTAAACGAGATAAAAGCGTATGCTTAATTATGTAAGTGTGTGATTTATTTAAATCGCATGTCAAGTCATCATTTATTTAGCACTTTTAACAAAGGATTGTTCCAAAGCTTCTTTACAGTGATAATAGGAGATTAAATTAACAGATTGTTTTGGTTGTATAGCAGCTCTAGAATAAACTTCAAGTAACACTACAAGTAATTTAAAAATGTGGTCATGTTAATGCAGCAGTTGAGTGACACTCACAGGACACTGCACTGATTCGCAATCACAGAAGTTCATTATTTGCTTGTGCTTTAAAGCTTTGCTGGCTAAAAATTTAATTTGCGTTCTGTTCTAATGCACTTTTTTTGTTAGCTACTTGGAAAAAATATGCACCAAACATTTAGGCACTTTGAAATTTTGCTGTTTTCATAAATACAAAAGTTGGATGACCCTGTCCTCAATACAAAGAGTTAAGACATGACCTCCTCTAATTTCATTCCGGTGGCCCTTTCTCATAAGATACCGAATGGTCCCAAAGTCAAAAGAATGGTCCAAAAGTTAAGAGATCATCGCCCATTCACAAACACAGAAAACGCTGACAAAAACAGATAGTGGAGGCACTAAAATGTTTCTAGAGACAGTTCAAAGCATACTTTGTAAGTTTCAGGATTCTGTTCTGTGAAGCTATGAAAACAAAACAAACTTTGGCCCTCTGGATGTCTAGAGGAAGAAGAATGAAGCACGAAGCTGAAAAGAACAGTGTGTACAGTTCAGCATGGTGGTGACTTGGTGATGCTCTAGGGCTGCTTTGCATCCTTTGGCACTGGAAACCAGTTTTGAAGCTATCAGGAATCCTAGGAGAAAACGTCTGTGAAGAAGCTGAAGCTTTCGGGCATCATTGGACCTTTCAACAGGACAATGATCCCAAGCAAAACTCAAATTCCACCATGGCTTGGTTTCAGAAAAAAGTTCTTGAAGATTCTACTGGTGGCCATCACATGACTTGAACCCCATAGAAAATCTCTGGTGGGATTTGAAGGTGGTTACAGCATGCAAATCCAAGAATATTACTGAACTGGAGGCCATTGCTAATGTGGAATGGGCTTAGATTCCTTTAGAAAGTTAAGTGAGTGAGTCATTTTGTCTAGCGTTTATGTGTTGACTAATAAATTTTAACCATTGTGTAATAGATATTTTTGTTATCTTTCCAGTGTAATAGTATTACTTTTCTTTGCTTATATAGATGAGGTAAAGAGAAATGTTTTTATTCATTGGAAGCGTAAATAGGGGAAAGATCTAACAGAAATACTGACTGGGATTCATTAGTCTAGAATCACTTCCGTGTTTAAATATAACTTCTGACCAGGATTTCTTTGCGTGTGCAGTTCCAGGAGGAGTGAATGTAATCTGTTATATTGACTGTGTACATGTATAAGTTTTGGCATGGCCCATTTGAGACTATTTACTTTTTGTAGTATATACCTCATGTTTTATATTGTATTAACTGTATTTCCGGAATTGCTAGATATAACAAATATCTTTCCAGCGTCCTAAAAGGTCTAGGTCAATGTATTCAGACTGCTCGTTATGTTTTTATGGGAAGGAGGCGGAACCGGCGAATGTCCAACATATTTCCCTCTTGGATGACTGCCGCACACACAAAATAAAATATAAGCAAAACAACGTAAAGTCCAGGGGCCTCATTTATAAACGTTGCGTACGCACAAAAGGCGTACGCCGCTCTCTACGCAATAATTGGTATTTCTAAAAAGTAAACTTGACGGTAAAATGTGCGGTCCTTCACGCAAACTCTGACCCATTCGTAAACACAAAAACGGGTGAAATGAGAAATGGCGACACCATCGGCAAATGGAAAAAACACGAAAGGCTGTTGAAAAAACTGTTGACTGTGGTGTAAAATAAATGGCAATTCTGCCTCTCATAAATAACACGAAGAAAGCAAGTCTTACAATTAACAGCCTGCACCTACCCGTTTATCGATCAGCACCAGAAATGCAAATTAAAATATATTTCCAAAAATGAAAGTGAAATGTTCTGCAATAATATAGGCATGTTATACAATTCATCCTCATAAATAACAAGATGGTATACAGACCGAAATAATGTACAAAACTGCATATCTCGTAATGTGTCCGTCTGGTGGAACATATAGATGCAATTAGATAGTCAGTCAGATAGATAGATAGATTAGGGAGATAGTTATAGCCTATAGATAGATATTTAAATAGATAGGTGTATTTGTCCACTGGGTAAAGTTGTTTTCATAGTAAAAATGTCTTCATCAGCTACGGAATCATGCATATGCCTTTAGTTTGTTTTATTTTTGATAAAATAACGTATGACGTATGTCTCAACCATTCAGAAAGCTGCAAGAAATTACATTTGCGCTGAACTATTTCCCATTTCCAAGTAGATTATAACTAACATCTGTAGCTTGTCGGATGCAATTAAATGGATGTAAATAAAATGCCCTATCACAATGCGTAATGATGCACAATGTCTGATATTGCGCTCTTAGAAGATGTGGCGATTAAATGGAAGGATTTGGAGTGAAAGTATCATCTTCACAACAAAAGGTGTGGAAAAATATATTATTTATTCAAGAATTCCCTCATTGTGCAGTTTATTTCAGTAAGGACAGTCTTGAATTCGCCCAACTCCTCGGCCACCGCTCTGATTGAATTAATGATGCTTTTTTGCCTCTGACTTTGTATTTCTGGCCACAGTCCGAGGTTATGAGGCATACAGCATTTACGGCTTCTGCAACCTTTTGCCACTCAAGTGCTTTTTTGGCATTAGTAATGACCACACTGTGCCCTCCAAACAACATTTTCTCCTCTTTTCCACCTCGCCAATGATTACTTGTACTCCACATTTACTGAAGTTAAGTTTTTTTTATTTTTTATTTCCTCTCTGTGTTTGCCATGATTTCAGAATCGATGAATGTTAACTTGTGGGCGTTTCACGGACTATTTATGTGCAACTCTGGGCGTGACATGAAGCCGCAAAAGCTGCGCTACATTTTGGATTGATTGTGATTTATTAAGGAAAAATGCGTAGGATGTGCGTGCGCACGGTTTTATAAGTCCGAATATTTCTCTGCGTACGCACGTCCTGTGTTTCATCCGTATGCCCATTCCTGACGCAAATGCTACGCAAAGTTTTAGAAATGACGCCCCAGGCCTGGACCCTCTCGTCCTTCACTGTCGTCTGCTCCCTCTGTGAGAGATACAAGACGGGTGCGTTGCACAGTTGCTGTTTATCAGTAATCACACCCTTCGCCCTGCTCCCCACACATGCCATGTGATTTTATTTATTTAGAGGAGACTAAAAGGCTCATCATATTTTTACTACAGACTCATGTTAGTGTCATTCGGGTGTTTCAAATAACCTTTTGTGAACTGATGTGGTTTCCTGTTACAGAATGAGGCAGAAATTATATTAATTTAATACACTGCCTGGACAAGTGTGTAGCTTTACATTTCTTAAACAACTATATCCACTTCATGGCCATATTCCAGGATGACAATGTCAAGATTCATCAGTCTCAAATTGTGAAATAATGATTGGGAGGATTTTGAAGAATCATTTTCACACATGAATCGGCTCCTTTTGAGTCCAGAGTTTAAATTCATTGACAGTCTTTGGGACAAGCTGGAGGAGACTTAGTGCAGGACTCTTGCATTGTCAATATCAAGAACTTGACCAAAAATTCATGGAAATTACATCATTGAACTGCATGGGAGTGGTTTACTGGCGTACACAGTCTGCCGCCAGGGGGCGAGTGAAATGCGGCAGCTTCACTTTCAGGATTTGTGAGGCACACTTGGTTACACCACACAACATTGAATCATCAAATTTTAAGTTTTGTTTAATGATTTTATTTTTGTTTTTTTCATCTGGACCATTTTTTTGTCATAGACCCTGAAAATAATAGCATACTGCTTTAAGAATGTCATGAATAATTATGTCATGGTAATTAGGAGTGAACTATGACTGTAGGGTATTTCTTTAAAGTCACTCTTGATTGAACACACGTGTTTGCTGTATCATAAACAGGAGATTGGAGACATGGGCTGCCTGCCTGCTGATCTGAAGCTCTAAAAAAAGCCAGTACGCTGCTGACAACGAGAGTGACAGCGATGACTCTGAACCAATGCACAACACTTCCAGCTTCCTTCGGAGGAACAAGAGGGGCCTAAATAACTTCAAAAACAGCTTCTTCTCTGGCTGCACACCCATCCGTGAAGAACATTAGTAGTACAACAGTAGAATGTAATCGTTGCACCTGCTAATTATCTTGTCGTCTTTGTCTTTTTTATGTGGTTTAAATGTATACATTTGTTTGTTGAATTGGTAGTTTATCATTAATGGTAATTCATTTCAATGAATGGTTAATGCACTAACTAACAATATGATCTGCACACTTCATGAGTAATTTTATAAACTTTTAATCAATTTGCCTGTATGACATTTGAAAGTCATGGTTGTAGATGTTATTTCTATTAAAAGTCTATTGACTTAATTTTAATTTTCATCCTCACTTTCTAGCATTCATTTTCTCATACAGACAATACAATACTAATACTGTGTTTGATCCCCTTTTGCCTTCAGAACTGCCTTAATTCTATATGGCATTGATTCAACAAGGTGCTGAAAGCATTCTTTTAGAAATGTTGGCCCATACTGATAGAATAGCATCTTGCAGTTGATGGAGATTTGTGGGATGCACACCCAGTGCACGAAGCTCCTGTTCCACCACATCCCAAAGATGCTCTATGGGTTTGAGATCTGGTGACTGCAGGGACTGTTTTAGTACAGTGAACTCATTATCATGTTCAAGAAACCATTTTGAAATGATTCAAGCTTTGTGACATGGTGCATTATCCTGCTGTAAGTAGCCATCCGAGGATGGGAAGATGGTGGCCATAAAGGGATGGACATAGTCAGAAACAATGCTCAGGTAGGCCATCGCATAGATCTAGGCTATGCACAGAATGATTTTATTAAAAGGAAAATTAATAATTTTCAAATGCATTTATAGTGTCTATATAAACCACTATATATGCTATAATGACATTATAATTATACATATAGCCTACATTAATTTGTTTTAAATAGAATTATGATTGCTAATATATGTTAGCCTGGTTCAACCAGACTCTCGTACATTTCATTTGCACATAGAGTCTGGCCTCTCTCCATTGAGAAACGTTTACTTGTAGCGGGTTTTCTGTTAAAGTTCAAAACTATTGGATCTGCCATATCCAATCGCTAACATGTGGTCATGACGTATGTCATATGCCAAAACCAGCTGGAAACAAGAGGTCCGAATGTTAAGAGGATTATGTTTACAATAAGATTTCTGTCAACAAGAGCTGCAGGTTTTGTTCATCTAGGAACAATTATTAATTCGAAATGTACAGTACTGTCCAGAAGTCTTAGGCACACTAGTATTTTCGCCTCAAAGAAATGGTTTTAAGCCAGTTATTTATATATTTGTTGTAGTGTCTCAGTAGGAAATATCAGTTTACATTTCCAGACATTAATTGTAATAATCCGGTGAAATTTTTGAATGCACAAGGATTCTGACAACAGCCAATGCTCCACACGGATGTTCGGATCTCACCATCATTGCAGTGCATCTGAAATTATATGAAGAAACAGAAAAACAGAGACTAAGACCAGAAGAACTGCGGCAACGTCTCAAAGGTAGTGCCTGCCTGCCTGAAAAGATACAGTACTGTGAAAAAGCACTTGTGTAAAAATGCTGTAAATGAGAATGTTTTCAAAATAATGTCATAATCATAAATAGATTTTATTTATCAATTCAATTTTATTAGTTAACTATTATTAACTGTTTTTAACTTAACAGTTCACTAAATCAAATCAATAGGTGTTTAGTACACTTCATGTTTAAAACAGCATTTGTCCAAGTATTGTAAAGTTTTTAGTTTTGCAGGTTTTTTCAAGCATCTTTGGAAACGTTGCCGCAGTTCATCTGGTCTTAGTCTCTGTTTTTTATGTTTCTTAGTATAATTTCAGATGCATCTTGAATGATCGTGAGATTCAGACCTCCATCGAGCAATGGCTGTTGTTGGAATCCTTGTGCATTCAAAAATTTCACTGGATTATTACAATTAATGGCACAATTAATGTCTGGAAATGTAAACTGATATTTCCTACTAAACACTCAACAAAATATTGGATTCGTAGACTTGACTGAAACCAGTTCTTTAAAGTTGAAAAGAAATCCTGGTGTGTGTAACTTTCTGCAGCAACCTATATTGATTTACAAAGCAGCATGATATGTATTAAACTTCATGAAGCTAAACCTATGGTTTGCAATGGATTATGATTATTCCACAAAATGTTAAATGATAATGATATATATTCTTATATTCTACATAAACAACAACAATTTCATATGTATTATTTCTAGTCCTTAATCATGATTTTTTTAAAATTGTTTCAACAATTTCTTCTTTATTATGACATTAAAATTCTTTTTTCATTCTATTAACAACTTTTAATAAATTTCTAAAGCATCATCCTGAAAATTTGAACGAACAGTATCCTCATGAACTACACCGAAGGAGTTAAAACATTTTAAATTCAGCAAGAATTCTGCTGAATTTTATCTTCTGTTTGGAAATAAAGAGCCTAGTTGATTCATTTGAAATAAAGAGCTGTATTGTAATTCAAATGCATACATGTATGTGCAATGTGTTTATTATTGAATTGATTTATTCTTTTTGTCATGGTTAAAAGATTATCGAAGAAGTCGTTAAAGATGGTACTCTAAGTTTAAGTATTTGCTTTAATATTATCTAATCCTGCAATAAGGAATTTCATTTATTTTGGCCTATGCTGACTGCTATTGATACTGAACATTATCAATAGCATGTTAAATGGTTAAATGTAAATGAGAAAGATCTTATTGCTATGAATTCCTTACTGGATTATATTTGAAATTGCTATGACTTATTCAAACGACTGGTAAAGTTCCTCATCCATGAGGCATTAGATATTTTGAAGATTATTATGTTGGCCAGCAACTCTTTTTGAGTTGGAGTACAAGGAATTATTGCTCCTGTGGGCCTCCTGAAATGAAAAAGCTATGCTACATTATGCAATTCCATTGCTCAAACAGTTGACAGCGAAGCAGCGTAACAAAAGAAGTTGTTATTAGTATTATTATTGTTAGTAATATTGTTGATGCAGCATGATTCAGGAACAGAAACTTCCTTAGGCTTCAACTTCCTATTGATTTATAACTATTATGATGGTTGAATTTTTAATTTTTTTCCTAATATTGAAGGTATGAACAAATGATTTGATATGGAGATAGAGTGATTCAGGATTTATTGGTTATTGTTTATTGGTTAATGGCTAAATGATCGACTAGAATGCATCAATAAATATTCGATATGAATATTTTCGATCAGCACCACAAAGAAGGTATAGAAGTAACGGTTTAGTCATATTCATTGGCCATAAACATTTATGGCTATATATACATCAGCAACACCAATTGTTTGGTTTTGCAATTCATTTCTTTCTTTAATGATCCTACAAATATATTATATTTGAATGTCTTGAACACCATTTGGCATTAAGTGGAAGCTATTTTTACACATTTATAACAACACTCTTCATCATTGAACATAGAGTTAAAGCTCATTTTAGCTAAATGACTTGAAAACATGATGAATAATTTCAAATGTATTATTAATGATTATAAAGATCATTTTGTGCTATTTCTTGTGAATAATTGATAATTACAGCAATTATCAAATGACATCATTTGAATGTTAACCTATAAATGTGATTTCAGTTAATGCTCACTAATAAATTATGCAGATTAAGTTTATTGACGATGTAGTGAGTGTTGAAATGGTATGCTAGTGTCGAAGGATAGGCGAAGAGGTACTGAATGCGTTTCTGTTTGAAGCAACAAGAGATTAGACGTTTAACAATAGGCTTTTTGCAAGAATTGGACTTTAGTGATGGTGATTATTATATGTTATTTCAAATACATATTGATGTATTGATAGTAGTGAATTTAAATGCTTTTAGCTATGTAACAAAATTATTTAAAGGTTTAGTAAGTAAACATAAAGCGATATCTTATTGACTTTAATGATAAATACTTATGAAAAAGAAGATGGCGATCATCGTGAAGGAGAACAAATAATTTATTAGTGACTAATGAATTAATTATATAAACGTAATAAGTAATTGTGCAAAACTGAAACATTTCTAATGAATTAGTTCATTAAATATGATGAATGAAGAGTTTGAAACAATTCGACTTGATTTTATGGAAGTTATCAAAAATGAGGTTTGTGAATTGAAAAAACGTCATTGAGTACTGAGGATTGTGGAGCTAATGAGCTGATGAATAAGAAAAAGTATATTTGAAGCTGAACAGCCATTTCTTACTTGACTTAGGTAAGGATTATCACAGCTTTAAAGAAACATTGTAATATGAAAGACAATGTGAAAATGTTCATGTTGTTAAAGGTTGAATTACTTCCTCTTTCACTAACTACACGAGTTTAACCAAGCGTTATTGGATTTGATATACAAAGATGACAGGTCTGATAAATGAATTGAGTTCCTTTGAAGTCATCAGATTCTTATGACCGGTTTCATTGAAGATAATAGTTTAATGAACTTTCGGTAAGATCACAGTACGCAACCTTTGACGCAGCCAGTACTGTTGATGGTTGAATTGTTGGATAGTGAGAACAGCAAGGCGGCATATAGGCCTTTATATTGATCCTTCCTAGAAGTTCGTTGGTGAGTGATGGACAGTAACATTTTTATTATAAAGCTTGATGTCTTAGTTGAAGGCTTTACAATTGGTTTAATGATCTTATTGCTATAAAAAACTTCATATCTCACTTGAAATTCTATTTAGCAGAAACTGAATGATTTGGAGAAAAAGGTGTAGGCCAAGGATTATCCTTTGCCACAGAATTATCATGAAATCAGTTATTGAAAATGATTCCACTGAGTAATATGTGGTGATCAATTTATTATTTATAATGGCAGTTATTGATAGAGTTATGAAGCCTTTTAAAGTTCTTCTAAAACGTGCTTGCAATTGTCCATTATTAAGTTAAAGTGATTAAATAAAAAACTAACTATATATGTTTTACTAATATTGCCATGCAAACAAATAAGTTCAAATTTATCAAGTTTGAAGGGGACTGCAATAAAGATGGTAATGCTTTAGGAAGTGCTTCGTGGTCATATGGCTAATGAAAACTTTGGTTTGAATACATATTGAAGTTGTCTTTGAAGCTAAACCAAAACTGGTTTCCTATTTTAGTTAAAAGGGAGGAATGTTTATTTGAAGCAAGAAAGAATTGGAAGCTGTCTAGCCTTCCTAGGTAATCAATTCAGTGATGATTTATGATCCAGGTTGGTGATCATTATAAAAACATCACCTCAGCTGTGTGCATGTGTTCGACTTTTGTGCAATGGCTCAACCGCTAAGTATAAATTGGCGTACTTTGTGCGATAGCTGACTTTGTTGAAGGTTATTGTTCTGAAAATACACATGTGGCTTTCCTTTAGCCTTAAAGCATTATTGTTAGCCAATCAAATATCATATGTGTATTATTGAGATTTTGTTAATACATTTCAATATGTCTAGTGAAAACTCGTTTAAAGGTTTCACATCATGGTTTAAAGCACCTGATCAAAATTGTTTTACTTTCTGCCCTTTGATTTGAATAACTTTATCGCAATTATATGGTCAAGCTTTTACCTTTGGCAACTTTAAAATCTTTTGATTCAATTAAAGCAGTGCATCTTTGAGTGTTTTTGTTATTTTATGATATAGTGAAATGTAATTTTGAGATTTTGTATTATTGATATGAAACTTTTTCCTTATCGCATTTCGCCATACTGTTCGCTACTGAAGAAGATTTGATTATGGATCATGTATCATAAATGAGATTGATGAATGATAATGAAAATCTACTGACATTGACTTATCATTGATCTTCAACAACAGTTGGTTTCATTGAGACTTCTAAAGCTTGCTGAACATCAGGTGAAGGCGTAAATTAGCAAAAATGTACAAAATTGGTTATATGCAACTGGTTTGCATCACCAATTAGTTTTGTAAACGTCACTTGGTCTTTATGTAAAACGAAAGGAGCAAACAACGACTATAGTTTGTTCTATTGATGGCCTATGATTTATTAAGTTCATCAATTCAATAATGAAATCTACCTGAACACTGTAACAACAGTGGTGATTGTTCGCCATATCGTTATTGTGTATCAGGCAATTCGTCCAAGGAAAATGTAATTACAATAATAGTACAGCCTGCTGCCAGGGTCATGCCGCGCACTGAGTGAGAGACAACAAGCCTGTGAAGAGATGACTGGGCAAGGATATATGTCTGAGCAATGTTATTGTTGAAACACATATGTGGTACTGTCTGGGCACAAAAGATTGGACTAAGCCTTTGCAGCTATGGTGAACAAAGCGATTGAAACTGCATTAAAGCTAAACCCATTGAGTGAATCCTTCATCTTGACAATGTCTTTGACATAGTGCTTAAAAGGTTTCTCTCATTCATTGCTCACAGTAGCAGCATGCCCTTGAAGCGTTTGTTAAAGATTGAGAAGACAGCAACCACCTGGTCAAAGGTTCATAATAATTTTTTCTGGAAAATGCTAATAACTTTTTATAAATAAATTATATTGCAATAAAACTAAATCATTTAATGAGATTAGTTAATAGCCCAAAAACGTGAATGTTGCAATTTGCATTATCATGCAACCATTTATATCCACCAGTGTTTGGTTCTTTGAAGAAAGACACTTTTATTTAAAACATTTATCGGAACTAAACCAATTTTGTTGATTTACAGAAAATTCAAAATTGATACATATTGAGGACTGTGCAAAGGTGAAGAGTTTATGAATTATAATGAGATGAACAAACAGTTTCATTGTACAACATAAATTTGAGGCATGCTGAATGATATTTGGTTTCATGTACAATGTTCTTTGACCCAAAGTTTTTATATGTATGTAGCTCACTTTAATAACAAGCAATTGATTTCAGTAAGTGAGGCCTGTGTGTAAAAGTGATAAAATATTGATAATCTGAAAAAGCTAATGTTGATTTTGTTTTCAGTGGTTTGAAGTTCTCCTTCATAAGTCCAGTTCATTTCACACTTGTAATCGGTACTCAGCATAGCCATTTTGGCATATGTTCCTACCGGCTTATTGACTTGACCAGTAATCTGGCCTGCACTATATTGGTGTCATCTTCTTTCAGTCAGCAATATGCAGCATTTAACGATTTGGAAGAAATGAAATTTGGTTGATTTGATTGATAAAGACATCCAAAATCATTAGATACACCAAATTTATGTCTAATAATTCCTCTTCACGCCACCAACTATGTACAAAGTTTCCAGCTTCTTGCTGCTTTAATCAACTTTTAAAACGATAGCACTGTCAAAATTTTTCCTTTCCTTATTATCCATGCAATTCGTATCAGCATATATGGTGGTCATTTCCTAAGTAATTTTTCACGATTGAGTTTTCTAAAAAACCTATTGAGTCGATTAGTTGTTTGTTCATTAGCAAGATCGCAGATTCGTCTCCAGGCACGTTGACAAAAACTTCTTGGACATTTGACATTTATTTGATTTTGATAAATAATTTTTGAATCAGCAAACATAATTTGATGCATTAAAGAACAGCAATTCGTTATGTTGTCAACAACTAATTGCATTTTGAGACGGAACTTTAATTGTAATAGCCAGCATAAGACTTCGCTATATATGATTTTGACACCACCACCTCACTGATTGAAGAGATATGAAATGGCTGTTTCTTGTAACTTACTTATCATAGTTGCAAAAATGGTAATGGTATTGTTCTGATTGTGAAAGGTAATTGCACAAGTGAACTATGATGTTGATTTTTCCAATTGAGCCATTGTAAATTGGCATTTGATTGCACTGAAGTGTGTCATATTTTGACCATCAGCAAACCTTTGGAGTGATATATATGGGTCGTAAGTTATTGATGCCCTGGAAGAGTCCTAAAGAAGGCATAAAATGACGCACCTGCATGGTAAAGGTTTATTGAATTGTTTCAAAAGGCTTGATGATTTGAATCGATGTTCACATGAATGCCATGCCTAAATTCAAATTATTGGGTAAAGCAAAAACGATTGAATAAGTTCCTTGCAAACAATTTGCTGCTGTCCACCTGTTGTTGATTTTCAACTCAAAACCTCTATCATAAACTGATCCACAACTTGTGATTTATTGCACCAAAATCAATAATGATATGGGGCATCAACTGAAGCTTCTGAACTGATGAATGACAAACTCAACTTTGATCAGCGACAGCGATTTGCAGTGATGCAAAATGATATCATTACTGACAATGGCTAGTTTGACAGCCAATTTGTTGATTCATCACTGAGGCCACATTATCATGGATTTTGGTAATGAGCCACCTGAAGGTGATTGACGTTAATTTCCTTCGTTTAAAAGTTTACCTGTATGTGGATTTTTCGTTTGTCAACAAAGTTATTCAAATGCTTCGATAATTGTGCAAGTATCGCTCCACATAATGGTGATGTTCGGTTTGAGATCAGCACAAAGTGGCTATCAGCTGTTGTGTATATTCTTTACAACTCAGTATGTGCAGCCCTAAATTAAAACTGCGAAAATGGAAACTGATTTGAGTAATTTTGTAATGAGCAAGTTGACCAACTGAATACACCAAATTTTGATGTGTGATAGCGATTCCTATCTCACCACCAACTGTAAAGTTTCGTTTATTCATGCTGGTTTTTGATTCATAAGGCATCCTCAACGAATTTTCCTCTTGTTTATAAGAGTAATGCAATTGCATTATGCGATGATTTTGACATGTGTACAATTTTTGACCGTCTTTTGATTTCTTCAGAAACATTTACTTTTGCAAACTGATAGCTAGGGTTTTTGTCAAATTATCACCAAAAAAGTGACAATCGTGACAGGCATACTTGAAGAAAGTTATATAAAATTAAAGATTATGATTATGAATTGAACTTGAATAACGGCGCAACCGAATTTTGATGGCAGCATTGAAAACAACGTCGCTATGTCACCAGCAGTTATGATCGTCAACACAAAACTGCTAATGCATTGGCACAGTGGCGTAAAGTTATGCTGCTGCAGAACTTGACAGCGGCCTACTGAGTTCGTATGAAGATTATGAAATCATATTTACATGAGTTTTTATGATTGATTATTGAAAATAATAAATGATTGTGATTCACCAGTAATAGCAATCGTTATGATGTTCAATTTTGCAGAGATAAAAGCCACTTGGTAAAAAAACAGTTGAATTGTGCAAATGCTGTGCTGCATTTAAACGACAAACATTTCGGAAGTTGATATGAGATCATCGAATTGAATGCCTGAAGAAGCACGTGACGAAGATTTGAAACAAGCGCAGCCGCCTGGTTAATGGTATCAAAGGTTTCATCGAAAATTTCAAAAAGGCTAAATGCGTTTGAATGAATATCATATTGAATGCCACATGTATTAATGAGATTTATTGAGTATAACAAAACATGAATGCAAGTTTTTCTTTGTGACAGAACTTATTGCAGCCGTATTGATTTCATTGAAACGTTATTTATGAAACTGATTATTGGCGGTTTATGTATCGATATCACAAAGTGACAGCCAGATGATTATTAGCCAGTATTGACGGAAAGTGGAATAATCGATTTGGTAATGGATTTGAATGACCAACAATTTGTTAATGGCGACTTGAAAAACGACGGTTGTATGGCGACAGCCTTGATGATGATTGACAAATTTTGGTTCGTAATATCACACAAGTGGTTGGCAAAGGTCATATTGGAATTTCTTGAGCAGCAACCACATAGTGAACCGAGGTATGGACAATGAATATTTCTCAGCGTTTGGACGGTTTGGAGATGGTGAAATTCGTATAGTTGACCATATAAGCGCAGGGGTGCATAATGAAATCAAATGGTACCAATTTTCACAATTGAGCCATTTAATGTGGCACATTTGATAATGAAATGCTGTTTCTGACCTTGGCAATTGTTGTGGAAACCAATTTATACGGTCATAATTGAATACCCTTGAAGGAGCCTAAACTGAGAACGGGCCACATGTGGTAAAAGTTATATGGACAAAAGAAATCCAAAAGCTGATAACTTTTTATAGCTAATTTGTCCTATTGTAAATCCACTTGTTAATTGATTGCTTGGTAAGCGAAGATGATATAAGTTCTCTTATTGGCAATTTCATATGTATCACCATTGATTCTCTGACTAAAAGCTATTCTAAAATTCCTCATTATTGAGCAACTCAGATTTTCCAAAATCAAATTAATAATCTTTCAGAGACATGAACTGAAGCTATGAACTAATAAAATAGACAAAACCATTTAATAACAACAGCAATTTGAGGTAAATCAAAGGGCTATTCATATCTCTGCAATGCCTTCACATTTTGACACCAAACTTTGTATGTGTCATTGTCACCTCACTCTGACCACAT
>JAQIUQ010001200.1:0-29484 GCA_030378365.1 Hybognathus amarus | reverse complement strand
GTTATGTATTGCTACACTTTTTGATTTATTTACTTACTTTTTTGATTTATGGACCAAGTTAATTTAATTAATACACTAATTATATAAAACTATTGTCAATGCACTACAATTAAACAGGCTTATATGCCTTTACTTATAAAAAAATAAAAATAAAAACTTATTTAAAAAATACCAGGCTTAAGAAATGTATTTACTTTAGCAGGCCAGACACAGTGAAATGGTTAAGCCCCCTCCCCCTACACACACACACACACACACACAGACTGTGTGTCAAGAGACTCAAAATCACACACACACACACACAGACTGTGTGACAGGCAAAGACAGGCCTAGGCTCAGAAAGAGCATGATCATATTCAAACTACAATATCTGACTTTCTGTGGGTTTGAGCTTATTATTGTTAATTAGAAAGTTGTTTGGCTTGAATAGAACAATATATACGGCAAGTTTTGTAACTGTCAGTAAAACTAACCAAGTTATAACACACTTTATGTGTCCTTTTTTAGTCAAAAAAATCCGCCACGGCCAAACCGTTCGAGATATCACAAATCCGTCCGGAATTTAGCATCCTCAATGTCTTGACTTCATGCATACCGAGTTTGGTGGTGATTGGTAACAGCATGGGTTGTAATTTGATGTTTTTCTAGGACATTTATTTAAAAAAAAAAACATAATTCCCAACTTCCGTTTGAACTGTCGTAAAACTTAGAGCACGAAAGTTGTTTGGCCTGATGTGATCTATGAGTGTACCGAGTTTCATATTAATCCATGCACGTGTGTTTGATTTATGGACAAATGTTCGAATCCCTAAAAGAATGCATCCTAAAAGAATGGTAAAGTTTGATGCGTCGCCACGGCAACAGTTTCAAAGATATCAAGAATCCATTCATAGGTCTTCATCTGCCGTGTATTTACATTATACAGATGAAGTTTGAAGCAAATCGGGTAAAAATAAGAGGGTGATTTCAAAGCATTTTGAAAGTGACACACTTCCTGCTGCCAGTTGGTGGCGCTATAACTTTGACTCACAATAGTCACATCCATGTGATCGTCCTCTTACAGCGAACGCACTGCTGAAGTTTCATCCAGATCAGTTAATGTATGCTGAAGTTATGACACACTTCCTGTTTCACGTTTCTCGCCATAGTTTCGTTTCCTCGCCACGGCCAAACCGTTCGAGATATCAAAAATCCCCACGCAAACTTTCATCCTCAATGTCTTGACTTCACGCTGACCGAGTTTCGTCGAATTTGGATCAGAGCTCTAGGAGGAGTATTAAAAGTTCATTGCGTGTGTTTTACAAAAAAACCTCAATAGCCGACTTCCTGTTGGGCTGGGGTAAAAGTAAGAACGCGAGGTATAGATGAAATTCTGCTATCGACATGTGTACCGAGTTTCATATTATTACATGCAAGTGTGTTTGAGTTATGGACCAGGTGTTCGGACCCCATTCCAGGGGGCGCTGACGAGCCGCCCTGCCACGCCCGGGTACCAGCTTCAGCCCGGCTCTGATGGCCGCTGGTTCTAACCCGCGTGCAAAGTTCAAGAGTTTTCGAACCCTTTCAGGGCTTAGGCGCCTAGAAGAATAATCTGGAAGGAAAACAATAGGGGTCTGTGCCCTTTCAGGGCTTGGGCCCTGAGAAATAATCGGAAGGAAAACAATAAGGGCTCTGCGCCCTTTCAGGCTTGGGCCCTGACATGCCCAAGGAAAACAGCAAGGCATTCGCCCTTTCAGGGCTTGCGGCCACAAAATAAATATTCGGAAGGAAAACAATAGGGCTCTTGCCGTCTTTCAGGGCTTGGGCCTGATAATTCAGGGCCCAAGCCTGAAAAGGCGCAGAGCCCTATTGTTTTCCTTCCAGTTATTTTTATTTTTAGGGCCCAAGCTGAAGGGCGCAGAGCCCTATTGTTTTCCTTCCGCATTATTTTTTTATTTTTATTTTTTTTTATTTTTCTGAGCGACTATTCGGGCACTTTTGGGGCCCTTAACATGCTCGAAAACTCTTGAAACTCTTGCACACGGGTCAGAACCCGCGGCCATCAGAGCCGGGCTGAAGCTGGTACCCGGGCGTGGCAGGGCGGCTCGTCAGCGCCCCCTGGAACGGGGTCCGAACACCTGGTCCATAACTCAAACACACTTGCATGTAATAATATGAAACTCGGTACACATGTCGATAGCATAATTTCATCTATACCTCACGTTCTTACTTTTACCCCAGCCCAACAGGAAGTCGGCTATTGAGGTTTTTTTGTAAAACACACGCAATGAACTTTTAAATACTCCTCCTAGAGCTCTGATCCAAATTCGACAAAACTCGGTCAGCGTGAAGTCAAGACATTGAGGATGAAAGTTTGCGTGGGGATTTTTGATATCTCGAACGGTTTGGCCGTCGCGAGGAAACGAAACTATGGCGAGAAACGTGAAACAGGAAGTGTGTCATAACTTCAGCATACATTAACTGATCTGGATGAAACTTCAGCAGTGCGTTCGCTGTAAGAGGACGATCACATGGATGTGACTATTGTGAGTCAAAGTTATAGCGCCACCAACTGGCAGCAGGAAGTGTGTCACTTTCAAAATGCTTTGAAATCACCCTCTTATTTTTACCCGATTTGCTTCAAACTTCATCTGTATAATGTAAATACACGGCAGATGAAGACCTATGAATGGATTCTTGATATCTTTGAAAGTGTTGCCGTGGCAACGCATCAAACTTTACCATTCTTTTAGGATGCATTCTTTTAGGGATTCGAACATTTGTCCATAAATCAAACACACGTGCATGGATTAATATGAAACTCGGTACACTCATAGATCACATCAGGCCAAACAACTTTCGTGCTCTAAGTTTTACGACAGTTCAGAACGGAAGTCGGGAATTATGTTTTTTTTTTTAAATAAATGTCCTAGAAAAACATCAAATTACAACCCATGCTGTTACCAATCACCACCAAACTCGGTGTGCATGAAGTCAAGACATTGAGGATGCTAAATTCCGGACGGATTTTTGATATCTCGAACGGTTTGGCCGTGGCGAGGAAATGAATGTTATGAGTAAAAAAGGACACATAAAGTGTTAGTACATAAACTTGGTTAGTTTTACTGACAGTTACAAAAAACTTGCCGTGATATTGTTCTATTCAAGCCAAACAACTTTCTAATTAACAATAATAAGCTCAAACCAACAGAAAGTCAGATATTGTAGTTTATAAGTGGATTTTGTCTCAGAGAGAGACAGAGAGAGATCTCCCAGCGTGTGTGTGTGTGTGTCTGTGTGGGGAGGGTGGGGGCTGGTGTCTCTGTTTATGTGTGTGTGTGTGTGTGTGTGTGGCTGGCTATATAGCCAGCCACACACACATGGGAGATCACACACACTTGGGAGATCAAGTAGAATTTCCATAACTCTGTGTGTTAAACTAATAATCACTCTTGTGTTTTAAACACAATCTACTTAATACAGACAACTTCATTATAAAGATAAACAACAATTCCAAAAAATATATTATCATAATCTATGACAAAAAATGCTATTATAAACTAGATTAGTGGATAATACACATTGCTCTTTATATTGTTCTAAAATACATTAATGAAAAACAAGATACCAAAAATCAAAAAGATAAATTATTTTAGATATAGTCATGGCTATTAAAAAATTGAGACGTGTTTTAAATGTATAGTGCCGATGTTTAATGAGGTAGCAACATATGATAGATAGGAAAGAACAAGAAAGGTAATTAATAATCTGTCATTGCGTCACTGCATTATGATATGAAAGGCTCAGTACAGTGCGGCACAAAGTGCTTATGCGCATCCTGAGCGGAGAATGATGCGCTTGAAGCCACGTGGAGTTACAACGCGCAGCGTGTCCAGTCCGCATTGAAAGGTTCAAAGCACAAAGGAAATACATATTGATGGACAGTGGATTATACATTGTCTATCTATGCAATAGTTTATTGAGCCTTTTCTTTTAACAGTTTTAAATTTCAGTTACTGTGCGTGTGAAGAACAATTATAGAGCTCTGACTCTACTCTAGTGTTGTGATCACCCGGTAGAAAGTAACACGATTAAGTTACAGCAATAAAGTCCAGAAAGATAGAGTTTCTTTATTCAAAACCATAGACCTTTATCTACAGATCAAGTATAATAGTATTAACATTGAATCATCTTGAAGATAGTTTCATCATTGACTAACCGAACACGACGGGCTGTTTGTGTGCCTTTTGTGGGGCTTAACAATAACATAGAATAGTATACGCACAATGCAGGATTTGAATCAGCCTCGTCTGATCGATACCCGATCCGGCAAAATTGGCAATATCTGAGCCGATACTGATCCTGAGTATCGGATATCGGATCGGCGTAACCCTAACTACTAAAATGTAAACACAAGTAGATGTAGACCTGGATGTACACCTGACCTTTCAGAAGGCTGCTCACGCATACTTTGTGGTTGAAATGTGCCCTCGATGCGCACTTTTGCCGAGCCCTCACTGATGCAAGCTCTTCAGCACACTTCTTTTCGACAGTCAAAGCGGGAGTTACGTTTGTGCACAATAACCCTAAAGGCACCAGGGTGGCGGTGCCACCGGCTATATACATATCATAAATATAAGCTGCGAGCAGCGGATTGCCGGGCCAAAGGCGGCGGTCCACCACCCCGGTGCCTTTAGGTAACTAAAGGCACCGGGGTTGCAGTGCCACCGGCTTGGGCCCAGCAATCGCTGCTCGCAGCTATATTAATAATAATAATCCTAAGGAAAACAATAGGGCCTTCCGCCCCTTCAGGGCTTGGGCCTTAATAGCGACTTTATTAGACTATTCCTTTTCTTCCTTGTAGGCCTGAGAGGAGAGTTCAAGGGATTTCCACGACGCATGCGCGAGAACTGCAATCTAACTGTCCTCATTCTTGTTCAGTTCTCACGCATGCGTCATGGAAATCTCTTGATCTCGTCTCAGGCCTACAAGGAAGAAAAGGAATAGTCTAATAAAGTCGTATTTTTTGTTTTTCGAAAAAGAAAAATATACAAAAAGTATTCTCATCGCTTGATAAACTTATAGTTGAGCCACTGTTGTCACATGGGCCCTGTCCCAAATGGCACACTCCGGACTTGTGGACTTCCTCAGAGTCCACACTTCGGTGACATCATGAAGTGCAGACCCTTAGCGCGAGTCTTCGAGGGTGCATTGAGTGGTATTTTTGGGACAGACTCGAATCGTCACGCCGGAAACAGGAAGACTGGTTGTTGCATAGACAGTATAAAAAGTACAAAAACAGGATTTATTTTATTTTCTCAAATCTTATGTCCATGTGAACTACGCAGCCTGCTTTTAAAGTTCTATAATTGTATATGCCACTTGGGCATTACAATAGATGTCATGGTTATGTAAATGATAAAAAAGTTGTACATAATAATACATGATGTTCCATTTTAACACAAAATGAAACTGAGTTTAAGAAAAATGTATAGGTTTCAATATTCATAATACGTTTATGACTCAGTAAAGCCAATACATTCAGTTTTATTTATGTAATGAATCATATAATGCGATCGTATTATTTAACACGCTTTTACTTATGTTTGACATATCAACCACTCAACTAGTAAAATGTACGCCTGTCATGATACTCCTCCCATCTGTTGTCTGATTGGCCTTTCGCAAGGATTCCTGGGTAGTTAAAGTGCGTGGAGCCTGCATCTATGCGGGCTTCGCGGAAGACCGCTTCAAGGGTACAAAGGGGCGCTGCTGAGCACACTTCAGAGCGTTAAAATGCCAAATGGGACAGCCTACGGACTCGGAGACACGGCGAGCACGCGAATTTAAAGGGGTCATGAACTGGCTTTTTAAATTTTATTGTATTGTTGTCTGAGGTCAATTTATGACGTTCGCTTAGTTTTTGCATTCAAAAACATCAAAACGAATAAGAAATTGTGAGCCTACCTGAAAAACGGTCGGTTTTTATGGGCGTGTTCGCACTGAAGACTTGGAAATAAACGCCCACTGCTGTGAGTGGATAACAGTTTTGCATATTATAATGAGTTTAACTCACCCGTCGGTGCACGTGGGGAAAACGTCCAATGTTGTCAAATGGCAACTAGATTCGCCCATACATGTTCGACAGAGTCCGTGTGTTATACAATTCCGGTCAGATCCATTATAGACGGCACAGCACCGTTCTTTACTCTTAATCGGTCTGCAAATCCAGTCTTGTTTACAAAACAATCCTCAGTGAAATGAAGCAAACAGACGACGATGTTTTACCCTCATCAGCTGGAACGTCATTAAAAATAAAGTTTATCCATGCAGTCCTATTGGAATCCACAGGAAGCTTATGCAGCGACTGTCTTCCACAACCAGACACTGCACAATATTCTGTATCGCTCGGTAGCTGGATCCGGTTTGTCATCACGAAGTAGGCATGTATGTTAGGCTACTTAATTATGCGTGTAATGCAAGAATCGGAGGGCTGGGGCTAAACCAGCCGTGTTGAAGCAGGCATTGATCTTCTTCTGCAGGGGTGGTGTTTTAACAACTTTGACGTCATATTTCCCCACTTTTAAAAACGAGTTGTTTGTTGAGGCTGGTGTCAATAAAAGCTTTTATTGGACTAACAAGGACGTTTTCAGTTCTGAAACTTACAGGATATTCTTATAATATGATGACCTCTTAGATGTCAAAAGCTCAAGGAAAATTGATTTCCCAGTTCATCACCCCTTTAAATCCATCAGAACCCCAAGTCTGTGTGAAGTGCGCGACTTGGGACAGGGCCATGGAATATTTAAACACTTTCTTCAATGACTTTCTGGGCCGTCAGAGTTTCAATCCCTTAGGGTGCCTATGTGGTAGTGACCCACCTCTCAAATTTAATAAAAAATATCTTCATATGTGTTCCGAAGATGATCAAAGCTCTTGTGGGGTTGGTACAGCATGGGGGTAAGTAATTAATGACTTCATTTTCATTTTTTTGGTGAACTAACCCTTTAAATTTAAACTTTTCATGCATTATGATTCAAAATGGGGATGAGTGTACTGAAAATAACTTTTTAATCTTTTCATCTCTGTAATAGTGTTTCCGTATTGTTTGGGGAAAAGATACATTTCATCAGAGATAAGTGATGTATTTGTAAAAGTTGTCAGGTAAAATTAAAGCAGTTCAAGATATATATTCTTTATTCTTACTGACAAACAGAAAATTATACTTAGGGTGACCAACTGTCCTGTTTTCCCAGGACATGTCCTGTTTTCATGACAATATAACCATTTTCTATTCATACAGAGGAGCCATAATCTACTTTAAATATATTGAAATTAATAAGGTATCTTTGAGTAAACTTCGAGTATCATTTGAGTAGATTTTAAATTGCAGTGAACAGGGTTTATTATTCACAATCACAATCACAACTCATGAAGTACAAGCTACTCTTTTACGCTATTCAAGTACTTTCAGCTTTACTGAGACTACATTTTTTACTTAAGTAATGTTACTTGAAAATACTTTTTCAGTACTCTTTCCATCCCTCAGTAACTATAGCAACACCTGAAAAAAAAAACAGACAACAAATAGCTAACATTTAACATGTGTGATGTGCAGAATCATGCAGTCAGCACAGTAAGATTTTCTGATGGAAAATACATATTAAATCCACTCTGTATTGTAGTTTCAATTCATTCATTCTAAGTAGATATGACACGTCACTTTATCACCAGCTGATGAAAAGTATCCATACTGCGTGAGTAATATAGAAACACATTATGTCCGAACCAGTGAGTGGTAACTGTTTATGCTCAGGCTCAAGTAGAAGTTATCAAGGGAATAAACAAGAGTTACTGCGAACACACTCCAGCTTTATCAACACTGCATTTTGAAGGTATTTAAACCCTTACTTAAAGCTGGATTACACAAGCCGTGAATGAAATCCATGTTGCAAGCGTTTCTATATCAGTCATACTCATTTGCGCTAGTAAACAATAATATCCAGTGTCCATTCAAACCAGAGCATGTAAGACAGAAAGCATGTGGTTTTGCCTGCTGATTTAACGTTACTAACAAACCCATCGGGCCGTGCTGTTGATCAGCGGCTTTGCAGTGTGAGCGATATAGAAATCGTTAGACATGCTACAACGGCTTCAATGTTATTTCTCCTAGCGACCTCTACCAGAATCAGATGACAAAAGACTCACCATTCCGTTGTTCCCAGTTATTGTTATCCGAGTTGTAGCTGGAAGGCCAAGTACGACTTGGTATCAGACTGCATCTGCTGGTGCATGATCCACGCAGCCTCACCTCCGACTCTGTCGCTGCCAACTGAATCTGAAAGCCATTCGTGACTAAACCACGAACTCTTTTTTGTTTAAGTTCACTTCTGTCTATCACAGCTTGGTTTGGAATGAAACAGGTCTTTTCAAAGCTGGCCTTTAATTATCTGCCACCACGTTTCACAAAATGCTGTAACTAGAGAGTGCGTCAATTGGAGAGACATTTCCCATTTTGTTCGGTACATTCGCTGCTGAAGGCACGGCGCTGTCGATTCTTTACTTCAACTCGCTAGCAGACGCGCTTTGAGTGACAATTGACCTGGCTCTAGACAGGAGACAGAGTACAGATGGTGACCACACACCGACGTGACAGATGTAAAAGTTTCTAAGGGCAAGTCACTAATGGCAAGCCATTTTAGCATTTAAAACCTAAGTCTGACTATCCAGAATTAACATTGTAGATATCAACAAAGTCTTTCTGACTAGTCGTAATTACATTTTGGATAGTTGGAATTGTCATTCAAGATATCTGTAACGTAATTGTGACTAGTCGAAACTACAGGTAGAGATATCTATAATTGAGTTTTGACTAGGCAAAACTGAATTACAGATATCAGCAATTACATCATTGAAAACGACATTCAACTCATCACACATCTTATATGACAATTGCAGATATCTGTAATTCAGTTTTGACTAGGCAGAATGAAAGTTAAAGATATCTCAAACGTCATTGTGCATGTACACAAATTATTGTGCATGACATTGCGTAATTTCCCCTCCATAATCAAAGAAGAAGTGGGTTAATTTCCTTATTTCTATGAATGGAAGAAGCAAGAAGCTGTCATGGTGTTGGCCATAATTGAAAAAAAAAAAAAAAAAAAAAAAAAAACAGAAAATGTTTCCAGCATGACACAAATTGTATTCATTAGCATTAGCCTGCAGGTTTCTCAAAAACATTGGCAACATGCAATGTTTGCCATGCATTTCTATGTTTGTGATCATGCTTAAAATTACCGTAGGTTATTGTTGATGTAGGATTTACGCATGAGAGATTCACTCTAATTCACTTTAATAAAGATGCTTACATGCATGCTATTCTTGCCATGGCAGTGCATAACATTAATTTCTTTAGATGAGAAAAAAAGTTCTTAGTTCAGATTAGTTCTTATTTTTTATTTTATTTTTTTTAACAGTAAAAACCCATGATAGCCTGGAGGTATTGATTTTAGGTTAAAACAGTAGCTAATATAATTAAAAACATGCTCTGTTCCCGCCTAAAGTGTGATGCGGGCCTAATTTGCATACAGATATCTGCAACGTCATTTCACCTAGTCAAAACTCCAATTCAAGATATCTGCAATTACATTTTGACTAGGCAAAAGGAAAGTTACAGATATCTCAAATTTCAGATATCTCTAATCAAATTTCAGTTCAAGATATCTATACCTTGATAATAGATATCTACAATTCAATTATGACTATCCCTAACTCCAGTTTGAGATATCTACAATGTTATTTTGACTAGTCATAATTCCAGTTACAGATATCTAGAACGTAATTTCGCCTAGTCAAAACTTAATTCAAGATATCTGAAATGGAACATGTAGATATCTTGAATTGAGTTTAATTAAAGATATCTTGAACCAGAGTTATGACTAGTCAGAATCAAATTGTAGATATCTCAAACTGGATTTACAGATATCTACAACTGAGTTGCAGATATCCGTAATTCACATAGTGGATATCTCCAACCGAATTGTAGATATCTGTAATTATAAACCCCATACACATGAATGGCAAAAGTGATGTCATTTGTCCTAGCAAGAACTTGTTTGTGGATA
Source organism: Hybognathus amarus (assembly GCA_030378365.1). Classification (NCBI taxonomy): domain Eukaryota; kingdom Metazoa; phylum Chordata; class Actinopteri; order Cypriniformes; family Leuciscidae; genus Hybognathus; species Hybognathus amarus. The sequence goes on along the minus strand of JAQIUQ010001200.1, from coordinate 19,378 downwards.
TCTGAAATGACAATTATGGATAGGAAGAATGTAGTTGCGGATATCTGAAATGTTCTTTTTGACTAGGCAAAACTGAATTACAGATATCTGTAACACATATCCAGTCTAGCTGTTAAATGTTAAAATGGCTTGCCATAAGTCGTTTCTTAAAAATGTTTAACGACCGTTTCAGTGATTAAAAAAACCGTTTCAGTGATTATTTTACTTCACAACGTAACAACGTCAACATGTACTTGATTCATTCATTTTATAAAGTGTTTTATTGTAATTTCACATGACATGGTTCAATTGGTTGAACTCATGAAGACATCAATATTTTTAGAACCTAAATATACGTTTCAGTTAAATTAAATAATACCTTGACTGAAGAAGTTTTAGGTTTCAGTCCAATTTATACATTTAAGATTCGATTTGGTTGTTTCCTTTTAGGTAAAAGAGATAATTTCAAAGCAACGCTTGGGACCTTTGGAACGAGCAGTAAAGATGAGGGGTTTAAAGGGTTAAAATTGAACCGGAAGCACTCGTTTCTATGTTACATCCTGTGGAATAAGGATACACTTCTGAAATGTCCATGGCTTGATACTTTACGTTTAAACACTTCCAAATGTCAGCAAAATGAATTACATGCCAGGGACTGCGAGCCTCATCGAGGACATTGATAGTAAGTTAATTGCGAAATTATTCAATAAATTGGTTTCACCCCGACACACACTCACACAGTTGTGTAATGATAGCTTAGACGCTTTTATAAAAAGCATTTATAAAAGTCACGTTGGTGTTACATGTTTTAGGTAAGCAAATATACATCTAGTGTTTGTTCCGCAAGCTGGGCAAGTCTTGATGAATCTATGATAATCCAGGGTGCACGTGAATAATAATTGCCTCCATACAGGTGTTCGTCTGATTAACGTTACATGAATTAATGACAGAAATCTCAAAGTTCAACAGTATACATGTGACTCACGATGCTTTTTTTTTCAAGAAAAACACCTTGTTCTCCTTCGCGATGGAAGAACATTAATTGGGATCCTTAGAAGCATAGATCAGTTTGGTATGTAAAGTGGCCTGACATTATTTTGCAAGCACCTATTTTTTTTTTTTCTTTTAAATTAATATATTCCGCTGTTTGGTGTTTAGGTGGAGGTCTCAATCATTAAAAAAATACATTTCGATTTTTCATCATTTATGCCCTCTCATGAAGGTCTATACTTTTATGCAATTTAATGCACACACTAAAAACTTAGAAAAAGTCTCTTTGTTTTATCCACAACGTAAAGTCAATATATATATATATGGGGTCAATATCAATTTTTGGTTGAATTATGTGTTTAAGATTAGTAGTAATGTGAAAAGAGAAACTCAGTATGAATGTTTATTTTTATTGTAAAATGTACTATTATATTTCAACCTATGTAATTTCTTTTCTCTTCCACAGCCAATTTAGTTTTGCATCAAACAGTGGAACGAATCCACGTTGGTAAAAAATTTGGTGACATACCTCGTGGAATATTTGTCGTGAGAGGAGAAAATGTTGTCTTGCTTGGGGAAGTAGTAAGTACATGTGTTCATCGTCCTGCTACCCTCGGGATGATTTTATGACTTTGTGTAATATTTGCAAGGATGTGGCTTATGATGAGACATTTTCATGAGGGTAACAAATCAGAAATTTTGCCACAACTCACTTTTATTTATTCTTTTGGATTTTCCAAAAAGTTGAATAATACGCTATTTTTCCCCTCCAGGATCTGGATAAAGAATGTGATCAAATCCTCCAGCGAGTTTCCATTGAGGAAATTCTGGAGGAACAGCGGACAGAACAGCAAGCCAAGCAGGAGTCAGAGAGACTTAAGCTACAGGCAGTGAAAGAGCGAGGTTTATCGATTCCTAAAGCTGACACGTTAGATGATTTCTGAAACTACATTTAGTTTTTTTGGATGATTTTATTTCTGTTTTGTTGGATGTTTTTTTTTTTTTTTTTTTTGGTATGAGACGACAGTCTGTCTAGACTTTAAAATCATTCTGTCCATTGATAGAGTGAGTCCGAACAAGATTATGACTTCAAGATTTTGTTTTCACTAGTTGCTTGTGAAGGCATGTTTTGAGAATTGCCCACCATCTTTGTTTTTTAATGGCTGATGCCATAGTGAAATGAAGGATGGACCAAACTGAAGCACTTGTTGACGTTTAGTTTAAAATTAAACAACTGTATATGTATACAAGAAAAGTTTATTTCAGTGTTCACTATGTTATGGATTTGACACTATGGTTAAGTTGGTGTACTGTATAATGTAAAACGCAACAACACTGAAAATATTTTTGTTCTATTAAACCTGTTTTATACTGATGCCAGGCTTTTAATCAATTGTCACTCTACTTGATTCTGAGAAAATTTCACTTTGATGTATTAAGTTTTTTGATTACTTATCTCCAGAAATGTTCTTAGTAGCTAATTAACACATAGGGCTTGTGTTGGAAAACATTAGGGTGTAATGATTTACAGTAGATTAGAAACAGATTATTAAATAAAAAAACCAATATTTTTATATGTGAATGATATAATTATTTAAATAGATTTTAGCATTAATTTAATTTCCACACATGCATAGGTTTTTATATGCTGCTTTTGTGCCCTTATTGTTCAATAGGTATATAGGGGTTTTTCATGTGAAACATGTCCTGGAATTAATCGGTAGCTAGGGGTGGTTTTGCATTTGTTCAGTTTTGAGACAATAGTTCATGAAGAGAGACATCAAAGTTTAAAGCCTGTGTTGGACAACAATACTTTTTCAAATTGTGAGAAGAGGACATGTCATGGTTACAGTGAATATATTAGACCAAATTGATTACAGTGAGTATAACTTATAAGTTGAAGTTTAAACATTCTTAATAATTGTTTCGGCTATTTGAGAATATCTCAAATGTACTAAAGGGAAGAGATGCCCTAAATTTCACTTTATTGGATTTAAAAGTGTTTATTATTAATATTTTACTTAGCACAAAGCAGAATGATACAGGGTACTGTACATCAGCTAATGTTCGTCAAGTTTCACTCTCAGCAAGTTTCACTACAATAAGTGTAAATGAGAAACAGAAACAAAAATATACAAACTAGCTTGTCAGATTTTGTCTGAAACTCTATTTATTCAGTAGGCTATTAAAGGGAAAGTCCACCAAAAATGATAATCACCATCAAGTCATCCTACTAGTGTATAGGACATAATTCTTTCAGAAGAGTAATCAGAATTAAAATGTCCTGGCTCTTCCAAGCTTTATAATGGCAGTGAATGGCTGTTTCTTATCAAAGTGCAACTATTCATGATTAAAGTGCTCCACACATCTCCTGGGGTTAATAATGGCCTTTTGAAGAAAGCGATGCTTTTGTTTAAGAAAAATATTCATAATTAAAAACTTTATAAAGTAAAATAACTAGCTTCTGGCCGAATGAACATACAGACTTCACTTAAGTCTGAAGCGCAACCTATGTGAGTAATGTAACGTACTGCTGATATGTACGCTACTTCCGTCACAAGTTGTGCAAGTAGAATTTTACTTTGTAACTTGTGGAATATGAATATTTTCTTACACAAACTCATCACTTCGCTTCAGAAGGCCTCTATTAACCCGCCGGAGCCGTGTGGAACACTTTTATGATGGATAGATGCACTTTTATGGACTTTAAAACAGAAACATTCACTGCTATTATAGCTTGGAAAAGCCGGGACATTTTTTAATATAACTCTGATTGTTGGCTACTCGTCTGAAAAAAGAATATCATATACTACACCTAGGATCACTTGAGGGTGTGTAAATACAGGCTAATTTTCATTTTCAGGTATAACTATCCCTATAATATCTTGACTTGAATTGTTTTATAAAAGCAATAGGCTACCACAATGAGCATTAGTATTGGCTGGTCTAATTATCAGCATGGCTGTGATTAACTCAGCAACTGAATAACATGTTCAAAAGAATTATTGTTCATGTCATATTGAATCAAATTGAAATCTCTGATAAGTCATCGTCAAATGGTCCATTAGCCTGAACACAAAACTTGTGTTCTTAGGAAATGGACTAGAAATAGACCCACTTAACAAACAAAAAAAGTGTAATTCTTCTTTGCTATTTTATTGGCCTTGACTTTCAATCCAGGGCTATCCCACTTTCTATTATTGCGCCCATGCCGACTGAAAGAGCGGGAGCGGCTTGAATGTCCTGCTATCAAATATCCTTTGACAGCCATGCATGCTTGTTCTTCAAGGCTCGTGCGTCACAGCTGCATTTAAACACGCCCCTTTCAAACGCTTGTTGAATAGGAATGACAAGGAAACATGACAAGCGCTAAAGATGAATCTCGCTCACCGTTATAACCGCGCGCGTCCTCAATCTTTCGCATCGCAACGCCATTTGAACACAGCTCTACCGCTGTAAATCTGAACGGAGCCACGGGGAAAGCCGCTTGGGACCCAGCCAAAAATTACAACTGAAAGCAGAAACCCAACCCTACTTCGGTTACGCACCAAGAGGGAGCACGCTGATAGTGACAGCGGCACTTCAACAATTCCTGTATGATCGACCGTACTCTACTTGATCCGTTTTCTGCCGTGCACCCTCAAAGGATGTAGACCTCGGCCTGCTGTCTTTGGCATGTACGTTTTAACGTGACTTATCGCCAGTGGCTCGACAACGCTGTGTTTCAACAGGCAATGCCTTCCTTACGCCTTTTGTGGCGCAAACTACAACAACCACGCGCGTGTGTCGGCGATTCATTGTTTTACGTGTGTATACGTGTGTTGATCATTTAAAATGACTAGGTTTTGATTTAAATACTTTTATAAGGACAGGAAAATAGCGTATTCTGCTGGGAGGAGCAATAAGGAGCTCTATCTACTATTCGGCTTCCACGGCAATATCACGGTGTTTTTTTGATGGAGCTGGAGAATATTGTTGCAAACACGGTACTCTTAAAGGCAAGAGAGGGTGAGTACAGAAAAAGAAAAATGTGATTTATTATAATAATTTTAATCGTATGTAGTTTGCTAGTTTTTACAGCCAGGAAAAGCCCTGAAACCGCTGCTCGTGCAGCTTTTGTGATGATGTAATCTTAAACAGATGCTGTGTGAATTTATCCAGTAACGTTACGACATGCAACATTGTTTCGAATACCTCCAGTGGTTTTTTTTTTCATCTGTAATCAACGTCATAACGCCAGCGTCATAATGCTGTAACATTGTATTTTGACAGTTGGTACGTGTTACGGGTTGAACGGCCGAAAACATCAGCCCACATCCGTATAACAAGCTACAAAACGAGTCAGTGATTTTTAAAATGCAAGTTAATTGTGGAGATGGGCTAAATTACTACAAACTTATTGCGCTGAATAACCAGTTTTGGTGGTGTTTTCCATTCCATAGGCTATCATTCATTTCCAGTGAGGTAGGCTATAGGCTATAACGTGAGCTGTGTAAGGAAATGGTATGCTGCAGTTGCCACCTTTTAACGCGTTTCCTTAAAAACACGCTCTACTGATGTTGTCTCGATAGGTCCGCCAAACCAGGTCAGCAGCAGTCGATAATGCGATGTGAAAGTAGCCTGCGCTTGTCTTCGTTACCGCGAAAACCACAATAACCGCTACTTCCCTTGCTCGTGTTTTGATGTCCTCGTCAGACGACCATTATTGCACTGAAGCTGTAATGGATTTAGATTCAAAGTGAACCAAATGTAAAGCTGGTCCACAATCCTAGGGTAGAAAGAGAATTGAATTAGCCTACCATAGGACAGATGATAAAGGCTAGCTTAATATAAAGCTACGTTTTTAATTTGACATATTCCCATTTGACAATCAGTGTGTAGAAATCATTTAAGCTAAGCTGCTCTCTTGAACCTGTGTGCATCATGGAAAATTATAATGGAGTCCTGATTGGTCTAAAGAAACTGGTTTTAGATATGGAACTGGCTGTCCATGTTGAAAGGAACATTTTAAACAAGATTCATTCCATTTACATTTTCACACCTTTCTTTTTTGCTTAGAAAGTGAATCTGAAGTGAATTGCTGTTCTCTTGTATCCCAATATACAGATTCAATCAGTCATTCAAAATGCTTTTTGCAGTTTGTTGTGATCTCAGGTTACATCTCAGGTGCTTTCATTCATCTTGTGCTTCTTGCCATCCGATAGCAGATACTTCAGAGCTTATGACAACGTTCAGCAAAAATGGCAAAATATGGAGCTGTTGAACCTTGTTAGCCATTAGCGTCCTCAAATGTCTTCGCACCATTGGCTCCATTAATTACTCAAATTCTCTTGTTGGACTGAAGGCACAAGCCCACACATTCAGTTCCTGTGTCCATTGTTGCCCTTAGCACAGAGTTTACCATAAATGACCAGGTTTTGACAAGTGTAAGATTTACAGTGTCCTCACTATGTTGTTGATCAGAGGGCACTAGCCTAGGCCAGTAATGTTTAGCTGATCTATAGACAAATAATGTAGAGATTTTTTTTTTAAATGATGAAGCTTGATTTATTTTGCTTTTCCACACTTCAGATAGTAGACAGAGTTTCTCTCAGTGGAGAGCAGGGTTTGCAGAGTGTTTGTGTGGACTGTAATGTGGGTGAGTGTACATAGTTTAATAGTTAAAGGAAGATTTCACAACACTTTGTACAAATATTTAAAAAAGCCTTTTACAAACATGTTTCTCATCATGCTGCTGCTCTTATTCAAATTGAAACCCTTCTGAACATGCAGTGAACATCAGGAAATCAGTCTTTTTAAAGTGGTCTTGTGTTTATTGATGTGTGCAGTTGTCTGTATGTGTGCATGTGTGTGAGAGGGCACTTGTTCAGTGAGGGTCTGCTTTGTTTGTTCTATGTCATGTGTGTGACTCCCCCCCCAATTTGTTTATCACGCTGTGTTTGGAGCAGAAAATGAAGCGCAGACTTGTCCAAATGTTCGACTAGCAGCAGATAACAGGAAAAGCAGAGTTTACCAGGCCACACAGTCTGTTTACATGGCTGAAGCCACGCTTCCGAAATCATTAGAGAGTCCGGCCAGAGCAAGGCAGCCCCAGACTAATCCCATCTACAGTCTGTTATGATATTCTGCTTGGAGATATTCAGGAACAGACATTGAAGATGGTAGGCCCCTTGTGTGTAGTCTTAATTTGTACTGAATTTGAATGTTTAATTTCATTGAGTATACTTAATTATTCATGTAGCCTGCCATAAGCCTATGACAGTTTGACTAACTTTCTCTTTACTGTCAGTCACTTTGACGTAGTTAGAGCTTCAGAAAACATGTTGCACTAATGGACATTATAATATTGAAGCCCTGTGAAAGATAAAAAGTGGTAATTGTGAGAGTTTACAAAATAAGAAATGGGGTTCTATATTACAGAGACTTCTTGTGTCACATCATGAATTGCGCTGTAACATTTTGGAATGCAGGCTCATTAAATTGAGCTAGCATTGCAGTATTTGCATGCACATTTGCGTATGTATGTTTGGGCATGATCACCCTTTCCTGGCACGACTACGTGACATCATTTCCTACAGCTAACACAGTGTTTACACCGGACACAAGTGGCATGTACTGACAAAAAAAGCAATCCAGTGTTATAGTAACTTAAGTCTCAATGCACTTATGTCTACATCATGCAGTTCTTTAAGCCTGGTAAATTTCCAGGAAACATGAGCTGAAAGAATTGATTAGATTTATGAGGGAAGTTCATTCGCAAATGGAGAAATATCAAGATGACGTTAGGGGAAAATATCAGGTGAAGTTCATGACCTCAGATATCGGGTGTGATTATTATAGACAGACAGGCAGATAGGTCATAAAACATAGCCTCATTGTTTTCAGTCCAGGAGTCAGCTCAGAGTAGGATGTAAAGTCAACATGAAATCAAATCTGATCCTGTTTAGATTTTTTATGCAATGTGAATGGTTCATTGGTGGATGTTATTCCTAGAATGATGTTTTTCTTAATTATCGTTAAAGGGACACTTCACCTATTTGCATTAAGTTTTGTATCTTTAGAAAACCCAGTCATATTTTTGAATGGTCATGGTTTATTCCCTTATTTTCCCCTGAGATGGGAGAAATAAGGATTTAAGTGTTTTACTTCCTGCTTATTATGACATAAAAAACGTCATTTTGCGTCATAATAAGCAGGAAGTCACATTTGATTGAAAAGTGTAAAGACCACAAACTTAGCTCCTCATTATTCAAGGGTATGGGCCCCACTCACCCTGCAGGCCTATTACAGATCAGTGGGTGGGACTTCATGCAGATACTGAAATCAATATCCGCCATCTTATTTTTGGAAGCTAAGCTAACAAGCGCTGTGAGAATAGGAAGTATGATAATGACGGAAGAAATTAAACATGATATGAAGAAGAGGATTTTAAAAGTCTGCTGCTGGAATCCGATGTTCGTGGCTATCTTTCACGAGCTGCAATATAGTGAAGAGCAGCTGAGGCTGATGGGAGGAACAGGAGGCGGCTGCCTGTCACGAGCCGAGGAGCCCGGACAGGCTCAAGTTGAGGCGGACTGCTGTGCATGTGCTCTCGCTGCGTGCTGCGGCCTACGGACACAGATAGAGTCCGTCTACTGCAGAGATTTAAACAATGGCAATTTCTGCTGACGAAATCTCTGAATCAGTTGAGCACACGGACGTTTGTGTTAGATGTGAACCACCATAGTTTCGCCTGACTGAGCATCCAGGTATCATGCAGTAATAAACCATATTTAGAAAGATATACAAATGAGGAGTAATTCACTAATGAGTTTGCCAATGTAACGTTAACAGGGTTTGTTGTTGTGGGAAGAAGGAGGCGGGAATCGCGAACATTTAAATATTTTAATAGTAAAATGAACAAATACAAAACGAAAGTACAAGCCAACAGCCCCTCATTGACGACTGATGTCCACACACAACATAAAATAAGGCCTGTTTCTCTCTTGATCTGCCGCTTATGCTCCCGCGGCTCTATGTGAGATACGAGAGCCGGTCTGATGTGTCTCTTTCATTATGCACTCACGCCACCGGCCTCGCGCCGACCTCTCACGCCGCTCTTCACGTCCCTTGTCCTGCTCACCACAGCCAACCAACTAGAAATTTTGCATGAAATTCAATTTCAAACTCTGGTGGCATCTAACGTTAGCCTTGTTGACGAAAGAATGATTTCTCTGATGTGTGTAGGATTAGTGGGTGTGGCTTGTGAGAGCTGTGCAATGTGGTGCATTGCATTCATCAAAAATAATTTTAGATATTTTTGATGAAATCTAAGAGCTTGATCACTCCTCCATACTAGTCCTTCAGGCTTCTTGAGGAACTGAAACTTGCCAGCCTCTGAAAAGTTAAAGACATTGTTAAAATAGTCCAAGGGACTACAGTGGCTAAATCTTAAGTTTATGACGACGAGAATACATTTTCTGTGCAAAAAACCCCAAAATAACGACTTTATTTCAACTATTCATTTCCTTCTCTCTGGGCCTCGAAGTTCAGGTTACTAGTTTAACAGGTAAGCTACTAGTGGGCCAATAGTGAGCCTACGTGTGATGTAGCTCTATGCTATTACACTAGTTTAACTGACTAGAGGCCCAAAGAGAAGGAAATGAATAGCTAGTTGAAATAAAGTCATTCAAGAAGCCCTATGGATGAGTATGGAGGACTGATCCAGCTCTCAGATTTCATAAAAAATATCTTAATTCGTGTTCCGAAGAGAATGAATGTCTTTAAGGGTTGGAACAACATGAGAGTGAGTAAATACTGACAGAATTCATTTTTGTATGAACTATGCCTTTAATGTTACATATGGGATTCCCCCACAAACTGTTTGTTCACTACAGACATACTGTAACTGACTATGTTTTCAATTAATACTTTAAATAGTCAGGTGCTTCTGAAATACGTCCATGTATGTGACCGGTTAAAGCAAAATGCGATTGCTAAAGAGAGACTGATTTCGAGGGATAGGATTATGTCTGAGAGGTGTCTACTTCTGTGCACGCGGTTTAGGTGTATGTCAGGCAGTGCAAGAATTTTGGGGGCCTTTTTTTATTGTTCAGTATGTCATGCACTTTATTTTCACTTTTAATGCAAGTTCTTTTCGTACAAATGCATTTTTTATTAATGTTTTTAAGAGTACTTTATTTCACTATAAAACATTACATTAATATGTATGATAGGCCTATTTTATTTTCAAAATAATAGATTATTTCATTTTTATGCAGAATTGTTTACATCCACATTTTGATTCAGGTGTAAACTATTATATTCCCATGTTTTTGATTGTTGTCAGTGCATTTTTTTCAGTCATTCTTAAAGGTGCAGTAAGAAACTCTGTTGAAAGTGAATTGGACCAATCACAACACTTGTTAGCCAATCAACAGAGGCATGTACACTCATGATGGGGGCAAGAGTCAGGCATGTCAGTGAGATAAAATTTTCAGTGTTACAATAATTGCTTAAGCTTTCATCTCAGGTATATGATTATTAAAATCGTCAGCTAAATGAATAAATGTAAATTATCATGATAAAAAAAGTATTGTACATACTATAACAGGTTTAATAAATTGTTTTACTTTAACAAAAATAACTCAACATATGAATAAAACAATACACAAAAATGTATAAAGTAAACAAATGTTTCAAACAGATTAAAGTGCAAAAGAATTATAAAGTTATTATTTGTTAAAGCTCCAGTCTGTAACTTTTTTGAGGTTAAAAATGATCCAAAATAAACTAGCCTCCAAAAAAAAAGAACAAGTACATAACCAGCCAGTGTTTAAAATGATCTGCTTGCCTTAGCTTGATTCAGGCCGTATGCTTGTAAAAATGTTTTTAATTCCAGTCTTACTGGTGGATTTCTGCGGAAGATTCAAGCATGTCTTTTACGTCATTACGAGTCTTGGCTAGAAGGCTATATTGCGTGTTTGAGGATGTTGGAAGTGGAGATTTATAACCTTTTCTCACTGCACTTGATATAATTAAACTTATAAATTTGATGGCGGATCCAGTAAGGTTCAAACAACAATCACCAGTGACAAATGGAGATTCACCCGTTGTAAAATGGTAAAGACTTTGCACTTAGGAGTGGCTACAAAAAGAGATTGCAACCGGCCCATTGGAAGGGCATTAAATGTAGCCACATAATGCTGATGTTGTTAACATTAACAATTTGAGAACCAAGTATAATTTGCATGGTTTGATGTGATATAAGCAGTCGTTAGATTTAATCAGCATGATTTACTGCAATGCTTTTTTCCCTTAGTTGGTCAGAACAAAAGTGGATACTTGTTCAGATGACCTTTTTCGGTGACAATTCTTATGTTGGTCACACTTGCAAAAATAATAATCTATGATTCTGCTAGTATCCACACCGGCGCAGTTACTGACAGCCTCACATTCTTCTCAAAACATTGGATTCATCTGCACTGTGCTGTGTCATAACCACGTAAAGTTTATAATTCAGCGAATGACTGCAATTGCAGATTTCGATCATAGATGGCAACAGAGGGAAAAACTTCGACTGCAGCTTTATTCATTGTTCAGGTCTTAATGATTAAGACAGGTCTTAATTAACATTAACTAAGATTAGTTTGACATTGTCAGTTTATGCCAATGAAAAAATATTTCTAATGCATTTGTGTTAACTAATTAACTACTAATGGAGCCTTTTTGTAAAGTGTTGCCAAACAATAATAAAGAAACATAACATTTTTAATCAATATCTAGGACATAATACAGATTAAAATATTAAAATGTTTAAAATTGAAAATAAATAGCTTAATTATTTATTTATTTGATGTTGCTATGAACACCATTGTGAATATAAAAATCTGAATGGCTGTTTACAACATTCAAATAGGTTTTGCTGCTTGCGTTCGCATTGGCCAAGTGGCCATAGGAACTGGTAGGAGGGGTAACAGAAGCATGGCGATGGTCTTTATAGCATAGCGTGGCCACATACAACAACAACAAACCAGCATGGCTATTGCAATGTTCCTGTTCTGCCTTGCCGGGACCTTAATAACGGAGAACGAACGGCGCCGTTTAAAGATTATGCTTGAGTTCTGTACAGAGAAACACAGAAGACGAAGGCTCCAGCGTAATACGATATTAAGTAATATGATGGAAGAAGATAAAAGAGCAGAGCGCAGGAGGCAAACAAAACGACGGGTAAGTTTAGCTAGCATTAGCAATTAGCTGGTTGAATGCGTTATGTTTGTCTTAATCCTCGTTGTAATGTTTTGCAAAAACAGCGTATGGCAGAGAGCGCTACAAGTTCCGTGTTGACAGTGGGCATGACTTAAGGCCAATTAATACTTCTGCGTCGAGGGTACACCGTAGTGTACGACGTTGGCTGCGCACGTAGGCGACGCCGTTGTGCGCATTTATACTTCTGCGTTCAGGTCTTGGTTGCTCTGCAGTACTGCTCCGAAACGCTAGTTGGTGGCAGAGGGTTTTAATGTTCCACTGTGTTTAGATTCCTCGTGGCTAGGTTACTACAAGCAATAGTGACTGAAAGAGAGTGGATCATGTTGGAGTTGGAGCTTAGTGAGGTGGAAAAACAGTTCATTTTAGTGAAATTACTAAAACTGAAAGGCAGAAATGAGAGAAGACGTCGGAGGAGATGGTACGTGTGGAAATGCGTGAGAAGGTACGTGCGGAAATGCGTATGAGGAAATGCGATGCTACCAAGCCGACCAATCACCGATCTTGCGGTCTGCGTTGTCGCGACGTGTAGTTACATTTTTGAGGAGGTGCGCGTCAGGCTTACAGCGAAGGATGCGCGGTATAGGACGCGATCTCTGCGTGTGCTACGCCGTTTCCTACTGCGGGGCACCCTACGCAGAAGTATAAATGGGCCTTTATAAGTTGAACCAATCAACGTAGACCTAGGGAAAGGGAACTACAAAAGTCCTTGCTCTAGACTAGGTACTTAAAGTGTTATAGGAACTACGATTCTAAGGAACTAAAAAATCCCCAATTTAGTCCGAGTCGAAACACGAGAAAAAAGGGTTATGGGAACGTTAGGTTCTAGGAACTGCAAAAGTCCCTCTGGTCGTAAAGCGGCTATATATGTTGAGCATGTGAACTTTAAGGCAAACCAGAGGTGTGAAAAAATCCATTCAGCATCACTTAAAATGCTAGAGGAATATGCTGGTATCTAAGAGCTGCTCAATTAATTGGTTAAAGATCACAATCTCGATTCAGTCACCCACACGATCTCATTCCAAAATGACAGCGATTTACAGTATCATTAATTCTGTTTTACAATCTTTCAGACTATCACAGAAGTACTGAGATTTTAGTCCAGATATAAACACTTATGTCTATGGATCAACATAGAGAAAATCACCTTTTGAAGGTAACTTGACGCTTCAAATAACGTAATTGTATCAAACATCGTTACACCAGTAGGACAAGTTACAATTAAAAATGCATTTGTCATTGAATCATTAATTCAATGAGATTTGTTAAAAATGCTGATTCATCCAGTAATGAAACATGTGAGGTGTTTATGAGTGAGTCATTCAATCATTTATTCAAAACTATTTTTTTTAAAGAATTTATTCAGATTCATTAAACATTTTAAATAAAATACAACCATTGACATTTTGTCAGAACCTCTTGTAATTTATGTGTTATTTTGTTTAGTTGTTTGTTCAGAGTGGTGGGAGAATCGTGATCTCTATTTGAAACAAAAAAATCGTGATTCCCAATTTATCCAGAATCATGCAGCTCTACTGGTATCGGCATAATTTTTTAATTTCAGTACCAACTTGGTCCTGACCCATCCCAATTTGTAGATTGTTTCATTATTAAGCTGACAGAATAACAGTTATTGCACCATGGAACAATAACTAAGAGCAGCCCTGTTAACCAGGACCGTAGGTAATTTTTTTCCCTTTGGCATTCTCTCATTTAAGTACCATTGTATTGGTTTCTTTTCAAAGAATGAGTGAGTGACTGTGTCTGAGAAATGGTGGGGGGTGAATTCCTAATAAAGGCTGTAATCTGACCCTGGCCTCCTCAGACAGCATAGGCTATGTGGAGTGCACGTCGTAACCCATGACGACAGCAGACGAGGGGGCTCTCCTCACCATTCAAGAACTCTGGATCTGGCAGACTGCTTCTCTTTACTGGAAACTGCCGTGTGAAATCCTGAAGAATAAACATCATCCAGACCCATGTTAAAGAGGTAGTCAGAGGCAAATGAGGAGACTAAAGTACAGAGAGCAAAAAAAGACTGATCGAGAATGCAAGGCAGTGGACGAAAGGAGAAAGAGCTAAGAGAGAAAAAGAAATATTGTGTCACACACATAACAAGGGGAAATCTGGTGCTGCTGCTTTGGCCAGATGCTAAAAAGTTGCGCCACTGCGTTGAGAAATTACATTCTTGTGTTGTTAATAGCTTCCTGTGTTAAAATGCACTCTGTCATAGAAGCATCTTCTTATGTAGTAACAATATCATAAGTGATTCTGCTAGGCATGGACAATGATTTTGTTGGCAATATACAGTTAAGCTACTGAATATTGCAGTTATTTTTTTAAGATAAAACAGATTTAATAGTATCTAGAACACACACACACACATATTTATTTATATATATATATATATATATATATATATATATATATATATATATATATATATATATATATATATTTATAAAACGGTTAGTTCGAATCCTTGATTCTGATTGGTCAAGAGCTGTGCTTTATTCACGATAAAACATGGCTACGACCGCTTCACCCAACGGTTCTATTGATCGCTGCGCACCACTGGTTCTATGTTGTTTTTATTTGAGCTTTCATGCATTTTACACATTGGAACGTTGTTGCTTTTCACGCTCATGGACTTATTTTTCCAGTGGAAGCAAGGTAGGCTTTTAGTGATTTTACTTCAAGAAAGTTGCACTAATATTTTTTTTTACTTTAATATTGTGTGGCAACCGTTTTATAAAAGCAATAAGATACTCGAGGCAAGTGCTGTATCGTGAATAATTAATGGCTAAAGGGGTTGCAGGCACTCCGATTTGCGTCGTGCCTGAACAACGCCCTTCAGCCGTTACTTATTCACGATACAGCACACCTCTCGTACCTTATTGCTTACATATATATATATATAATAAGCCGCTACCCGTACGGAGGGACCTTTGCAGTTCCTAAAACCTAACGTTCCTATAACCCTTTTTTTCTCGTGTTCCGAGCCGGACTAAATTGGGGATTTTTTTAGTTCCTCAGACCGTAGTTCCTATAACTCTTTCAGTACCTAGTCTAGAGCGAGGACTTTTTTAGTTCCCTTTCCCTAGGTCTACATTGATTGGTTCAACTTATAAGTCATGCCCACTGTCAACACGGAACTTGTAGCGCGCTGTCTGCCATACGCTGTGTGTTTTTGCAAAACATTACAGACGAGGATTAAAGGGGCTGTATGTAAGATTGTGGCCAAAACTGGTACTGCAATAACATTCAAAATACCGTAGAGCAGTGTATCCCCTTCCCCCGACTCAGAGGTTGCCAGATAGGCGGCATGATCCAACATTTTTTTATCTGACACATTTGTAGCGGCTGACTGGTAGATCGATGGAGGGTGGAGCATCATACCAAAACACAACATGACAACATCAACATCAGTTGAGGGCTGCAACTTTACTTTTTAAATGACAATATCCTGGCTGGACTACTGTTGTCAGTGATATAAGTATTTGAAATGAACATGATTTCTTAATATCTAGGGCCATTTTATGATTATTTTAAATACATTTCTTACATACAGCTCCTTTAAGACAAACATAGCGCATTCAACCAGCTAATTGCTAATGCTAGCTAAACTTACCAATCGTTTTGTTTGCCTCCTGCACTCTGCTCTTTTATCTTCTTCCATCATATTACTTAATATCATATTACGCTGAGAGCCTCGTCTTCTGTGTTTCTCTGTACAGAGCTCAAGCATAATCTTTAAACGCCACCGTTCGTCCTTCGTTATTAATGCAATAGCCTCCTCTATGCTGGTTTGTTGTTGTATGTGGCCAGCGCTACGTCTAGTGATGACGCTATAAAGACCATCACCGTGCTTGCGTTACCCACCAGTTCCTATGGCCACTTGGCCAGTGAAAGCGCAAGCAGCAAAACCAGAGTTTGGGGAGAGTAGTTCTTAGAACTGTTTAGAAGTGGACAGTTCCTATAACTAAGTTCCTGTAACTACTTAGTCGGATTTAGTAGGATTAGCAGGATTAGTAGGAAAACCTGTTCTATCTCTACTTAATTTAATTATCTAATCAACCAATCACATTGCAGTTGCTTCAATGCATTTAGGGGTGTGGTCCTGGTCAAGACAATGTCCTGTACTCCAAACTGAATGTCAGATTGGGAAAGAAAGTTGATTTAAGCAATTTGAGCGCGGCATGGTGGTTGGTGCCAGACGTGCCAGTCTCAGTATTTCACAATCTGCTCAGTTACTGGGATTTTCATGCACAACCATTTCTAGGTTTTACAAAGAATGGTGTGAAAAGGGAAAAACATCCAGTATGTGGCAGTCCTGTGGCGAAAATGCCTTGTTGATGCTAGAGGTCAGAGGAGAATGGGAGGACTGATTCAAGCTAATGAAAGAGCGACTTTGACTGAAATAACCACTTGTTACAACCGAGGTATGCACCAAAGCATTTGTGAAGCTACAACATGCACAACATTTAGGCGGATGGGCAACAACTGCAGAAGACCCCACCGGGAAATTCTTGTAGATGAAATGATAGACCATGTTGCAACACAGGCATTTGTCTGATTCTCAAAGAATGCATGAAACGTGTATAAGAAATCGGTGATATGGCTCGTTTCCACTGAGTGGTACGGTACAGTTCGGTTCGGTACGCAATTATTTGCGTTTCCACTGTCAAAAGTTGGGAATGGTACCAAAAAGCCGAACCGTACCATACCACTTTTTGGTACCCTTCCGTCGGGGTACCTAGCACAGTGAAAAGGTACTAAAAGGTGGAGCTAGACTCACTGCAGAACGGTGATTGGTGGACAGAGTATCGTTACTCGTGCTTGCTATAAGAGCATAGAAGCATACAGTGGGAAAAAAATACTACTGTTATTGTGTCACGAACTGTAGTTTTAAGAGTTTTTCAGGCGAGAAAGTAGTTTTTTAAAGCTCAAATCTGTGGTTTATTTAATTTGAATGAGATCCATTCCAAGCGATCAACGGACGCTCGCGCTCGTGTCCCTGCCTGGAACAGCCTTTGCTCGGCTAGTCATTCTAGTTGAAGTCAAAGACGATATCTCTGCTAACGCTAAACTTTCAGCGCTGCAACTTTGCAGATACTGTTCATGCACCAACAGCAACTTTACACACTATTTAAAATCAAAAAAGTGAAATCGCAATCAGAGCCTCCTTTAATTATTTTTAGTTAGTACTACCATGTACTATGTAGGCCCTATTGATATATTGGTGCATATAGCAAAACTGAAATTATTAAACGTAATTCAGTGAAAAACTGTAAATATACCATGACTATTTTTGACCAAATTAGATTTTTGATAAAAACAGATACTGTATTTACTGTACTGCTTGATGAAACTAATCTTTAATTTCTCTATATTAGAAACAATTGTTTTATGTTGGTTCATAGCAATGTTCTATGAATATAACTAACAATGGGATATATTTATTTTATAACTAACAATGGGATATATAGTCTTCTAAAGGCTAAAATTTTAAATTATTTATTGTTGCTACGTTGAGTAGGCCAGGCATACATAATGCTCACATAATATTTTGTTGAACCATTGTTTATCCACACCCAGTCTAGCAATGACTGCCACATTAGATGGATGTGTTGTGGTACAAGCAGCACAAAATATGCAGCAGAAGTGCTGAAGCTTGTGTTGGGCCGAGACTGATAAGCGTGAAAATTGAATTTGACTTGCTGTAAAGGGCCAGTTGGTTTGCGAGCGGACGTCTGTTGCCTTAGCTGATGTCATTTCTGTCTGATCTAATTCCACACGGTCAATATCCATACTAACTTGTTGACTGACTTATGGCATTGGTTACATTTAGAAGTGGTCGAGGGAAAGTCGCGTGTGCCACTGAAATGGCTGGGTTATGTTTGAAGACAGACTTTAATGTTTTATGTATAGAGAAGAGAGCGGGGTGTTTGGGAAATGTATGCACATGTTAAAATCTAGATATTGTATGACCTCCTCCACTGTCAGAGGTCATGTGCCTTTCTTAATTATTAGATATGGGCCAAATTGTCCTTCCAATATTTGATTTTCTTGATGCTGCTCTTGTGCACTCTATTATGCACCACTGTAAATTTTTAGGATGGTTTACTTCAGTGGTCTAACAGCGTCTGTCAATGAGCATTTACCCGATTATGCTTAATAATCTGACTTATCTAATAATGCATATGTGCTTATATAAAAACATCAACCCTCAAGGTCATAAATGGCTTAAGCATAAACCAATCGACATTTTTGCCTCTTACCCCGATTTTGCCTGGCTTGTAAACAAATTAATCTACCATCTATCGGCTTATTGAAGTGCACATGTGTGATATGCAACATCCACACTGTGCGAGCGGTATCGTGGTAGGGGAAGAAACTCTTGACCCAAGAAAGATACAAATGTGTTGGAAAAAACAGTTTACTTGCGTTGTTGGATTATTTGTTTGCTTATTTGTTTTGTTGGATTATTAATTTAAGGTCTATATAAATGATTGTACTTAAAAATAATGTCTATTTATTTGCATGTATGGTTCTATGAAGAACCATTAATGTCCATGGAACCTTTCCATTGCACAAAAGATTATTATAGTGGAAAATGATTTTTTATTACATTTAAAATTGTTCTTTACATGTTCTCTTATAAACCGTTAACTAGATGGTTCTTTGAAATTATTTAAATAAATAAGACAAATAATGGTGAAATTTAGACATTGATTTGCTCATTTATTTTTTTATCCTAAGAAATTAATATAGTGAATATTTGAGGTTCACCTGTTGTTTACTTGCCTGTCATTGTAGAGAAAAGCTAAATGTTTCCTGTAAAGGTTAGTGTTACAGTGGAGAGAATTTGGACTTGGGACTTGAGACTAATTAGATGGTGGCTTGTAAAGGTGTAAAATAGTTCCATTGCATTTTCACATCAAAATAAAGAATTAACAACTTTTAATAAAACTAAAGCATGTCGCAACAAGTTTTGGGTGCTTGTAAGTGATGTTCCACCATGAAGAGCAGCTCAGCGGTTGCATCATCAGTGAGGGCATTGACATGAAGCTAAGAATGTTTGTGTCAGAACAGCTGAACTTTTAACTACATTCTGTCCTGCTGAAGTGCAGGGAGTTTTCTTTCATTTTCATCTGCCACATTT